>VNKC01000865.1:0-528734 GCA_008042775.1 Drosophila pectinifera
CACACATAGGATGATCCCAATGAGCCAAAATGGTGATATATTATCAATATTCACGCATCCGCAAATATGAAAGTATTCAAAAAAGAAGAATCCTTTCCCAAGTGCTCTTTGGCGATATTTAACCGGCTCTTGATGTTTTTGGCGCCAATGAATGGTTTCTTTCTACCTATTCTGCCATTATAGTTATGCTCCCAGAGCACACGTCGAATTGTTTCGGGGTGCCAAAGACTTGCCCAACTCGGTCTCTACCTCATAGGCATTTTGGTGGCGATAAGTTAGGGTTTTTCCGAATTTTCCGGATGATACAGCGCTCGTCTGTTAGATTAAAGATTTTGTTGGGAGCCGTTTTTCCTTTGTCCGTGCATCCTATTCTCGCGGAAAAACGGTATATGATACTATGGACAGTGGAATCACTCAGAGCAACCATTTCGGCAATTTTCCTGCGCGAATTTCCATTTTTTAAATGTTTTAAAACAAGTTCCCGTTGCTCCATTGTCGTCCGTGGTCCCATTTTGCTAAACGAATTTTTTACGCACTAAATTCCAAATAAACTTTCCAAAAATGAACTTCATCCAACTCTGAATATACTGACTAAAGCACAGAAAAAAAACAAAAGCTACTTTCCAAAAATACTTGGTTGAAATAAGCTGTGGCATTGTTTTCGATGTTTTTTCGTTATTAATTAAAAAAAAAATATTTAAAAAATTATAAAAAATATATAAAATGAAGAAATTATAATTTTAAACATTAACAAAGAATCGTGCGTTTAAATTATTTTGATTTTCCGTTCAATTCATCTTTTACAGGTATTTAAAGTTTTCAATTGGCGCTGGTTGAAATAAGCTGTGAGCCACTGTACATATGTACACCGAGAACTTTTTCCGAGATAATGAACATGGAGTTCTATTTGGTCATTCTTAAAAATTAATTGTTCTCAAAAATTAATAGATTAGAAAGTTGTCACCCAAGTTGGTAACTCTAGCTCTTAAAGTCTCTGACATCTTACAAGGACGGACATGCCTAAATCGTCTCGGCTGATGGTGCTGATGAAGAATATATATACTTTATTCTGCCTGTTACATACATTGTCGGTTAGTACTAAGTTATAACCCTCGTGCACCCTACGGCTACCGGTTGTATTAAACAACATTGGCAAAGTAATATTTCTTATTTTTTATCCCTAGCCAAGATGCATCTGTATTAAAATTTTAGGGGTGAGCGAGCTTTCGTGAGAGTTATAAATAATTTAAAGAATATTTGAAAGAAGCTGGCGAAGTGTTTTTGTTTGCATTGTTTTATACCCTTTTTCGTTTATATATTATAGAAGATTTTTCAATTATGTAGAAAACAGTTTTATTTCTTAGATTATTTACATTTTAGGGGTAGGGTATTAGTTTTTACAAAATAACCTTTTTTTAAAAACTATTTTAAAATAAAAAATTATTCTTCCTAAATATAGTTTTTTTTTTAAATGCAGTGTTAAAATATTGTGAGTGGTAATATACATAGTTGGACACTCCTGATAAGTTTAATCTTTAATTCAGATCAAGCCTGTACTATTTATTTCATTAATATTTTCCATTCTTTATTTAAATATTTAGTACTGAATTCATACAGCTTCAACATGCTTCAAAAAAGTATAAAATATTTGATTTTTCGGTCATTTCTATGTACATAGTAGCGAAGCCTTTAATAATCTGAACTTAAGATATATGTATGACTTTCTCAAATTTTCCTAATACTAGTATTCTAATTTGGAATCTAAGCAATCTACCTGTGTCTTGCTTGTTACGTTCCAGTAGTTTTTAACGAATTTAGGGGAAATGAGATAGTAATTAAATAAAGAAGTAAAACAGCAGTTATTCGCAAACATGATATGCCCCACAGCCTTCCAAAATCAATTGCGGTTGCTCGTGTAACTATTTGGTTCAGTGGCCACCGCTCTTTGATGAAGCGGGACGCAGTGGCGTGCGTGGTGGCGAGTGGAGTCGACCAGCAGCACCAGCAGCACCGGGAGCCGGAACTGCCGGTCGGGAGGAGCACGTGGTGGCACTTCATGCAATTCACATGAGCGGTCCACAGCTGCTGGCCGTTGGGCAGTGCGGGGGTGTGATGCGAAGGGATGGCAGGGTGGAAGCTGCATGTCCTTCTGCGTTGTATGTAAATGAGATATTTTGCGGTCGAGTGGCGGGGAAAAGCGTGAGAGAACGACGTGGCACGTACACATTCAAATGCGGTTGAAATCTGCATTAACTATTGCAATTAGTGCAAAATTTTGTATAAATTATGTAAAGAATAGATTTTGCCACCGAGTCTATGAACTGCTGCATGTGTACTGCTGGTTAGATTTTGTGTTGGAAAAGTATTTTGGGAAAATGGTTTGTGCATTTGTCCGTCCGCCTAAAGTGTACATATTTGTAGGCGTGGCCCGTGGTTTTTTGCCATTTGCAAGCCAACTGGCTGCCGCATAATAAAATTGAATTTAAAAAAATAATCATAGCCAAATCGATACCTATTAATTTTTAAATTTCGATGCTCAGTTTTCAATCTTTCTAATTGTAATGGAAATCTTACAAGCTTATTTCCATTGTGATGGTTTCAAAAAAAAATAATTTATGTACAGGAATACTAATAAGTTCGATTCTTGTATGACTCTTAAAAACATTGATAATATATGGATGAAATTTCTATTGCCTTGTTTACGTTTCTATTTATTTGTCTTTATGCACTTGCTTCCAAACGAACTAACTGTGGAATATTTAATAATATGACTGTTTTTTTGCTGTCAATCACGCTCGGTTCATTATACTCACACATCGTTACGTATGCGTGATATTCGGCTGTCTATCTTGTGCCCATTCGCTCATTGAGCGCTCTTGCTTGTTTGTCTGAGTGGGTGAGCCTTCCTCTCTTGATTGTTGTAAATTTCGTTTAGATGTGCAATTAAATTTTAATTAGCCTGCCTCTTGTGTTTCTATTCATGCCAACGTGTTCGGAGGGGAGCCGGATGGAGAGCAGGTATATATATAAAAATACCTTTAATTAGCGAAAGTTCATTTTGGGGCTTTCGTGCTATTATACCATTGATGTGTGCGCTTTAGTTCCATCGACTGTTGGTTCCCTACGCAAAATCTCTGTGCTTAGGGCTGTATTTGTGGCACGAGCAACCTGCAGCTTCTACCTATTCCCATTTAACTGTAATCAATTAATTCATTATTATTTGTATTCTGCTTTCGAAAAACCTGCCACTTTGCTTTATTGCATGTTGAAGTAGTTTTTCATTATTGGCTCTACCTTGTTGCACTCAGTCTGGGGCATCATTGAGTTCACGGGGGCTCCAGGGGGCAAATGCACAAACTTGTCGGCAAGTTTTCCAAGGTAATTCACAGGCAACTTAGCTCTTCTTCCCTTACTTTTATATCCTCCCTCTCACCCCCTCGTCAATTTCAGTTCAGTTGAAGGCCTCTGGGGTAACATTCCGAACAAGATAACTGAACCAGAACAATTGAGGCGAAATCTTTTAGCCTTTAAAGAGCCTGCTGTGCTGCTTTGTTAGAAATTCGAACGTGAAAAGTACTCGACAATGATCGTTAATGCACAGAAACTACCTATGTTACCACTGTGGTTTCGGAAAAAGCCAATTTCAAGTAAGGAAATAAAATTAGAGAAATATTGACCAAGCCATGGAAAGTGAGAAAGAGAATCATGTGTATATACCTGCTTATATAAATACGAACATATATCCTTTTTTTAATTGCACAATAATAGTAATCATTAATAAACATTTTCGTTTACTGATTAATATACTTGTGTTAATTATTTTTTCTTATTGTTGATTAATGTTATTTTTTTCATATATTGCTGACCTTTGTGGATTATTTTGTTTGGTACTTTATTATTTTTTTCGCCATTTTTTTTTAAGAACAGGTTCGATTTATTTTGGTTTTTAATATAGTTTGGGAATTTTCTATACGATATAATGATTAATAGCCAGTTTTCATTGCCATATATTTTCACATTTTAAATATGGGTGATTCCGCTGTCAATGTACATTATAAACCGACATGCAAATGGCACTAGCACCTGGTCCGGTCTTGTTTACTTTTTAGCTGTGACGAGTGGAAAATAAATAATATTTAAGCAAACAAAAGAGTTTGTGGATATCTTTATTTCTCGTTGCACTTGTCAATTTGAAGGACAAAAAACGTTTAACTAATCCTTTTTTAATTGTTAAAAAGTCCTTCGGCCAATTTAAATCGCGTTTTCGCAGGAGCCTCAAGGGATAAACCTTGAACATACTTATGGTCCAACGATTACGACGGTTATTTCGGCGAACTTTTCCAGATATTGTTTTGGAAAGTAGCTAGTTTTTCTCGATCCGCTCCCTAATATTCTCGGTCCTCTCCATTACTTGCAGACGCAGCTCCATAAAGCAGCAAGGTTCTGGGACATGATTACGACCTCATCGGTGAGCTGACCACAAAATGCTGGGCTTACGCTTGTTATACCCGGAACCCATAGGGTACGAGGATATTATAACTTAGTGCCAACAGAGAATGTATGTATCAGGCAGAAGGAGGCATATCCTGCGCTATAAATTATATATATTCTTTATATCTTATTTGTTGGACCGCCTGTCCGTCTGTCTGTCCGTGTGAAACACAGATCTCAGAGACTATAAGAGCTAGAGCTACCAAATTTGGTGACCACAATCTTTTGCACGCAGATCAAGTTTGTTTTTTAAATTTGGCCACGCCCACCTCCGCTAACTAAGCTATAGTCTTGATTTTCGGTTTAAAGTAAATGGATATGGAATAAATAAATTTTGCAGTCCAGACGTTTGAGTGAAATCGGATGATAAACATAAAAGTTATTCAAAAACACAGTTTCCTTGAATGCTGACAGCACCATTGTTGCTCAACATGTTCCTAGCAACAACTGTCTTTTTGTGGGTGTTTCTCAACATGTTTCTAGTAACATTTTTCTTAATTTATCAGCAGTTTTCAAAATTTTGGGCATATTTAGACAAAATTCCATGTCCATGTGTTTTCTGATTTCACTCACAATGGGTGCCGGGTCTTACAGTCGACTACACTCGACTGTAGCTTTTCTACTCGTTTCTCTTAAAAAGACAAAAGAAATTGCACGTACTTTGCATATTATGAACTAACTGTTGCTAGAGAAGTCACTGAAGAAATATCGTTAATCGTCACAAAGTCTGTGTGACTCAAAGATCTGCCTCATCGATTAATTAGGTTGGAAACTGCAATAAGAAAAAAAGTGTTTTTCATAGTTCATTTGGAATATCAAGTTTTTCTTCTGTACTGTACTGTTCTTTATGAAAAATATTGATAGTCATAATTAAAGCATTCATTAAATGAAAGCATTAAAAATAATTTATAATTAATAAAATCCCCCGAAAATGAGCGGAAGGTATCGTTGGACAGAGGTTTATGTCGCTGGCATAGTGACCAATCAAATCTTTTTTTCTTAATAATAATTATGGTTTATCTGTTAGCACTGATTAGGCAAAGAGAGGTGTAAATTTTAAAATACTAATTCTAGGGTCTTCTGGTGACTGGATGGCAAGTCAAAGTAGTTGTCGTTTAAATTGGTTAAAATAATACTTTTTTTTTTTTTTTTTTTTTTTTTTTTTTAACTTTTTTAAACGACAACTACAATTTTACCTTGTCTTCTAGTCACAATTAACATCATTGGTTCGGGAACCTCCAGGTCGCAGAATCAGAGTTGCACCACAGCCATCGCTCTTTACTTGTAAGAACATCGAAAATTTGTATATTTTGGCAGCTCTCTCTGATATGGCTGGAAAATGTGGGTAATTTATTTCAGCTGGGGCACATAGGTCAACACATCTGAAATAAATCCCATTCTTCCTCCATATTTCGGAGCAGCGAAAGTGCATCGATTGTTTTCATATATATTTTTATAGCTGTACTGATAAAGAATTTTATTTCGGATTGGAGCACTGCACTGCCCTTTCGATCGTTAAGCTCTAAATCGCATTTGCTAGAAGGAAAGTAAAAGCCACTTGCACCTATTCGCCAGCTTCGACAGGAAATCTATGCCGTTGCACACATAGACTGCTGTTTTTATTGTCGATGCTATTTTCATTACATTAACCGTTTGCCAAGCGTCTCGCCAACCATTGCTCCTGGGTTTTTGTCTCCTTCTCATCCGCCACCTGCTGGAACGCGCATCGTTTACCTGTTCTTTGTTTCGGATACTGCTGATGCTATGCCTTTGCAGGGAGTTTTACATTACAGAGACGGAAGCTCCTAAAAGAATATAGATTCTTCACCAGACAAGAGTCAATGTTTGTCTGTCTACCTTAAGCTTTCCCCTCTTCCAGTTGTTATAGCAACGAAGTAGGCACGAAAATGAGTTTAATTGTGACTACCACCCAGAGGTGTTCTAGAGAGGATGGGCCCAACTTGCCAGCGGCAAGGGTATATGAACGACGGCTTGCTCAAGCTGGCTTCTGTTCTGCTTTTCGTGCTTTTTTCTTGAGTTCACGGCGCTATTTGTTTGTTTTCCAGTGGCGGGTGTTACCGCTGATGCGGCCACCCCGTTCCTCCTGGCTAATCCCGGCAAGGTTGCCAGGTGCAGGGGCTAAAAGTTTTACGCTCCTGTCGTTAAAAACATCGTAAGCAGGAGTGGCAATCGGGAGGGCCACAATCATCGGCGACATCAGCGAAAACAGAAAAACTGGGCCAGCAAGCTCAGTTTGCTGAGGTGTCAAGCGATGGCGAAACTATTTGAACAGCTCGCATGCGAGCACCAGGCGCGTTCTTCCGTTTGAGCCCAACTAAATCCCGCCGTCATAGTCCTATCACCCGCATCAATCAATGCCCATATGATAGTCCCGAAATCCAGGCATGCCGACCCATGCATCTCTCGCTGACCCCGCTCAACTTCGACAGGTCAAAGCGTTTTTATAAAGCCATAAAATATACACAAACTAACTTGGAGTTCGAGTTCGCTGGCCCCACGCAGTTGCGCACGTGGCAGAGAGGGCAAGGTGGGGAGGATTGCGGAGGAATCCGGATTGGGTGAGTATGGGATGTGGGCAGTGTACGGCGGCCTCTAGTCTGGCACCGTAGACTGTCAACGGCCGCTCGGGCAACCTTTTTAAACAACTCATAGGCAGAGGAGCGGACCAAGAGTTTGTGGCACTGCAATTTCATCTTATTTTCTTCGTAATCTCAGCAGATTCTATTACCAACCGTTTTCCTGGCTTCAATGCAATGTAATTTCTGTAATAAGAGGCCATTTACAATACACAGTGGCCCATGCAATGTATTTGTATACCTACGAGTAAGTGCATTATATTACTTGAGACCAAGCAATATGTCGCATATACTAGCACAGTATATACTTTAAACATTTATATTCTTTTATAATATTGATTTGACAATGTTTCCGGGTAAAATATTTTGAAATAATAATATTATTACATACACTTTTAAATAGTGTTTATAATAGGAGTTTACGAGTAAGTGCATTATATTACTTTAGACCAAGCAATATGTCGCATATACGATGGAATACTAGCACAGTATATACTTTAAACATTTATATTCTTTTATAATATTGACTTAAAAATGTTTCCGGGTGAAATATTTTGAAATAATACTATTACTATTACTATTTAATAGTTTCATACATACAACCCTCGCTTCTCTAGCGTTTTGAGCTGTGCGTATCCTGTTTTTTTAAGGCCTGGTTAGAGGTCCTGCTTATGTTTGGTTTATGTTTTTGCGGGCCCATTCTCAGGCTCGGACTTGGGCCTGCCCTCGAAAGATTTATGTGCGTAAATTTCATGCTGACGGCATCAGGTGATTTAACACTTTAGATAGCTGGGAAAAGTTTATAGGCGGAGAAAAAGAAGCGACCTCCCTTTTCCAAGCAAACGAATCGGGCAGCGCGGTGGGGCAGGAGGTGGATGGGTTAGAAAGTTGTATTTTTATTATTTTATTTTATTGCATCTTACATCTTTAAACAAGTTTGCTTTGGCCGCCTGGATTGGGTGTGTATTGGGGTCCTTTGTTCGGAGATCTGCCCTTCGGAATTGATGCGTCTTTTGGGGTCATAAAAATTACAAAAAAATTTCTTTTGCCTTTTTGGGCTGATTGCTGTGTGCGATTGAGCCTCGTTGGTCCTGGTCCCAGGTCCCCTAACGCTTCCCTTCGTCCTTTTTGGCTTCTTTCCTCTCTCCTCTCTTTGTTTGTTTGTTGTCCTGATAGGATATAAATTATATTGAGCGCTTTGAATTAGTTTTTTATGTGCCACACATGTAGTGAAAATGAAATTAGATACGTGTTGGGTGCGAGTTAATTTGAAGGCACAGATTCGCCTCTCCAGCATCAGGAACTTTTCCTGATTTCTCTTCGATTGATAACTTCACAGACGCGGCGGGCATCGGCAGGGTCTCTCGTCCGGGGATAGTTAAAGAGCTTATTTTAGTTGCACAATGCTCAACAATTGCGAGATCCATTGGGAAAAGTTTCTCTGCAATCGCTGCTGAAGCACCAACAATGGCTAGCAATTACAAACACACAAAAAATACTACAAGAGTGGAACCCGACAAAAAATACAATTGTAATACAAAAAATGAAAAGTAGACTGCGAAAATTAAACTCCAACACGAAAAGGGCAAGCGTGAAGAAGGAAACGTAAAAAAGCGAAAATAACATCGAATTGGTAAGGAACTGCAAACTGCAAATCCATTAAGCCACAACAAGGACAAGATGGAGGAGGACGAGGAGGACCGGGCTATATAATCGAAGTGGGGAATGCCTGAACACAATTGACTGAAAATTGTTAGTTAATGTATAGAGGGCTTATCGTTGAGCGCCAAGGAAGACATTTGCAAAATGTTGTCCGTAGATTAGTGCCATCTTTGAATGCATGCTCTTTATTTATAAGAAATAAATATTTACAGTATTAGATTTATATATTCTATACTATGTGACAGCATTTATAAGCAGATGTACGCCTGACAGGTCGCCTTAAAGAAAGCTGTAATTA
The DNA here is from genome assembly GCA_008042775.1 of Drosophila pectinifera. Lineage (NCBI taxonomy): Eukaryota > Metazoa > Arthropoda > Insecta > Diptera > Drosophilidae > Drosophila > Drosophila pectinifera. Next base: position 9,049 of record VNKC01000865.1, read on the forward strand.
CATCGAATCTTCTTGATATAGGAGACATATTTAGACGGTGTAAAAAATGAAAGAAATCGATTTAATGAGTTTTGGGAAAAAGCGCGCTTTAGGCGATTTGGGTCGATCGGCGTAGTCGTTCCGGAGATGGGGCCTTGGAAACTCATGCTTAATGCATTCCCTGACGGTCTGCAATGTACATTTGTAGTGGAATCCACAAAGCATTGAAGTGCACTAAAATCTTCCAACGGAATACAGAATGTTTCTGTCGACACATCCTTGATAAATACATCATAATCAGCTTTCCAAATGTAACAAATGAAACGTCTTCATAATAATTGGCAAATACATGCAGTAGCGAACTTACGAAAAATATTATCTACTTTGTCTTTAATGTAGTTTTTTTAATATTTTTTTTATATTTTTCTTACCTTTGAATAATTTCATATTTTCTTCAAAAATAACTTATTATCTTATTAATAGATTAAGAGATTTCATAGAAAGAACGCAAGCATATAATATTTAGCATTCGAAATAATTCATCATGAAAATGCCTTTAAGAGTAGCTTAAAGTGAGGAATCACATTTTTCCAGTTTCCTTATAAATCGAGTATGATAAGACACCTGCATTTCTATTTAATATGTTTGAAAATAACACTAGTTTACACCCAAAATACCCCAAGCTCGCTGATATACATTTCTAGTATAGTTGACCTTCGATTTACGAAAATAGCATTATTATTTTGTTAAATGGATCAATTTGTTTTTCTTGTAAAATATGCTCTTTATTTTAGATATTTAAAAATTTTTTTTTTTTATTTCGCGCGTCTATATCTTTCTTCATCTTACTATCAATTGAAGTTGGCTGCACTTTCTAAGATATTTATCGTGTTATCGATACTTACATCTAAGTGCTATTATATTTATAAGAAGTACACACTAGATTATAATAAATAACTTAATACTAAAAATACATATGTTTACATTCTCTAGAATTTTTTATAAGTTAAACAGAATGGACTATTGGCTTTTTTGTTTTAGTTACATCAACTAAAGTCCAAAACCCTCGAAGAAATTTTGCCTAATTTTTAAAATTCCCCATAATTAAATGTTTGTACAAGTTTATAGGGTAATTAATGGACGTGTACGAATTGTTCAACAGAGGTTGTTTTCGAGTTATTATCGGTTAGCAGTCATATAAAATAAAAAAGTAAGAAAGCTGCAGTCGTGTGTGCTTGACTGTGAGATACGCGGTACCCACGGGTTTGTGCATCCAGCTAAAAGAAAAATCTGATTTTCAGTGGCACGCTCAGCCCAAACAGCCTCAAGCGCGCATAACAAATTTTCATTTTGGATCTCCACAGTTCGACAACATAGTTCGTGACTCGACTAATCATCTGCGGAGAGTCTGGCTGCAAGGGCGAGCAGGATGGATATAGATGAAATTTAATGTGTAATAACTCCATTGCTTATCATCTGATTTCACTGACATTGTTGGAAATGTATTTATTACTTTAGTATAGCTGTATATATGTTATATATTTTTTTTCTGAATATGTGGGGCGATAGTGAGAGTGGATTAATTTTAAAGAAAACTTGATCAGTGTCCCCAAAGTAAAAATATTGTCACGATTTTATAGCTCTAGCTCGTGTAAACTCTGATATATTTTGTTTCATAACGAAATTTGAACAGACGGACGACTGACTATAAAGTATTGTAACTCGTAATCGTATCGTATCGTATCGTAAGTATCTCGAGATATATATTTATATTTTATTTATTATTTATTTTTGAATGTAATTGTTTTAATCACCCCTAGTAATTCTTCGATCGAAAGCGGTCGGCTTTGTTTCATATTTGTCCTAGGAGCGGTTGGCTCCAATTCCTAATAAGGGTGTACGAACTTCGGTTTCTTGAAGTTATCTTGCATTCTAGATCTTAGTGCATTGTAACAGCTTTTTTTCCAGAACAGGCCTAATCAATTCATTAGTATACCATATCGGTTAGTCTTAAAATACTTAACTGGTGAAGGCAACATCCTAGGCAAGGAACATGAGGTTATTTCTCGTTCTTCTTTATGGTAAGAGATAAAAATATGTCCATATATGCTGCCGACAGATACTAATATCCGATCAGCTTCTCTCGTTTTATCTTTTGAAAAGGCCTTAAAGTGCTTTCGAGATTGTTCATCGGAATACGAAGTTTCGTGTTCCTCTGATAAAACTTGTTACTTCCAAGCAGAAAACGATTGTGTTCTTGAAATAGAGGTATGCTTGCGTAAAGCATACAGAATGCCACGTAAGTCTGATTTTCATTGAATTGAAGATATATATGCTACTTTGAACACTTCTCTGAAGGCTTTATTGAAAAGATGGATGGATACTGCCTCAAGTCGAACTACCCAAAGCGTTATAAAAAATGTATTCCAATGACGAAAGGCCTCAATTTATATTTCGGGCAAGACTATGGTCCTCCATAGACCACCCCACCCCATAGCCTTAAGCTTATTTAAAAAATAAATGGTGAATTAATAACTGAACTAGTCACGCTTTTTTAGCAACAATATCTTATTAGTCATGCATCTTATGGAACTAATTTTAAATGGTCTAGATACCATAACGAATTGACAGCTTGAATTATGCAGCTATACGTCATATTTTTTGGAAAGCCAAAGATTTAGCTGAGCCACATACATCACTTATTCGATTGACCTGCGAGCTTACATGTTCCTCGGGCCAGGATGGGGTGAGACTGGCTATAAGACTTGTTGGCCATGTGTCTTACCGACTTGCAGCTTTGACGGGAATTATTACTATGAAGGAGAGACCGCATTTAAAATGGAAAACAAAGAGTGCAAACCTAAACTAAACAATCTTACCAGTAAGTGTTCCTTTAAAGTATAATGGAATCCTAATAATATGTTCATCTATTTACCACAACAAAAAGGTTTAATTGCAACCGAGTCAATCTTTATAAGTGGAAAGCTTAAAAATATCACAGTTCTCAAGTATCGGAATATCAGTATATATTACGTATAGACCGTTTAATCCTGAACATCTTAATATAATACTATCAAAAAATCGTAGAATATTCAAGAGATTGAGAGGCATGTGACAATGTGCCATTTTTTCGAAGTAAACCCCTCTGTTAGATGTACATCTCATGATGTTTCTAGACACCTGACTTAAAGTCAACTTGCAGACAAAGCCATCTTAACAATGTCCAGCTCTGGCATCACCACTGCATCTGTATTTTACTCTGACAAGTGCCATCTCTACCATCGTACTGCTACCTTTCTGCTTAATGTCTAAAGTACCCCAGTTTGACCAGTGCAGACCACAAGAAGGAAAAATGGAAGCCCCAAGTCCCAAGCCCCAGTAGACAACCCCCCTCCAGCTCAGCCCAACCGAACCGAGCCACCCAGCTATGAAAAATTTAAACTTTGCATCCAAGCCATTTATTCATCCGCTTGGCATCGCCATCATATCTTAGCATGCGGTTCTGGCTCCTTCCGCCCTCTCCTTGCATCTCGCAGCTCCAATCTATATCTTTAAGCATCTCTACTTGAGATTTCTGGGGGGTGGGCACCTTAAAAATTAATTGAAACATCACTACCGGCTAATATTGCATATTAAAAACAGAACGGGTCCGGGATCGAGCCAGGGGACCGTAGTGGGCCGCAACAAGATGCGGCATATACAACTTTTGGGGTTAGCTAGAAGCTGCTAGGAAGTTGCAAATTGCCAGTGTGCGTGGCCATTTATCAGTCTTAGTTTGGGTCAGAGGCCGTACCTTCCCGGGGCAAGGAGAGGAATGTTGAACAATAAATTCGAAGAACATTTTTGGTTGCTCCCGAGTTTATTAGCTGGCAGCCGGTATTCTGCGGTCAAAGGGCAACCTGAACTTGAATCTGGCCGCTCCGTCGCCAACCTCCAGATCCCCTGCTTCCGCCGCCCTCGTTCATCCATCTTCGTCCGTGGAGACATCAAATCACTGTCCAGTCTCGGTCTCGAATTTCTTTGAACAATCCGCTCGATGGGTTCGGCATTGCCAGCTCACAGCTGAGTGGCTGGGACAGGGCGCCTGCTCCGATGCTCCGGCCCTTTGGGGCTCTCGGGCTCTCCGCTCTCTGCTCCGCCACGAGCTTCCGTCCGGCTTCGGGGCTCGTCTGTTGCGCCTAGGACAACAATTTCCGTATGGCATGTGGCTCGGGCGCCGTCGGACTGCGGCTCTTCCACGCGAAGGCGTGATCTAAAAACGAAGTAGAACCGAGGTCGTGGCCGTGCCATAAAATGCGCATAATGTGGCACGGATGTGCCAGTGCACGTTTGTTATTCGGCGCGAGAGCAGCGTCTTGTGAAGCGGAGGGCAGCGGATTATAGTGCTGATGTCGCTGGAGGTGCGCGGCCGGATAGCGGCGATATCTCGTACTTAGCCGGCCAGCGGAAAGCGTGAAATGGTGACAACAACAAATAGATGGCCTCAAGAGCCCTGAAATAGCAGAAATAGCAGGAATTTCAGTGCGGGTGGAAGCGAGGCAATCTCGCGGTGTTTGCCGAAGTGAAGCCTATAGTGAAGTGCTAATCAAACTTGAGTAGCTGCTAAGTAAGCAGAGCCGACCAAGAAAGCAGCCGAAGCACATGCAACAACTGGATACGGATACGGATACTCTTTTTAAGCCTTGAACAGCCTCCGTCGGCCCACAGCCACCCACAAGTCAAGTACGTAACAGATTGATGAGACTGCCGTCTTTGACCCCAACGCATTCCATCTCAAAGACCACCGTCCACCTCCCACCGCCCACCATCCACCACCCGCACCCGACTGCCGACTGCCGACTGCCGGCTTGGCCAGCCCACTTGACTAAAAGTTCAATTTCCTGCAAGATGCTTTAATTGAAGCGCACAGTAAACAAGAAGAGCAGAAAACAGAGCGAGCCACTGAAGCGGCAAGAGGCAAGCGGCAGGCGGCAAGCGGCAAGCGACAAGGGGCAAGGGTCATCGTCGCTTCGGGTACCTCGCTCTGGTCAGTCATTAGTCATTTGCTCATTTCCGCAAGCGCAGCCCGGATGTGCAGCACTTGTCAGCCAATAAACAACCTCTGCGGAGCGGTGGGAGCTGGTGGGTGGCTGGCGGCACGGGTCCTGCTCATCCACACTTACAATTAAATATGGCAAACACATCAGCGTCAATCAGCGATGGTGATGGACAGCCGGACAATGTGTCCTGCTGCCTGCAATGCCTTTGCATTGGATGGGGTCAATCCTTAAGTGCAAACATTGTTTTGCATATAGGAAGAGTCTGAAGGCACTTTTAATGGACCTTCAACTAAATGCGAGCATATGCAGCATGTTACAATGACTTTGTTACAGAGTTTCTAAAATACTGGAAAATTGCCAAAGGATTTCTATTTATTATTTTAGATCCCAGATTTATTCAACAATTGTTCTCATTTGTTTAAAGGGACATAATAAATTACAACAAAAATAAATATTATTTTTTATGTCTAGCTGATGTGAATGGTAAATTGTAGAGTATCTCAGAAAAGATTATATCCCAGCAACCTAATGTCTGGAATCTCAGAAAAATGTATTTTTTGTTGTATTACTTAATTAAACAGAAGGGAACCATTAACGTATGCTGCGATCTAGTTATATCTATAGGTCTCTCAACATGAACATAGCATCATCTTGAGCAATTAGATTATGCACATAGACTTAGTCTAGCCCATAGATTCGGAGGTATATTCGTAGGCTCGACGGATCGTTAAGCTTGAAATAATATATTTTTAAATATATATTTTTATTATTTTATAACTATTTAAATAATGTGAAATGTTGAAGTATATTGTGCTTACTTCGAGCTATATCATCGTTGAGGCAGCCAACGTTATTTAATATTCGTTTTCTATCTAAGTAGGCAAAGTTTTTATGGAATATTTTCATCCTTTTGATGTGAAAACTATCATATTTCGATCAGCATGACTAGGTCTTAAAGCCTATACCTCCACTCGCGGATCAAAGAGTATCAGAGGAATACAGCAAAGTTCCACAAAGTCGTCCTAGCTAATTTTACAATACATTTTTGACATTTTAGAATACTAATTTCCAGAATCCGCCTTCAATATTATTTTTAGGGCCTGACGTTATCCCTTGGTTTAAAGATGCCATAAAGAAAAAGTGGAACGAGCCGGAACAATCTGGGGAATGAGTTCAGGTGGGGTACGTGGAGTAAGGGCTGGCGACTGTATATGTGTCACACATTCAGCTTCTTGGACAACAATAACCAAGGCGGACCAGAGCAGGACGCATCGCTCAGAAAGAGCAAAAACGGCGCATAGGTGCTAAAAAAAAAGACGAAAAACAACAATGATACGGGGCGGGGGAGGAGGACAGGGGGAGAGTACCCAAGCTAACCCAGTTTTTTCGACGCTGCTTCTTCACGGCTCAGTTTTGTTTCGGCCCGTTTTTTCTGCCGCTGCAGCGGTGGTACGAGTATATTTCTTTTATGGCTTTTACTGGCTGCCCGCAAAACGACGACAACGAGCCTCAGTGACAGCAGGCGAAACAAAAATATTTCGTCCAAAAACTGGCGGGCCTGGCCCACCCACCATTCTTTGATGAAACCAGCTTTGTAATTGTCGTTTTTTATTCTGTGTATGCGTGTTGTTGGGGAATTCTTTGGGTTTCCCTGGCCAGGCCCACGACGTCTCTCGGCTCTGACTTCTTGCCTGGGCCATTGTCACGTAAATCTGTGACAGAAATTAGCCTCGTTGACAAAAATATGCCTGCTTACACATTATTTGTACAAACAAATAGACGGGCAACAGTTAATGGCGTGAAGAGTGTCGTCCTCCAGGCGCTCCGGGGCCTCCAAGGGGACAAGGGGAGTCGTAGCTCCTGAGAAATTTGCATGGGAACTGCGCCAGTTGCTGCTGTTGTTTCTTCGGAGGCTTTGGGCGGATCTCCTCCATAGTTTTGGCCCTGCCGCTCCTCCCCGCTCCCTTGCCTTGTTTTATTGATCTGTTTATGCTTTCCGAGCCCTGTCCCCATATTTCCCTGTTCCAACCTCTGTCCAACCCTCATCACGGATAGACAAACAACAAAAAGTTTTATTTGTGGACTAATAAAAATGCAAAAAGCGGGGACTGAACCGCAAACGTATTTTTTTAGGCAAAGTTATTCTGAGGTTAATGACCAGACAGGCGTGAAAGTAATCATAAATAAGGTTCACTCTTTACCCACACTTCACACCCGAAGTTAATTTACCTTGACCGGGGTCAGTCTAGGTTTTGTTTATTTCGTTCCCTCCTAAGCTCTTTAGGACCTCTGCCCGTAAAATATTAGCGATTGTTTGCGGCTGAAGTATTATAATCTCCATCAGAGTAACCTTAAACAAATCCCTTTATATTTAGAAGGATTTTACCTTTACTCTTGAAGGAGTTCTTTCATACCCTTTAAACTATACATATATTTATTTTTTATCAGCACCTACACCCGAGTAGATATGGTTGATTCTATGAAAACTAGTGTCTCAATGAGCTATTTGAATGATTCTTTTTAAACAATCTTTTCTTATGCAGGCAGTTTATAAGTCGGAATATTCCGGATCAAACGACTATATCACATAGCTGTCAGAGAAATAATTGCGAAATTATTAGAGAAAAAATACCACATTGATGCTTTTAAAGGAATTTCCATCTACTCTGAGATATTTTTTATAGTTTCAGCAATATGATGCCATAGGAACAATCGAAAACTTAAAAAACTAAAGATTATGAAAATGTACATTATTTTAAACTTTTAAAAATTATTTTTAGCATAATCGTACATTTTCGAAAATGGTTATCATTGCTATCTTAGGATCACATTTTTAATTTTATCAAAATTGGAAACCATACCGTAGATACCATAGGTCCATAGGTCCATTTAAATGACAATCTGGGAAAATCGACTAAACTATATATATATATATATAAAAACGTTAAAGATCTTCTATAATGGTTTGTGTCATTTAACCGGTCGATTTTGTATTAAAGAATTTTGTATTATATATTATGTTTACTATTATATTTTATGTATATTAGATATATATTATAAGATAGGTTCCTTCTTTTTGGTTTATCAGTTTAACAAGTTTGGCTATTTTCTTATTTACTTTTTTTGTTATATTATTTTCTTATCATAATATATTTTTGATATATAAATTAGATTTCTGCTGAAAATTCTGTAGTAAGCCTTATATCACATCTGTCGCAGGACTTTTATTATTTGACGCAAATGTCTAGAAGAAGATTTACATATTTATATTCCACATTAAAGAGCACATATCAAAAAAATATCCTAAAAAAAATTAAATATACAACTAAAAGAAATGAGAAAATACTGGAAAGATCAAGTTGGCATCCTGATGTATGCAATTTTCAATCAACTCAGTCCCTTAATTACTGAGCCCAAATTTCAGCCCTGAAAAAATACAGAGTCAATCTATCATGTTATGGGTGTTTTCCTGATTAACACGAACCTTTGCCCAGGCCGTGCAGTAAAATGATTGATGTCCAGTACAAAATTTTCAATGTTTCGCCTCCATGGCACACCCCTCCTGGCACTGTTCGATCCATACACGCCACAATCCCGTTTTGATGAGGGCCTAAACCTTGACTCCACCAACATGAGGCTCCTCTTTATCGCGCAATTCAGTTTTATGTCACAGCGACTGATTGATTTTTAATTAAACGCCCAGCATTTCACTGATTGACGCTAATCATACGCCTGATGGGCTAAGGGCCTGCCAAGCCCACCCTTATAGTCAGAAGGAAAGTGAACATTTTCCACTTTAATTCGAACCCAATTTGTCTAAATTCAGGCCGGAAATTAGGCCTTTATTCTACGGGGCGTTGTCACCCAAGCCAATTCGGGGGTATTGGCCACAATGCAAGGAGCGTTAGAAGCGAACCCGTGAAATCGAATATTATCTAGGTAGCTCAGATCCATTTACGCGACTCGGATATGCAGAAAGGGTGCAAAATCCGCTTCTAGTTCTTTTTATTGAATTGTCAGAGGAGAAACAAAGTAGGGAAGTAGAGAAGACCTGGCACAGACCGACATAAATAAACCTCAACTAAGTCGTGTGTTTTGACATAGATTTAAATTGACATGGTTGTGTAAACAGGCCGGGGAGGGGCATTCGAGGGCAATAGACACAGACGCAGAAACAGACGGAGGCTCACACACATTCCTCACTGAAAGCCGCACAAAATTCTATGCGTTCAAGGCATTCCCTGGAAACCCAACCTCGGCCCTCTGCCTCACATTGGGGTTCAATATGAGGAGGCCGAGAAAAAATAAAATAAAAATGCAAAATAGTTTGTTATTTAACATATTTGACGGCTGCCCTGGCTGCTGTCGCTGCCGGCTCGTAAATGTAAATTGGCCGGCAGATATGGAGATGATGACAAACAGGGCCAAGGCAGAGAGCCCAAAGCCAAAGCCGGAGCCAGAGCCAGAAACAGAATCTGAACCAAACCAGGACGCACAACCTGCCACGTCCATAGAAAATTCTATCTTCCCATGCCTACCCTTTGACAATTTTGTTGCCGGCCGCGCTTCGATGGGTCGTTGGTTTCTGTGGGCCTGGCGAAAATATTTGCCACGCAAATAGCTGGAAAAGTATTGCCCGATTATGTTTCTCTAACTGGGCACACACGCAGCGGCAGCAGCAGCAGCAGCAGTCAGCAAATTGAAAGGCAAACACGCACGCACAGTCGGAAAAAAGATGAACAGGCCAAAACGATTTGAGAAGGGATCCAAAAAAATTGAATATGGAGGGAAGCACCGAGGACCGAGGACCGAGGAAGGACGGCAGTCTCGTTGCTTTCTATGAATGTCAATTGGTTGCCGGATGCTCGGCGGAATGGGGCTGAGTGGGATCCAGGGAGAGGGGCCAATTTAAAAGGGCTTACTTTTTAATGAAGCGAGCTAAGGAGGATGGATACTCTAGCCGGGGAGCAAGCTCGGGGCGGACAATGGCTCCAGCGACGACTATGACAAATGGATGAGCATATGTGCGATGGAATAAGTGGGTGCTGACCATAGAGATACTGGCAGCTTATTGACGTAGAATAGCACCGGGAATTGAAATGCTAGATGATGCAATTAGATAGGGCATAAGTGGACAATGATAGTCTGGAAAATTAGGCTTATTTCTGGGAGTGTGAAGTAATGCTTATTAGTGCATTAATGCTATGGAGCCTTCCGATAAGGAAGAAATTACATTAAGTACTATCTTTGAAGTTGTATTTTAAAAAGTAAGTGTGTACATTTCTTAGATCTATATTCCTCAACACACGGATACTTTTTAAAATATATAAAGTGCATAAATGCTATGGAGCTTTTCAATAAGATTGAAGGAAATTGCATTAAGTACTATCTTTGAAATTGTATTTTAAAAAGTATCCGCGTGTACATATTCTTAGATCTATATCCCTCATAACGCGGATACTTTTTAAAATATATAACTTCAAAGATAGTACTTGATGTAATTATTATTTTTTACTTCTCTTTTGTTTTTTCAAAGTATCTTAGCTTTTTGGCGATATGATATACTGATATATATAATAAACCTACAGTCTGCTTTCTCATTTGTAACATTGAGACATTCACAACAACAAGTCGTATCTATTTACACTATTATTTGATTGGGATTAAGTTGCAACCAAGCTTATTCTAGAGGATGTTTGGCTTTTCATATATTTTTTTAAATTTTCCCAAACGCAACATACAATGAAATCAATTTGTTAAAAAGTGATTTAAATTTTTGGAGCACCACTTATTTAACGATTTAAATAAAAGCTCCATAAATCTACCGATTGTTTTGATGCTGGCCGCCGCCACTTAGCCCTCTCGAATCGCGCTCTTTATTGGGTTTGCCGCAGTGGGCAGTAACCACATTCTGACATATTGGAATGTCAGACTAATGAGGTTTCCAAACCAAAGCGTACTTACCCCATTTCCCCAGCCCCCTCTGGGCGGAAGAGGCAGAGGCAGAGGCACGGAAAGAGTAAGCGAAACCAAATCAAATCACATAACATGTCAGCCATGTTGGCCGCCGCCCAGCCCAGTAAACCCATCCCGCCCACCAAACGAACTGAAACCAGCTAAAACAATTCCCTTAGCTATGCTAATGACGCGCAGTTTCCTTTATTGTAAACTACCTTTTGCACTATTTCGACCTCCATTACTTCTCGTTCCCCTTCCCTCCTCCTTCCCACGACCAAAGCTGTCAGCTGTCCCTGCCGCCTCCTCCCTTCTCCCCGCTGCAATGGAGGTTAAATGTATGTTCTGTTGTGGAGTCTATGCTAATGCGGCCCGACAAGTGGGGCTGAAGAAAGGCGAATATTTAAGATCTGCTTATGGTTTAATATCGGATGCAGTCCATATCTATGCACGGTTTGGCTTGGTGCGGGATACTTAGGAGGGTATTGATCAAGTTAGGCTGAATATATTTTAGTGATCATGTTCACTGACATATTATCCAGCTCCAGCTTGTTGGGCTGTGTGATACATGTGTGCCTTTGCTTGATATAATATATGTCTTATAAAATATGTACTCACAAAAACTTAAAGTCCAAATGCTCGCACTTGAGAGGATTTTTACTCAATTTGAATACATATTTTTAGAACAAAAAAATCTCACTTTGTCAATTTGAGAACGGTATACTCAAAGGAAGTAAAAACTGCAGTAAATTTGCACAAGATTGCGAATTTTTCTCATTTTATAGGAAATTGTGTACAAAAAATTATTAGATTGGGTATAATAAAAGGTAAGATTGCTTATTTTGAAAATGTTAAAGTTAAATGTATTACTTATTTGAATTCTATTAAGCAATCTCACATTTCTAAAACACAGATTCATAGTCCAAAGCACTATCCATCGCACCACCAAGGCAAATTAAAGAAGAATACATTAGTATGTTAGTTAGTAAAGTTAGTACTTTGAATCTTTTATCTTGCCTAAGTCGAAAGAAAAGTAGAACAAGAAGCAGGACGACCAAGTATCTTCGGATTTGAGGATAAAAACATTACATTTTTAGAACATTTGTTCTGAATATTAAGGCTGAGTGCTCCTGTGCTCACTTTTTAATATTTTAAGCTCAAACTGAGAGAATACTTAGAGCATTTTAGACATTTTTTTGTGAAGGCTTTATTTATCAGCATAAAAATATATTCTAAAAATTGTTTTTGAACTTTTTAATAGTTTAATAAAATAATACACGCTAGAACCAAGCATTCGTCAACTTTTAAAAATTATTTTAAATTTATTTGTGTAAGTAGTTTATTAATTTATGCATCTCTTTGCTCAATTTTGCACACCCAAAATGATGTTAAACATATATACTTACAAGTTCTTAAAATGTTCCTCGATACATCACCTTATTACACAGATATTTTCACGAAGGGATTTTTCATAAGAAGTACATGCTGCTCGCAGTGGTTTCGCCGTTTGTGAGTTGCTGTCGACAACGTCATTCGGTTTGTGGCGAAGGATTGGGCTGTCTTCCGTGCTTCGTCCTGGCAAGGCTGTCCTCGTCCAATATGTGTCAAATGCAAATTTAAATCTTATTGAAAAAGGGGATTATGTGACAGCAGCAGACGCTGCTCGAAGGGGATAGCACAAAGGGCGAGGGGCGAGGGGCGATAGAGGCTTCCTCTCTCATCTTCGCTTCCATTCATTTTGCGGGTTTTCCTGCTTTCGGTGCAACTAAAAGTGTCACTCCTGCTGTAATCGAAGCAGGAGTGATTGACTGACTCTGCACGGGAGTGTGTCCCTGTGAGAGCCGTGGGGTGGGCCGTGAGCCGGGCACGGTTAACTTTTGAATGTGGAATGTGGAATGTGGAGAGCAGTTGCTCGCTCCTCATTTGCATCTCGGGCTGTCTGCCAGTTTTAAATGGTTTTCTTTTCTCTGAAATTCTCTGAATTTGAATGCTTTTTTCATCTTTTAGTTTTCAATTCCAATTCCGTTACCCTGCGGTTCTCTGTCACTGCACTCATATCTCAGCCCCGGCATCATCGAGCCCAGAAGGAGAGGATATAATAGAAACTCATCCTCCGCCTGAATCCTAATCCCACGCCAACAAACCCGATGCATACATTTATAACCAATACAATGACATGACCATACAATATCTCTCCTTTCTGTTGGCCCAAAATGCTTGCTCGCTCTGTCATCTCCTTTGTGTGTGGCAGGGGATATTCAATATTTTGCAGCCATTGAAATCGAGGGGCGGTACGCGGGCAGGAGAGGTGGCGCTTGTATATATTTCAAAGCTTTTGTTATCAATATGTCGCCTGCTTATTGAAAATAATACAATATTCGTGCGGGATAAGTGAGGATGCCTGGGTGTACGTAATATATCTTCCTTCGTTGTCTTCCTCATTGTGCGAAGTATCTTGTAGATACCCTCGTAAGGGTGCCAGTGTGGGCTTGTCACCTGTCGGGGCTTCGGCACTTTTGGGACATTGATTGCGAAATCATCATCACTCGAATTGCAATCGTGGTGATTCATTTGAAATATGAAATGAAATCGTTTTGATTAAACCACCTTCAAAAATTGCTCATATCAATGCTCCAGGCTGTGCACAAATGTTTGATTACAATTATGTGTTTGGGAGCGTCTTGTTTAAATATGTTCACTGGGTAGAAAGCCAAGGATTTGTTAGGCTCCTCGCTTGTTTGCTGTTTGCTAGTTAGTTTTATTTACTTTCGCCTTTTGTTACGGTCAACCAATTCCCATAATGGTATGGGACGATCCGATTCCGATTCCGATTCCTTTCGGTGCCATTAAATATGCATACTACAAATGCCGTCGCACAGTTGGCATTTCTTCTAGAAATGCCCGTTTAGAGCAGGGCAAGGAGACACCTCTCTCAACTGGCAAATGCCCTGCACGTAGCCACATAAATTTTAGGAGTCGAGGTTGAAGCTCTTTCTTTATACATATATGTACATTAAGCATTCCCTCCCAAGCCGTGCCATTCAATTCAATTCGATTCGGTTCGGCTGGAGAATTTATGTAGCTGGAAGTCATCGCCCCTGGTGGCGGCCTAATTGAAACATGCCCTCTAAATGCACTAAATCCCGGAATAGTACCGAAATAACGAAGCTGATTAATTCAATCAGTAGTAATGCGGCACGCCCCCTCCATTCCACTGGTGCATGTATTCGGGCATTACTGCCATACCATTCTCCCACTGGCCTGCAAAGCCCAGGTTTGTCTCTCACCATGTTAAGTAGTTTAACACGTTAATGTGATTAAGCCCTAATGCCGGAGGCTTTACCTCCGGAATATCCGGTGATAGATCAATGAATTTAACGAACCAACTGGCCCCAGTGTGGCGTATAAATTATAGCTGATATTACAGTCGGGAATTAGTCAATGAGTAAGAGGTGACAAAAGGATCTTTATCTAATGGAGTTCCTTAAGTATTACATTTATTGGAATTTGATTAATTATTGTTTTGCTCAAGTTAAAATACATATTGATACATATATTGCACTTGTCTCTTTTATCGGCTCTGTAAATAAAACCTATTTAACAATTAAAATGTACCTAACTAGTACTCACCTTAACTTAAAGTATTTTATTTAAACGAGACATATTTCAATCAGTATTTATCAATCGACCTTGGCGCATGTGACGAAGTCTGCAGTAAAACTTAATGAGTTTCCTCTCTACTTTGTATTTATGCTCGACCTTGACACTTTGGGAAATCCACTTCATATCTATCATGGAATCGCGTCGTTGATTCTCGTCGCTGTCAAAAGTCAAAAGTTCAGTCTGCAATTTGAACATGACATTTGTCAGGAGACAAACAGAAGGAGACAGCCAGATGTGGGAATCAGAGGGAAGACATGGCGACATATCCACTGAACCTTAAATCAAGCTGTAAAGAGGCTGGGCCAAAGTGTTTGGGAATTCTCTCTGCCAGCACACAGGGAGAAGTGGCTGTGTTTATTTTGGGGGATTCATTTTAGGCCTTTTTAAGAATTAAGTATTTGCTTAAAAACATGGTTGTTTTGAGTGGCTAGTACTCCGGCCTCACACTGTAGATTTTATTGATTAGTTTGGTGGTCAAAATTTCATCAAAAGTGCATCATAATACATACCAAAAAGAAAAAGTTAATGAGTTAATGATCTCAAATATACTTTTGTTAGGATTTAAAATAAAATAAAACTCAATGTGTCACAAGCTTCAGATATAAGCAAGTATTTCTCTCTGTGCAGCAGCAGCTGCTGATGAAACGACAGAGCAATATAAACACCAGCAGCAACAACTAGAGCAGCACAACAGCATAAAAAGTAACCGAAAGGAAAAAGGAAACATACCGAAATGAAGATGGGCAGCTGCGAGGCATATTCACGCACACACACTTACCCGCACTCACACTCACACTCGCAGTCGCACTCACACTCTCTCACATGCGGCTATAAAAGTGACAAATGTTAAACGAAATGTAAGGAAAACTGACAACAGGAAGACGCCACGTAATGATGCATAAAATGGACATTTTTCAGGCGACTACAGATCCAGCACGGACAGTAATAGATCTGAATGTGAAATATTATTCGCGAAATTAACATATAGGAATATTTCTGTCAGTAGAGAATGATTCACTACGATTTCCAGTTTCAATGATTAATTTGAAAATATTTCTATCTATGTAAGAGAAAATGTATAAACTATTCATTGACATATTCTTTCTGCTGAGTGAAATAGTAATAGTCTACCTACTGTGATGGCTTTAAGTCAATACTTCAAGGTAGGAGACAACCTTGAAGTATTGAGTAAATAAGATTCCTTATGGTATGATCTCATGATTTTCTTTATAGTATTTATTAAGAAAGGTTATCAAAATGAGGATCTTTCTTGAATTTTGGAAATGTGGAGTTCTGAAAAAGTAATACTTAAATAATAAGTCAAGGAAGAAATAGTTTACATTTTAGCAAAATGTACTCAAAGAAAAAGCATTCAAAAAGATTGTTATCTCTACATGGTATAGATTTTTATAAGATACAATAATTTGAAGACCAGATATATAATCGATTTTTTGAATTTAATTTATTTTAAAGACATCTCCGAATTTTTTCACCTCTCTTATTAATAAGCGACGGTTTATTAAATATTTGACGCTATTGTTTGCTTGCCCTGCCCGCAATCATTGGCCTTGGCAGCCGGCGGTAATAGGATATGCATTTGGTTTTTGTGAGGGCCATGATATGCGCTAGATCTGAGCATTCCCGCTGATTACATTTCCGTATGCATTGCGTAAATTACATACATATGGCCGGGGTAGCCAAGCGGATTGAACCTCATCATCGTCAGAGCAATTGGTGCGCTGAAATCATAGCATACCTTGCGGCGCCGGGCGACTGACAGTGAGACCCGGCGAAAAGCAACGAGAACATTGTCAGCGGCCCGCTGCGTCCTTCGTCCTCGAGCCCGACCTCGTCCCTGCCTCCTCGCATAATCGAAATTCATTTTCACGCTTGTAATCAATGCGACAACGCCCCAGCAATGCCACGCCCAAGTTATGCAAATCGGTGACTTCGTGCAGCCTTCTCCTAGTCTCCCGTCCCGGAACGTAATTGCTAAAAAAATTTGTGTTGCAGAGGGAAAACTTGGAGTGGGAACAAAATGAGAACGACAAAC
Organism: Drosophila pectinifera; assembly: GCA_008042775.1. Taxonomy (NCBI): domain Eukaryota; kingdom Metazoa; phylum Arthropoda; class Insecta; order Diptera; family Drosophilidae; genus Drosophila; species Drosophila pectinifera. Next base: position 25,738 of record VNKC01000865.1, read on the forward strand.
CGAATTTAATTTGTTTTTCGCTCGTTTTGTGCCAGCAACTTTTCCGTTTTCTTGTTGAAATCGTTTTCAATACCCACCAGACATATACATACATATATAAGCTTTTCCTTCTCCGTTGTTGTCTAGCTTGTAATATTTATTATCGAATTGGTAACACTGGGGCCAGAAGGAAATCGGGCTGAAAGGGGAGAAGACAGGGCAAGCAGTGCGAACGCTTTCAAGACTTCCCAGTTGAATTCAAGGACCTCCTCCGGCCGGAGTTGCAGTCGCGAGTTTAGTTTCCTTTTCCCTCATACCCATTGCACAGGGTATTACAGTCTGTCCCAGATGTGAGGAATCAGTGGGCATGAAATTGTATATTCGAATTTATAACTATCGAGAGGATCTATCTCTTCAATTTATAAGCTGTTAACGTGTCTGTAAATGGTGCTTTTTAATATTTTACTTTACCAATTATTTATAAGTAACTAAAAGAAGAAACTGAAGCAATACTACTTACTTTTTAAGAGCATTACTTTGCTAATTTTACTCTGCAATGTTTAATCTAGTTGCACGCTTTAAAAAGCTAAGCGAATTATACGGTATAGGGAACCCTCAAGGTTTTTAATGTTCCTGGCCCGAAGCAGTTCCTTCCGTTTTTTAGTTCTTGCCATGGCTGCTCTGCTCCCGTTTGGCCCCCGTTCTGCTTCCTCGGGCTTAAAATGTTTGCAGCGATTGCCAGGATTGCATTGCCCTCCCCGGGCCGGTCCGGTCCGTCCTTGCCTTGGGTTTTTGGGTCGGGACATTGGTATGCACACGCGTGGACCTCGCATAGTTGTCCTCGACAGGAAGTCTAACCTAACCCGGGAATATGCCCTGCACGTATTGCCCTTATAAATTGTTGCCAAATATATATGTATGTGGACAGCCACATATGTGTATGTGCCGAGGACTCTCCACCTCAATTCCTGTTAGCCATCCTCACAAGCCCCGTGTCCTGGAACTCATGCGTATGACAGTTGCAATTCTGCTCCGTCTAGGGTCCTTCGGTATGCACGGAGGACAATTGCAGAAGTCATTGCAACTTTTGCGAGCCATGTTAACTGCCAGCCAATACACGAAATGCGAATGATATGCCTTATGTGTGCCCTGGATGTTGTTGGTCCGCCATCATCGTTTCCTGCCTTCTCACTGAAAGCCAAAGCCTTATGACTTATTCAGCTGATGCTCGGTTTGAGCTCCTCCTCTCAGTCTCTCCTGGCTTACTTGCCCTCATCCCAGCTGAACCCAGAGTCTCTCTGACTCACGTCATTAATTACACGCCACGTGTCGCAGTCGAGGCAATTAAATTTACGCATTTAATGAGAAAAGCCCCTCGCCACGTGACACGCTAACTTGCATATGGCAATTCAAAGGCAGGGGAAGCGATCCTTAACTAACTGTATCGTCAGTTTGTTTAACAGGCAAACAGGCTGGCCGGGACACTGAACCCAGCTTAACATCGATTTGCCTATCTATCGGGATTTATATTCCTATTCATTTAAACACGAGCGGTCCAACAAAATGTCGGGTGTCTCGGAATCTGGCAGTATGCAACATTTTTAATACCGAATACTATTTAATATTTAACTAACTTGCATAGAAAGAAAAGGAAGCGATCCTTAACTGACTGTATGGTCAGTTTGTTTAACAGGCAAACAGGCACAGACACTGAACCTAGCTTAACATCGACTTGCCTATCTATTCTAGTAATAGACTTCGGGTGTTTCGGTATCTAGCAGTATTCACCATTTTTTAATACCGGTGGCTATTACAATATTTAACTAACTTGCATAGAAATAAAAGAAAGAAACTTAATGGTCAGTTTGTTTATAGCGTCAGAACAGGCTCGCATCTCTGATATCTACTTTCGACGAGAACCAGATATAATAAACCCAACTTAACGTCTATTTTCTTATATTACCTAGTTAGTAGACGTCAGGATTCCAATACATTTATACACATCCAGCAGTATTCACCCTTTCTTAATACCATCTCTATCTTTTTAAGATATATCAATATAAGATAATATAATTAAGATATATTGATGCCGTAAAAATGGTTTTGAAAAAGTGGAAAAGACTTTTCAGTTTGCAAAATAAATAAGTTGATCTATTACACAATTCTAGGACACAAGTGAGGTAAAACACCTGGGACCTTAAAATATTCAGCTCTTAACGCGTACCGAATGCATTAAAAGGCCTTTAGAGAACTAGTAGACTTACTTTGAGAGGATATTCTATTTTTTAAATAGCCTTGCAGAGGGTAATATAGTTTCAGTCAGAATTCTAGGACGCAATGCAGGAAACATTTCCGATCAGCGTCCACAACCGAATCAATTGTAAAATGAATAGGAAAATAATATTAAAATATAGTTTTATATTGTTAACGTGGTTTCTGAGTTGATTCACTTTTATTTTATAGATTTCAATACTTAAGTTTCTTAAGATGCGTGTTCACTCGTTTCCCATTGATCAGAAAGTGGCCATACTCTCTTAACTTATTTATTCTTGACCTATTTAATCGTTTGCATAATTTGAAATTTTGGGAACTGGAACATAAATGAAGAAATGCCAACCGGTATTCACTTTACCAAAATGCTTAATATACAACTGCTAATACAATAGTAATTAATATATATCTTTTAACACTATATAGATATTTTCTTTCTTAATAATGTGGATAATTATTTCAAAGTAGGATAGCTGTAGCATATAAGTACATATCTATTGTATGAGCGATCGGCATTGAGTGACAATATAGGGAAATAGTCAAAAAATGACTACAAAATTAGGCTAAAATGAACATAACTAAACGTCATAGCCAAAAACTGCACTTCTCGTTATCAGAATAATTATCCTTAGCTAATAAATTAATATATTTATCAGGTGATAATAATTTTGCCAGGTAGAAACCTAATTTGCAGGACTGTATAATTTCGTATGCTATTTTCCCCACGATTATCATTAAATTCGCTCAAGACTCGCGCTGGACTGACCATTTTCACTGCGTCCTGCAACTTTAATGCTTTCATTAGGCCTATAACGAGCCACTCTTACCGCATATCATCTGAGGCAATCCCTCGACCCCTCGATCCCGCGGGAGTCATTGACACACATTTCGTTGGGATGGCGGTGGCTGGACGTCGAAGTGCCAGGCACAAATGAACGATGGGACTGCGGCCACTGGCGTTGTCCTTCGGGAATTAATTGGTGCCATATATGGCTGCCCGTCGGCCTGATGAGCTAAGCCGGGGCACCCTTCCCATCCGGATTCCCGCACACTTGTGATTCCGGGGAAACTTTGATGCTTTGACCTTTTACCGGGTCCTAAGTGGCGGTCAAGTGGCCAGCATAATCAGGCGACGATGGGCCTGGTCATTTAAATATTCCAAATCCCAAGTATTTGCCCTGTGCGTGCGCTCGCAATTTCCAATTTAATTATACACCTGGCCGAATTTGAATATGCCGCCACATACATACATCTGACCACATAACGTGTGGCTTATACGTTGCCATTCCCATGGCCGGGACTCGTAAATTTAACGCATTAAGATATTTAAATAATGTTTCTTTCTACTTTACCGCTGGCAAGTGTGTATGTAACTAATTTTGGGTAATGGCAGCAACGTGATTAGCTTGAATCATGCCACAAAATCATAAATTTCAACTGGGACACGATTCCCTTTCGCTCCGCTCGATTTCTCTGTCCTTACTTTCCTTACTTTGTATATAAAGCCATTACATTTGGCTGCCTCAAACTTGGGTTATTGCATATCTATGCTTAGAAAGGGGTTGTAGCTGACTTTGTAATTAAGACAACTCAGTGGGAATGGGTCAATGCCTTAAGCAAATATTTAAATTCTATTTGCCTGTCACATACACTCTCGGAAGGCAATTCGTTATAAAACCCTTGTACGCTATGGGTATTATGAAAGCATAGGCACCAAAATTTAAGATTCCCTATGTAAGAGTTATCTGGCATTCAGGCTCAGTTTCCATTACCTCTCACACAAAGCAAAAAAACTCAACTTTCAGCCTGATGCCTTACCGAAAGTCTCAGCCAAAAGGTAAATCCATTAAAAAAAAAGGTTGCTTTCACATGAGCATATATCTTGCCATAGACCACATTTCCCTTTGAAATTGTTAGCCGAAAAGTCCGAATTTACAGCCATTCTCCCAATGGGTGCGTCCGAGATACTATTGAGCATGATTCTGGTTCTATTTTTGTTAGAGTTCGGATTGCCAAAGATTTGAAAGCCGGAAAAATCTGTGCTAGGCATTTATCGAGCACTGATTTCAGGCGCCACGCCGCACACAAATCATACGTCGAAATCAAAATTAATCCGTTTTGTGTTATGTACAGCAATTGAAATTATGTGCTTAAAGGCTTAAACGCAGCCTAACAAACAAGCATATAAAAAAGGCGGGCCAAAACACAAAAAAGCACATAAACCAAACAGAACAACGAGTCGAAACCAGAGAATGTAACAATCCAGCAGCAATCCCCAAACGCTGCACAAATTGCGTATGTTTCCCCCAACCCCCACACACATTTCTCTTTTTATCCGACTGCCGCCATTATTTGTGTTTTTATTGCGCCATACATGAAACCAAAATAAAAAGCAGGGCGGCAGGCAGGGGGATGCGGATATTGGGCAAGGTAGCAAATCGAGAGCAAAAGAATCCTGGGGACCGCCATTTGCAGCAACTGTGTCGGCCACTTGAGAGAATGGCATAAAACGCCGCTGACACACCCTGGCCATGTAGCAGTGGCTATAAGCTAAGCCGAAGTGATCGATCCCGGCTTACCCCTTGAGAGCTCCCTCGAAGGCTACTTATATCCTGTGCACGCAAATCGGCAGAGTCGATGTTTCTAAGCACATGTCTAGATATATCACGCTCAGCAACCCTAGACTGTTATGCTCTAAAAAAGCATTAAGAAACGGCTTACAGATTCCATATTTCTCAGAAAATATCTGTAAGATATTAGTGGATTAGAGGGACTTCCATCTTATAGAGAGGCTTTAATCATATCTTGAGCACGCAAATCGGCAGAGTCGATGTTTCCAAGTGATCAATTGCACATATCTAGATATATCACGCTCTAAGAAACCATAAAGGAAACAGTTCACAGATTCCATATTTCTCAGAAAAAATCTGTAAAATATTAGTGGGTTGTAGGCACTTCCATCTTCTAGAGAGGCCTTCATCTAAGTATACCCCCGAATACCCTGCGTATCGGCCATAACACCAAACAATAACAGATTTATGGCATATCTCGCACTGGTAATTGAGATTAAACAGTTGGAAAAACAAGGATGAAAACAGCCGCTTGGCATTTCATAAACCCCGAGGTCGACACTCGCACACTCGCACACCCGCACACACACACGCGCAGAGTCATAAAAGCAGCGCATAAATTTAAGAGTTCGTATATCGCTCGGGTTTTCCCTTAGCCAATCTGTCCCCCCATCCCCATCGATCCTGGGGCCAATCATTGCGCTGCCGATTGCCCCCTCGCATGTAATTCATTTTAATAATTGTCAAGTGCTCGACTTTATTTATGACAAACTTTTAATAATTTAATTGCTGGCCCAGCAAAGTCCTCATTGCCGCCGCCATTTGTAGTTGTTGCTGCAGCTATTATTGTTGCAATTGCTGGATTTGCTGCTGCGTTCGCATTTAATTGATAAATGTTCCGGGCTGTGGCCAGGGGGCGGGCATGGGGTGAGGCGCGGCAGGCAATCGAGTGAGTTGCCAGCTGTAATTATAGATGATTTGAATAATTCAATGCCCAGGCCTGCCCAAACGTCGCGTTTTGTTTGCGCAATTAATTGTGCGGCTGTGTTTCCCGGAGAACAACAGCAACAGTGTGCAGCTGTGGCCGGAAAGCCGCTAAAACTGCAACGAAAAGCTGAGTTTAAAGGAAAATCTATATTTTGAATGAAGCTATCAGGGCTTGATTCCCGGTTTATTTTTATTATTTATTATACCATCTATTAACTTTATATTATATGATTATTATTAGGAGCTTAATTACAGCCTCCAAATATGCGCAATGCTTGTGAAATTAGCTTGTAAATTTTTAATGATTTCTGTAGTGTGACACACTCGAGATGGCTGCACTATTTTCGCAATTCTCCCCACTGTGCTTATTCGATCGGGTTGCTTGGTCATCACTCGTTTGTCGTCCTCAACTTTCTGGGACTGGCACTGGTTGTGCACTGTCATTTGCTTGATAAGCATAGAATAGCTACAATACCTGCCAGAGACCAGAGGCCAACACGCATCGGAACACGACCACGCCCACCGCACAACATGACACGCCCGAGGCCTTGGGCAACGCCCCGGCGAGCCTGCGCCACTCTTCCCCGGCCTGGCATAGTTTGGCCCTTGTCGTTCATAAGCAATTCATGTGTTTTCCGTAAACACTTCAATTTAATTTTAGTGCCGCGGGCGCGAAATTGCTCCTGAATTATTAAGCCAGAGAAATATTAGAGCAACCCTTCTGAGGGAGTTTCCCCATGGGCGACGGTCCGGAGTCCCAAGTTCAGGTGCGACGGTGCCTGCGAGTGGGACTGGAATTAAAGAAGGTGTCAGCATATGGAGCAGAGTTGTCTACGTTTTTCCGCTCCCTCCCCGGCTCCGCTTGGCACATAATTGCGGCGAGTCGAAGATAAATTACCCAAACTCAAAACTTTGACCTAAGCGCCGTTTCCGTGAGTAAGATTAATGATGCGGCAATTGCCAACAGCTCCAGCCAACATAAAACGGCCAGTAGCAGCACTATCACGGCACCAACAACTCGACAACTTTATGGGATTGGAATCAAGGGTTGTACTCCAGGACGGACCTTCAGCGGCGCAAGGGATAAGGGGAACGGGATAGGTGTTCGGTCGACGGGGAGCGGGAGCAGCAACATAATTTCAACAGCAGGCTACTCAGCGAGTGGCAAGGGCGGGGTGGGCGCCCCATGTGGCACCCCTGCAGGCCGCACTTAGGTGCGAATGGATGCATATTTATGGATACATATACAGAGATACTCAGCAGAAAAGATACATTTATAGCCATGCCATAAACTGTGAGTAATAAATTTTATTTTTATTGTTCTGACTGACTCCGGTTGACTGAATGATTGGCTGGCTGGCTGCCTGGCTGGCAAGTCGGGTTTTGGCGGGAGTTTTGGGGATTTGAGCTCGAGTATCAGGAATATCACCTTGCCAGGGCTGATAGTGGGCGATGGGCGATGGGAACCGGAGCGAGGGACGCCTTGCCAAATTGGCTTATTTATGGCCAAAAGCAGTTACACGGAAGGCGCTGCCAAAATAGCAAAAGCGATAAACGACACTTGAATGAACTGACTAAACTGTAGAAGTGTGTTCTATGCGAATGGCCGTGATTTATGCGGCCAGGAGCAGCCAAGCCAGTTTGAAGCTAAGTTCCTTTTTAAAATGCCTCGCAAGATGAATGTATCTTAAAGTTGGTGCCGTTCTGCTAATGGTTTCATAAAACCCAATCCGCTGCATATGGGCACGTCCAATTCGGAAGACGGATGGTCTTGCATCTGTCAAGGTGTGAGATATTGCAATGAAGTAGTCTCAAATGGTTGCCAACAAATCCAAGCCAGCTGAATGGATGGCTGCCGCGTGGGAAGTCGGCATAGAAACATTTGGCAAAGGATATATACACTTAGATAAGGAACACATACACAGCAGGGAATAGCATGGATCACATGAAAATTTAAATCATTATTGGCATTTCCGTATTAATAATTGTTTTATATGGCTGAATGCCGTGTATTTCAACACATTCTGTTGAAATTAATTACATAAACAAAGCCATGGCAAGAAGTTTATAATTATTATTATAATTACCTTCAGCATTCACAGAAACCTGTTAAAATCAAAAGGTCAAAAGGCCGCCCGACGTCTGTCACTCATTAAATATTTAACAAACCAAAACGAACCCACTTAATTAGGCCCCTCTGCCTGACCAAAGGAGTATAAGCTTAACTTTGCCGTAGCCTTAATTGACTTGACTCCGATTAAGTGAATGTATCTCGAGGATACAGTGTATAGACGCCGCTTGTACTGTTATGATGCCAGGAGCAACACCTCCTGCTTCCAGGGAAACACACACCAAAGACCTTTTTCATGTTTGGCTGCGTTAAATACACACTCACAGTTTGTTAAGTTCACTTAAAGTTCTGATCCCCGTCTGAGCGGCGGCTTTAAATTTTTTGCGCAGAAGCTCCTGCAGTAGCATAAACCGGAGCAGCTTATAAGGCTAAATTTAAAACCGACATGCTTACATATGCATGCCCAGCACAGCACCGTACAGCACAGCACGGCACAGCACAGCCAAAAAGCCCACTCACACACACGGAGGGAAGCAACTTACATATGTTATTATCGCACAAACTCGCAAATTTTCGACAGAGATAGAGCGAGCGAGCGAGCGAAGCGACCGGAGAACTGTGGGCCAACGACTCCCAAATGTATGCTACGTTTTTCAGCATTTTTGCTGCTGCGCTGCTCGGCGCCGGCTGCGCAGTCGACGTTGCGCCAACTAGCAGGACAACATCCCCAACGGACGCTCATCATATATATCCTGGTCCTCGCCCAGAACCTCCTTGGCGTCTCCGCTGCCGCTACTTCTGCTGCTGTTTGCTTTGCAGCTCGTTGACATTTCATGTCACTGTGTCACCGGCATAAAAAATTAAAAGTATAAAAATGATGCAGACCTCTGTGATCCCTCCTCATCCACCGCACTCCACCCGCACTCCTTTGGGCAAATCGCTGGCATTATATGCGTAATAAAAACTTGCGGTCTGCCTGCCAGCCCGGCAATCCAGTCAACCTGCCTCTTGTGGACCTTTTCGTGGCGTCCGTCCCTCCCTTCAGAGGGAAGCAAAGGCTTTTTGTCGTTGGGGTGGGACATAGACACTTTATTGTGTAGTCTGATCTTAACTAAGCTCAAAATATGATCATTTTGAAAATTCCATAAATGAGCAATGAGCTGAAAATAAATGGAAGGGTGTGAATATTATATTCGATGTGGTTTTCATTAACAACTATACAGTATTTGAGTTGGAAAGGTAAACTGTATTGAGTGCCTTTGATTTGATTTCAGGTTCGAGTACAATAAACAATCGTCATTCGTCGAACTCCGAATATATACTTAGAACCTCGTTTAAGTCAAAATACTAGGCTAACAACTGAACAAACTAATTTATTCTCGATGAAAATTTGACGGTACTATATTGTAAGGATATGAATGCGTTATTGCTCCAACCAAAAGACTTAATTTGAATATTTATATGTTTTCATAGAGTATTCATGCTTCTGCCAAGTGAACTCACTTTTTTGTACAACAATGTTGTTTGCTTGTTTTAAAAAGTTTTTTCAACTAAGTAGGGGTCAGATGGCAACCCGCATCTGCAAGGTCCTTGGACGGAAGAGAGGTTGTGCGTGACAGACGCTGCTGTTGACTGTCTTTGGCCATGGCCGCCTATCCATCTCGGGCCCTTTGCGCATCCGTCCCTATCTGGTGCTGGCCCTCCCACCCCCGAGCTCCTGGCCCAAGGCGTTGCCTGTTTGCCGCTTGTCTGTCAGCCAACAAGTTAGTCATTTTCTGAATCAAAAAATAAAACGCAAATAAAAAACTTTTACGACATATTTATCTTTTTCGTTTGTCGTTTGTCGTCTGCCGTCCAACATCCTGACATCTTCGACTTTGTCTGTCCCTGCTGTCCCTGCTGATACCCCGTGTGTGCGGAAGGTGCAAAAGGTTGATACTACTTATATATACGCACTCAACTGTGTGATGTATCATTTGTTCTACACCGTCCAAGCGAACGAAAATGACTTCGATTTGTCACCATCACCATAATGAAAAACAATCAGCAGAAGTGCCGGGCGGCGAGCTGAAGCTTTTCTGATTGCTTTTCCCTCGGCCTCTCCCCGATTTTTGGTTAAGTGCATATGGCGAGTGACAGTTGGGAGATTAAGTAAATATTTGACGATTTGCCCAAACAGATTTAATAAATTCGACCGGGAAATGTACGGATAAACAACATTTGAAATATGTATGGCCATCGACCTTATTATTAGGGCAAACGTGCTACGATATAAGGAACCATTCAACTATATTAGGAACTAGAAATATGAGTACCATTTATTCTTAAGTAGATCACGATGTCAATTGAATTATTTCCATGATGCGATACCTTACACCTTGAAGACCTCAGCAATTTTTAGTAGAAGTAGATCTTTATAGCACCTCGCCCAGCCTAACTTTCTTCAACTATCTGTTCAGGACTTGCAAGAAGGTGCCTCTCTGGTCGGAATAATGATAGTCGGGTTCGAAAATCTTAGAACGCTTTGCTAATGACTCTCAGGGTCTATTTTATAATTTTAGTTGATATTTTGGTTGATCGCTTGCAACAGTTCTTTGTTCTTTTATAAAAACATATTCCGAGTTGCCTATTGCTTATTTTATTTGAACACCTATATATATGATTCCTTTGTAAATATAATTAAAGTAGTTGCTGGTTTATTTAATTTATTAGTTTTCCATAAAGTATCCGAACTATTCCCCATCCCATATCATACTGTCAATTTTATCACAAGCTTCTAGCTATATTTTATGAACATGCTTTATATATGAGTATAAAATATATGTTACTTTCCGAAAGCTTTGGGCTGACTGGAAATAACTTACCGACTTAGACGGTAGGGTCTGCATTGAATGCCAGCCGGCTTGGGCTCTCCGCCACACTTTTTGTCCCTAGTTTTATGGCTGGTCGTAATGTGCCCAGGTACCACATACTCGCTCACTCAAGGCAAACCGTCGGGAGTCTTAAAGCTCAACAATCGTGCTAATGGCCCGTACTCGTCCTCGTCCTCGCCCTCGTCCTTGTCGCAGTCGTCTGGTATAGCAAGGTGATCCGAGGCAGAGCCGAAAGTTTTTATTTGTTATTATATACTTTGGCGTGTCAAATAAACATCACACATCTAGCGCACATGAAGCATGTTTTATATGCGACTTCTCCGTGGCTGTTGAGGCCTCTACGTGTTGTGGTTGCGCACTTTCTTCCATCCACTCGGAGAAAAACAGTTGAATATTAGTAGGAATCCCTGGCTCAAGAGTTGATCAAAACTACTGATTGAATAATTATTTGATCTACAAATCAAGTATTCTGAAGAGTTGCTCTGTAGGCCAGAGCATGGACTTTAATTTACAGACTAATAAGACTGTGATGATAACCAAATTAGTACCTTCATTGTTAGTTAATTAGAAATATGTATCAGGTTATCCCCTTTTTAGAATCGTTTCTCCCTGTGTGCTTTTTATAAGGCTAGGCGTTTTCATGTGTTTGAGAGATTGCATGGCAAAGGCTGGAGGGGATGGAGGAGAATGTCACACGACTGCGGCTCATTTGCATGAGTTGTCGCAGGCTTTTAGTCGAAAACTTCCTCCGTTGTCGCCTGGCGTGCTGGCCGCGCAGGGGTAGCAGAGGTCGTTTTTAGCCAAAATATCAACATTGGTTCAAAAATATCGGAAAAACAATTAAAGCAAGTTAATGGTACTCTTCACCTTCAGATAATTCCATCATTAAAATAGATGTTCTTGCAACTCAGTCGGCTTCCGTGAGTAGACTAAACAGGGTCTTGCTTTATATACAATGTATAATGTATGCCATGAGGGCCTTTTTTTACTTACTTATTTTGAGACTGTTACATTTTAAATGTTGTATTTATTCTCCAAACAAACTTTGTTGCTATTGTTCCAAGTGTTCCAGATGAGAGAACCTTTAGAGCACGGTTCGCAAAGCATTCCCTTCTGCCTTTTTATATTTATTTGAAATATTATAATTTTAATGTTGTGCCAGTGTGCGAATTCGGCGCGTGTAGAGTAACGTTAATTTTATGCCATTTCATTTGCGTTCTCGCTCCAAAAGTGTGATTTATGCAAAGCAACTCCGAATAAACAAATGCCGCCGGGCAAGGTGTCTCCACACGGTGGATTTATGTTGGCCAACGTGACGTGACGCCGGAGCCGGCGAGTGAGGGCCACTGGATTATAAGATTCCATCTATGCGTTGCACCTTCTCAACACCATCTCTCCTCTTTCCCGTTGCAGAATGCACCTGTACATGGTCCTGATCTCGTGCCTGGTGAGCTCCTCGCACTGCTGGCAGTTCGACGGCGGAGGTCAGCGCAGAGCCAGGAACGCGGCCCGGGGTCCTCCGCCCTCGGGAGGCAGGGGGTCCGCAGCCCTGCTGGGCTCCCAGCAACAGGACATCCTCTACGCCTGTCCGCTCAACTCGATGTGCCAGTGCGCCGGCCTGCCCAACGAGACAAGCACGTTGATTGAGATTAATTGCAACCAGGTGGCCCTTTACAAGTTTCCAGGTAAGCGACCCCGTCTATATTCTCTCGATTCTCCGATCTGCCGCCCCCATGTATCGCCCTTCAATATGTCCGCTCCGCTTGTCACGCCTTATTTATGTGGCAAATATTTTCATTGCCAGTGGGTCATAAATCGCCCTGACCACAGAGCTCGGCACAACGCCCATTGGCCCTCTGGCCCTCTGGCTTCCCATTCCCATGTCCTGTTCACCCCTGCGGCTCCTGGTGTTCGTGTCGCTTCCATCCGAAAAGTTAATTTTTAATGAAGTTCCAAACAGCTTTGTAAAGGCTCACAAATAAATGAAATTTTACATTTAAGTTTGCCAATTAGTTGTAGAAATAAACTTGCCTCTTATTATATCTTTTTTCGTCCATTCTGTCCTTCCTCGCCAGTTCCTTTTTACAAAGTTTTGGGGCGTTTGCTGTGGTGAATTCCACGCAAATTTGGGTAGTTGTCATCCAGTTATGGATGGTTTTGTGGCATGTAATAAGGTTATTATGCTCAACTCATCGTAGAGATGTAGGCTTATAATTGTCGGCCTTTTATCCTAAGCTAATTATTCAAATAACTTAATGAAACTTAAGAAGGGCAGCAAGATTATTAGATGAGAAAGAGGCATAGGAATTATAGGAATAGTGTTGGGTCACTTTTAGGTTTTTCATAAAATAAAATTAGTCCTTCGACAATTATTTTAGTTGGTATGTTATAGTCGGGAGAACCAACTAAGAGCGTCGTGCCTGTGCCTCCCTTTTTAAGTAATGAATGAATGGCAAGTTTCCGTAGCTCCATTGTCGTTTTCCACTTCCAATGTTGCCCATTGCGGTGGCTCCTTTCATCTCGGTCCCTCTGTCTCCCTTTGTGAGTGTGAGTCCTGTGCTGAAAATATTACCATTCCGCCACCCGCGTGTCTTCGCCGCTAACAACTGTGACACGCCCACAGAGTCGCCTTTTGGGCAAAGTTGCCCCGCATAAAGTTCCAAAAAATGAAAATAAAAGAAACAAAATAATAAACAAAGTTGTTGACTGGCAAAACACACAAAAATTGGGCAGACATTGGCAGCCCCGGGAATAGAGATGCGAGGAGGGGTGGCACTATTGAAAAGTTTGTCTCTGGCTCGGTGGTTTTCCCCAAGGAAGAGGGGAAGGGTCCTGGCAGAAGTGGCCACTCCGCATTGGCAATTTATCCTTCGTTTCTTATGCAAAACTTTCCAATTGCATCTGCATTGGCTTTTGCTTTAATGAAAAACTTTCAAATATTACGACTAATCGAATTAAAGCGAATAACACATCAGGCCACCATTCGGAACCCGAACTGTGTTTTATTTTCTCCCAGTATTAGGAAGATGAAGTGCGCGCTTGCAGCAGGATACTCGAAACTCTTAAAGTCGAGGAGATACTCCGGCTTGAAGGCGAACCAAATATGTATATTTTTAATTTAAATCATGTTTGTATATATGCAGGCATGCAGTGGACGATGTTGATGGTGATGTCAACGGCAACGATTGCATTCTGCTCGAAGAAGAAATGTTGCAGTTGGAAACTTTTGGCAATTAGCAATTCTAATGCAAAAGAAAATAGAGGGAAGGGAGCAGAAACACTTTGGGTGACAGCCTGGCTAATTGCGTGCCACGCCCCCTCTCCGTTTTCTATTTTCCAACGAATCGACTTCCTGGCTGGCATGTCACCATGTGGTCTGGAAGTAAAAAAACAGGAGCCAGAACTATGCACCTAGACATTCAGAGGCACGCGGAGACAGCCGGGCAAGAGGATCTGACAACTGCAACCCGGAACCCCCAGAGCCACTGAGCCACAGAGCCACAGAGTAGTTGAAATTCATTTAATCTGTTAAAATTTTCGGTGCGTCTCTGCCGGAGACAATATGCCGCAGTGGAATATTTGCTCCTTTAGTGCTCCGAATATGACCGTAATTTAATGTGGAAACTCCATTGTCTATGGCTCGTATACGAAATGGGGACGGAAAAATTGCTGAGCTACAATTTAGATTTATTTTTAATGCTCCAGTATCGGGCTCTCCTTGGTCAGAGGCATTTTGGTAGATTGCAGCATCATGGGCGGCAGCATCCTTGGTTCGATTCGGCCGCAATTTTCATGCCCAACTATTTGGGAGCAGCCGAATAGGAAAATGAAAGACGACAGTTTGGCCACATGCCGCACGCTTCCTGGGCCCTGTTTCGTTCTACTTATTTTTTGGCTATTGCCCAGTGCCCGCCACCAACTATATGGATATAAATGGCAGCTTCCTTCCCACACCCCCGCCTGCTGGAGCCTGTCCTTGGTCGCCTCCCGAATGCTTGGACAAAACAATAACTTTTCAGCTGACGTAATCTTCATCAACACACGGACGCACACAGCTTGTATTGGCTGGAAGTTTTGGGAAGCCTTACGTTATAGGACAAAAGTTGCTGAAATGGTTGAGCCAAAGTTCTGGAATATATAGAATAGAACCCTTTTGTAATATTTCGTATCATTTTAAGTGACTTTGCATTTAGTATTTGTTTAAATTCTCAGGCAGGCAGCTGTTTAAATTTCGTATGTCATATAAGGACATAGAAGGACGAACGGTCTGAGTAGCAAATTAATGGAGAAAAATTCACACTTTGGGGTAGTTATAGTCATGAAATTAAATGAGTGTAGTGGTTATGTTCTTCATTTACGTTTTCATTTTAAAATTAGTATTAAAAGAAGGTACCATAGGTATCATAGGTAATAATAAATAAAAATCCATATTTAATGATTATTTATTGATTTTCATAAGTTCAGTTCCATATTAATTTCTCCAAAGAAACCTCCGAGAAACAGATTTCGCACATTGAACGACTTATTGAGTGAGCAATTATTAGAAGAGAGCTAATTTAAATCTTAACTTAATCTAAATTTACTTTCATTATTCCACTTAAAAGGAAAATCATTCGTTACGAGCCCGACTAAAATATGATGATTAAGAACTCTTGGCTTTCGGCAAAGTTTAATTGATTAGTTTCATAAAATCGAATGTTTCTGAAACTATATGCGAAATCAGAAATTTAGAGCGGGATACCCCAACACCTATTTTGACCGTGTCATTTCAGAAGTTTGAATGAACTCCATAGAAGTCCAAAGCGTTCTGATGGTCTCGGTTGAATTAATTTTGCATCTGTGTGCTCCACTGGCGTCTCCTTCCCGCTGACACTTTGTTGCCGCCTTTATTCTGTTTTTTCATATCAACTCTGGGGCAAGTTGGGTAAACACTTGGAAAGTGACGCAAAACGAGACGAGAACGTTGAACGTTGAACGCTGAACGCTGAACGTGGACGAGCATATAAGCAGCAGGGCTGTGCAGGGAGTGAGAGCGGACTTCGCTGGTCTGCCCCGCAGCAAAAGTAAATAAATAAATATGCTTGGCATTTTGTCAGAGAATTGACTTGAGGCCATAAAGTACAAGCCAACGTACGAGGGACGCGTCCACGAGGAACTCCATCCAGGATCCCTGTGTTCGACGCCCGCAGTCCACTCCCCGAGTTCATTTCAGATGTTGTCCCCCCAGGCACGGGTCTAGAAGTTTATTAACGCCATATGTGTTGTTGTCGTTCTTGGCTCGGTTTGTCCACTCATAACAAAACACTGGCAATAGCAGCTTAGATATGCACACGCCCTCCCTCGTACGCATATATGTAGATATACGTACATACACTGGTGGGGATATGGGGATATACAGACTGCCCTGCACGAGGAATGCGCTGGACTCGGCCATGTGCCTGCTGCTCGGTCAAGGGAGGCACATTCGTGTCAACAGGGCGTATGATTAATATTGTATTAATATGCGATATGTAATTAAGATGTAAGCTGTTCCGTGCTTATACTACTGTTTGTAGGTGGTCGTATGACGCACGTTGCCCTGTGTAATTGTAAGCGCAACCGCACTATGTATGCACACATTGACGTTGGAATAAACAACCATCTAAACGTGCCAGCGATATGATCTTGATCAAAGTCAATGTAATTTAATGCGTATAATCTAACAATTTAATATGCGCCACAATGAGAATCATATGATATCGACATGTAATATGAATCGATCCGGATTTAATTGACTACTGACTTGACTTGAATTCATTAATAAATAGGAATACTGTTCTCTCAGAGTAAAATTTGTTGACGAAATCAATTTTTAACGCATAACGATCAACATAATCCTACCCTCTCGGTCAAAATGTTGCTTATTGAATTTTTAAAGATTTTAGACTTTAATTTAATTCTTTTAAAATATGGCTTCCTCTTGAAGGCGACAGCATAATAATTTGACAAATAGGGGTTATTTACATATTTCACCAAGCTATATTAATTTAGTCCAGTGTCTTGACTATGATATATTCGGTTCATATAATATACACTTCTCTTTTTACATTTATATTTTATATACATTTTGAAAATAAAGTAGTATTCAGAAATATTCATTTTAATTAATGTAAAAAACTCTGACATTAATTGAAATGAAAATAAAAAAAAAAAAGTCGGTATAAATGTAAGCTAGTATTTGTTGATGTAGCTCTTAATATATTTATTATTTCGAATCGATTTTTCAAAAGATAAATTCTATTGGGTTCCTGGTAATGTAGCACATGACGTACTCCTGATTTTGTTAAATAAATGAAAGTAGCAGTCTTTACGTTTCATGCAAAAAACAAATGCAATGTTGTTGGGTCTAGATTTCACTCACAAGTTTCTCAAATCGCTTCCATATATTCGTACAGAAAATAACCATAAAATACCCTATTCAAGTCCTTGCTAATTCGCTTTCATAATATCGGTCAATTCAAAAAGGTTTTTGGATTCATATTTAATTCGCCACAGTTAGAAAAAAAGGATTAACTTTAATTGAATTCAACGGTTCTTACTGGCAGCCAGTTAAATTCACTGCACTAGAATAATAGTATATTATAAATACAGCTTACAGCAAGGTCATATACTTATTAATTATAATCAAACAGCTTATTTTGCAAGGCCATATACCAATTAATTATACTCAAACTAGAGGTTTTTTAGATTATAACGATGTTCTGCCTTATGTAAATACAAACTGTAACATAGAATAATCGATTTCATATCCTCTTGCGGTTATATCAGAGGGAATTCTGAAACTCAGGCCCGGTTAAGCGGGTTTAGATACATTGTCAATGTCTCGACATTTTTGTGTGACTCAGAAGACCCCCGGGGAGACATCAATGCCGCAATTAAATTACGATTCGTTGAGCATGTGTTAATTAAACAGGAGCAACCTTGGGGCCGGGGTCCTTGGAGTGCACGGAGCGAGGGGACGCCGCTCTCAAAGGAATTGGTCACCCAAGGCGACTCTCGCATGGAACTCGAGCTCGTGGCAAGCACACACACTCGCAGGGCCAACTGGGCGAGGGGGAAGCATTTGTTTTAGCCTGATTATAGTAACGGCTGCTGATGTTTCTGGTGCCGACCAAAGGGAATTTCCATGTCATGCTTGTCAACTTAAATTATGGCCTGACCTTACCTTAAGCATTCAGCGGGGAGTGTGTCGGAATGCCACCGCCCACCGCCCACAGCCCAGCGACCACCTCCCACTCAACCTACTCCTGCCACCGCCCACATCCTATACCCCGATTCGTCCCGTGTCATGGTAAATATTTTTTGGTCGAGTGGCGGGTCCTTCCCACTCTCCTGCGAGTAGCGCCGCAAACTGGAAGAGGAACTGACGTGCAACATGGAAATGCACTTTCCGCTTTTAATTGAAAAATTTCCTCCTTTTCGGTTCGTTTCGGTGTTTTGTGTATTGTCATTTTGGGCTCTTTTAGACGGAAAGCGCAAACGAAGAAGGAAACTATTTTTACTCATCCATTTTCCGGCGCATTTGCCGAGCGTGTGTATCCGCATGTGTGCACTGCGCGCAGATAGCACGGCCGCATTAAAGTCAGTTCGAAATTCGCGACTAAGCCGGGATTGCCAGAGATTGACTCGAACATGAACATTTTGGCATGAAAGCAAAAAGTGGAACAGACTTGACAAGAGAGCGAAATAATTAAACATCAATTTGATGAG
Source organism: Drosophila pectinifera (assembly GCA_008042775.1). Taxonomy (NCBI): domain Eukaryota; kingdom Metazoa; phylum Arthropoda; class Insecta; order Diptera; family Drosophilidae; genus Drosophila; species Drosophila pectinifera. Next base: position 44,238 of record VNKC01000865.1, read on the forward strand.
TTCAAAGCCAAAACTGCACAAAAAAGGCCAACTAAAAAAGAGCTCGCCAATGAAAAAAGCCAAACAGAAGCTGACCAACAACTGATTGTTTCTTATAAATATTCAATGCGATAGAGAGTGCAAAAATCAATCGCACTATGCTGCCATTTTTTTTCTTTGTCCGCCACGGAATATTTAATAAGTGAAAACGCACTGATTCCCGATGAAACTTTGTTGTGGTTTGACTGGCACAGATCAAAATCGAAAAAACATACAAAATGCATAGAACCGTTCAGTGGAGACTATTCAAAATTTTAAATTGCGACGTTCTCATATTACTAAGCGCAAAACAAAGTGTGCTGCAATGCGTGGTTTTTAGGGTAATTTAATTAACTTTGACAGATTGCAGCTTAATCCTGCAAGCGGCTTTCAATCCGAAATTAAAAAATTTGGCGTGTTGGCCGAGGAAAATCTACAGGAGGAACTCAGTCCTAAGGAATTTGTAAAAAGAAGTGTCCAAGTTTGATATTATCTGAACACAATGAACTTTAGGTTCGCTTACATTAGCTTTTTGCGAAGGCCAAGTTGTCGTCTTAAAAAAAGGGAAATTATTTAAGGTTTTCTAGGCTTCTTCCGAGTTTTATTTATTTGCTACAGTCGTAGTCGGATTCCCAGCTAGCTCGAAGCATTATGTTTTACTGTGCAATCGATTGGCCATTTCCCTGAAAAATTGTAGTACAAGGGCCAAATCGACTACATTGCGATTCATTGTTATTCCCTGCCAAGATGTCACGGGCCTGTCTTTCTCATGGACGTAAACTGAAATATGTTGTCCTCCTCGGTCGCTGGTGGCTGGGTTGCGTTCCTGCAGGCACTGCTCGTTCGATGCCCGGATCCTGGACCCCAGGCTTGTCCGGAAAACGCGCACAAAAATTGAGATGGGGCCACGGTCTCCCCCATCGGGGAGTTACTACTGGCAATGGATTTCTCTAGGCCTGTTCCTGTGCCTGTGCCGCTCCTCTGGTGGGTCGGGTCGGCGTGTCCATTGTATGATGGCACGCTGATGACCCATTTGCCTTAACGCGCCGGCGATCAAAACTGCCAAAACAAAAGCCATCATCGTTAGAGGAGGAATGGCATCTATGTATAGGGGATGGGTCGGGCGTATTCCCTCGTTTCTGGTAAACGCTTCGAATGCCGTTTAAAATCAATTTGAATGATGAACTGATGGCGGCCATCTCTGCGAGTCTTTCACTTTGTGGCACTGTTCCGGATGCTCGAGTACATCCAATGCAAACCCGACATTCAGTTGGACACGGAGAAAAACTATAGTTTCCCAGCTCAAATTGGCCATATCATGAAGTATATTTAGTGACTTTGAACACTAAAAACTTTTTTTTCCATCTTTAGCAGAGTAAAAAGAGTCCTAAATACATAAATATATTGGTTAGCAGATATGTATATTAAGTACTAGTGTATTAGCAGTGAGAATAAGCATTTTGGTAAAGTGAGACTGTTTGCATTTATGTTCCATTTCCCAATATCACAATTATGAGTGAAACGATCAAATAGGTTAAGAAGGGCTGGTCACTTTAAGATCAGTGAATAGAGTTAAAACACATTGTTATAAAAACTTAAGAAATAATCTGGAAAATAAAAGTGAATCTATTTATAAACCGGGTTAACAATATATAATATATCCTTAATATTCCTCCCTACTTAGTTTCTAATTCTGGGCTTGCCCCGTTCCCTATTTTTTGCAGAGTTCATGCATAGCAGTGTGCGCTACATCGAAATGTCCAACACGCACCTGCAAAGTGTGGACGACGAGACCTTCCAGGGACTGCGCCTCAAGACGCTGAAGCTAATCGACAACGAACTGCAGGATATATCCGAGCGGAGCTTCAGGTGAGTCTCATGCGAGAGTGCCGCGTCATGATGGTGACCCAAGAGCACACCTGCCGGAGCATGATGACAGGACAGTTGGCCGGCCTATTTGCATGACCCCTTTTTCAGCAGGGCCCGCGAGGATGTGTGTCTGTGAGAGTGCTTTGTATATTTTTACAACATAAACCTGCAAGTTGTAAAAAAGGCGTAAAATTGAGTTTAACAAAGCGAGGGCTTGGGGGGCGGGATGGCAGGGCGCGGTGTTTTCAACGAAGCACTCAGGCTGAAAATGCAAGCGGGAAATGCAAACTCACACACGCAGCTGAAAAAGGTAAAGGGAAATGGGAAACTTTCAAGCGCTATTTGTTTGAGTGTAATTAATCACAAAAAGGGAAAACGGGAGCAGGATGAGGAGGAAGAAAAGGCAATTTTAAACGACTAACACCAAACAGGAAAAACTTTAACAGAGCAGGCATGTTCATCCAATAATGCTCTCTATAGACATAAGACATATGTAAAAAATAAACTTCTTTCATGAATCTCATCTTTGTCATTTTTCATTATTTGGTATCGGTAGATAAAAGGAAGTTACTTTTCAGATCTGAGACATACAGTCTCACTATAATCTATAGGTATTTATATCCTTTTCGTAAACCTTTGCAGGGTATAATAATTTTAGTCAAAAGTTTGATTCACTGTGAAGGAGTTATTTCCGACTATATAGTATATATATTCTTGACCATCATCATCAGCCTAGTCGATATAGCCTTGTACGTCTGTCAGTCCGTCCGTCTGGCTGTCCGTTTGTCCGTCTGCCTATTTGCTTGTTTGTTTTTACACAAACTTTCAGTTATAGTGCTATCTGAATGACACTTCTTTCTACTGCAGGTAGAATATAAGTCACAGCGGGCCGGATCGAACGACTATATCTTATAGCAGCCACTGGGAAATTCTAAAAATGTATAAAAAAATCTGCATTATATCAATAATTTTAAAAATATCGAGATAAAGAAATTTATTAAGCTCTAAAATGAATTTTTAAATTTTATGAAAATCGGATGACAAAATCAAATAGATGCCATATCACTAAATTTATTTGACATTTTAGGAGGTAAGACCTCAGTGATTTTATCATTAATGTTCTTTTCTTTAAGTCGTAATCGGTCGACGATGTCCTATAACTGTCATAGTACGGTTGTGCCAAAGATAGTTCCCTAACTGGTTAATATTAATCTTATTATTAATTAATCAGAAAGTTTTTTAGAGGCAGGCAAGTGGGAGTTCCACGGTTCCATCACTTGGAAAACAATTTCCGGTTGTTATCGCGACAGAACTGTTGGGCTGACTGGAAGTATTTTTTCGTCGGCATTATGTGAGTTCGATTTTTTTATTCGTCAGACATTTGACTGAGGCAGCAACTTCGCTGTTTTTTCTCCATTTAGCAGTTTGTGGCTGTGTATAGAGAGAACGGGAAAGAGACGACCGCATTTTTCAGCCTGTGCTGTTTTTTTATTGCTCTCCATCTTCTTATATGCTCTTTGTTGGCATAAAATGAAACGCGAAAATTTTTTAACGAGCACAAAGGATATCCAGAGCCGGGGTCACGCCCCTTAACCGCAGGCTCCCGCCTGCCGACACACTCGTTAAGCTGCTAAAGTTAAATGAATACCCGCAGTTAACGGCCAACTGCACACGGCCAAGAAGAACGCGCGGAGCGGAGGCAACTAAAGATATACGGCTACACGGGATGACATTAAGAATTTAAATCAAACTAATTAATGCCCATAAAGCCGGCCACTGTGGTTAAGAATACCCTTACTACCTTTCTTATTTCCAATTCTCACTCATGCCACAAAGTCTCTTAATCGGAAGTTTATTTTGCACTCCGAGAAGAAATGAAGTCTCCTCACGGCAAAGAAAGAAACTCACAATTAAGTTGCTTTAATTAAATTGTCACTCATTAAGACCCCGAAAATATAATGGGTATTTTCACAATGACTTCCAGTTGGTTAAACTACTTTATTTTTATATATGAAACTAAGTTAATGTTTAATGTAAGTTTGGAAGTGGCCTGACTTTAAGCATCTGAATTCTGCGTTATTTCTAAACTTTCAAAGTAACAACTCAGTTTTCTGCATGACCTTTATTTACCACAGGATAAACTTTTATTTAAGGGACCAAAAGTTTATATTTTATTATAATGACAACCCACAAAAAAGGCTCATTTTTATATCGGTTATGGATGTAACAATTTAAGCATTTCCGAGATTGCTTATTAATAATGTAATAATGTCACGTTGCTAAATTAAGCATAAATGATTGTGTTTGCTCACACACTCGTGTATGCGTAATTTAGCAACGAGGGAGATATATAACCTTTGACTGGGTGTGTATTTGATGTGCCTTTAAGGTGCGCCTCTAATTCACTCCCACAGACACATCAGAATAGTTTTGTAAGTACAATAAGACTGGGATGGAGATGCCTTGCTCAGAATTTCTAGAAAAATCAAGAGAGTTCACCCGCTCCGCCTCGTAGCTATGTAGACAGCAACAACAAAAGTTAAAAGCAATAAAAAAGACTAGATGTCACAGTGTATCGCTGCCATAGTGCATTTGCTCAAGTGTAGTTGTAGTAGTTGTGGTGGACTTTTTATGGCGTACACGCTTCCTAAACAGAGCCGCCCGCAAGGAAAAGCGGCAACTACCGGTAAGTGGCAACCCAAAGAAACTGAAAGCCGGCGACCAGCGAGGAAAGTTGTGGAAATACATGGAGGAGCGGAAATGAGCGTAAAGGAGCCACACAAATTCGGTTTTGCGTTTGATTCTTCGTCGCAGGAACAACAAGCCCGGTGCCAGAAACAAAACCAACTACATCACGGACTACAAGAGAAGGCTGTTTTCCTTGTAGTGGTTGTCGTTGTTGTCAAGGGGCAGGGCGAAACTTGTGGTTTTCATAATTGAGGTCGCTCCCCGAACTCTGGTAGGTTCTCTCTGTGCAGTTCCCTAAATATGAACATTAGGGTGGACTTTGCGTTGCGCTTTTCCCTTCGCAAGCACACAAATATGTCCAGCAGAAATTGTATCTACGGGATACTTTAGAATTTATTTATTTATCATCATTTATATACTGTCAAAATTAATTTTTAAAAATATATATATAAAAGGGAAAGTTTTATATTGAGATCTATCTATCAAACTTGTTATTGTTTATGTACGTTTTTCCCTTAGCAAGCATCCAGAAATACCCAGAAAAAATAGTATCTACGGGTTATTTTAGAATTAATTTATTTATTATTATCATTTTTATACTGTCCAAATTCATTTATAAAAATATCTTTGAAAAAGGATCTATCTATCAAACCTGCTTATTTACTGTGACTACTTTGTAGACTTCGAATTCATCACGCTATTAGGTGCATTCCTGTCTATATAATTCTTATAAATTGCATGAACCGGAAGTGCACATCTTATTAATATTGCGTAGCTCTGGTACCAATGTTAAAGCTTTTCCTGAGTTAATTATGGATAAGCAAATACCGGCGCTGGTCGGATTTATTTTTTGAATGCCACCTCCTGGTACCATTTCACCAAATTCGTTAAGAATTTAATTTAAGCCTATTTAAGGCTGAAAGTGTGTACACTTGGGTCCACTCTGTGCCTTGCGTGTGTGTGTTTGTGCGAGTTTGCGGTGCGGGTGTATAACTATTAATGGGGTCTAGAGAGGATGTGGAAGCAGAAATACATGGGACAAGGGAAAGCGGCAGTGAAGGGAAAGTGGGAGTGCGGGCGTGACTACCAGCTGGGGTCGCCGGGTCGCCTGGGTCGCCGTTGCTACGCGTTAATTAAGTTTAAATATTTGTTTTCCGACTTGTGTGTAGGCTATGTCAAAAGGCAGGCAGCACGTCAATTTATATGAGCAGGAGAGGTGGCTGGGGGATGAGGCCCGGGCGGAAACTGTTGATAGTTGCCAGCAAAAGTTTTAGTGAAAGTTTTAACCATTATATATTTTTGATAACTTGTCCCCCTGCCGCTCGTGCGGAATGATTTAGAAAATAATCGCACAGGCATCTCTTTCACCTGGTCCTCTCCTGATCTCCCACAGCACGATGACACACTCGCTAATGACACTGGATATCTCAGGAAACAAGATGCAACAATTGCCCCTGGACGCCCTGCAGCGGTTGCATTCCCTCTCGAGGCTCGTGGCTCAACGGTAAGTTAAGCTCAAGGCAAACAGGAATAAACCCACTTCGCCTTTCTATAATGGGCAAACATTTAGGAACAATTTATGAAAATTAAGCTCAGAGACGGCAATGGTTTAGAACAATTTTAAGCCACAATGCTCTTTCCGCTATTAGATATTTGATGATTTTATAAATAGCTTTCAACAAGTTTTGGTTTAAAATGTAGAAGGACTCTAATAATTAGGTATTCATTAGTTCCTAACTTGAGCATCTCTGTATTCCACCAGTAATCACATTACCACCTTGGACGGCAATTGGGATGCTCAGCTGGATACCCTTCGGTCCCTGCATCTGTCCGACAACGACATCACGGAGGTGGCCCCGGGCGGTGGAGGGATCGAAGTTATCTCCCAGAGCGACAACAGCTCCCAGCCCTCTAGCTTGGCGGCTGTGCAGACGCGACTGGAGGCCAGCAACTCACTTTACCCACCATCACCAAGTTCCGGAGATCGTTCCTCGGGGGGCCGCCACTTCGAGCAGCTGCAGAAGCTGCTCTGGCTGGACCTGTCGAATAACCGAATCTACCACGTGGCCGCCAACTATCTTCCCCGGTCCCTGGTGACCATGGACTTGTCCAGCAACCTTCTCACGGTATTTCCCCAGCAGTTGTTTGAACAGCTACCGGAGCTGCGGATAGTCAGCCTTAGGGATAACCTGCTGCGGAGTGTGCAGTGGAAGGAGCTCCAGGTCAGGCCGTTGCGGATGCACCTCGAGCGGCTTGACCTTGGACAGAACTGCATAGAGAGCCTGGAGTCTGACTACTTTCAGCACAACTACTCGGACGTGCACTTGAGGGCCCTGAACCTAGAGCAGAACTTCGTGACCCAACTGCCGGAGGCAGTATTCAAGGCCACGGGAATCGCCCACCTGGTTCTGTCCTTCAATGCGATTGCCCGTGTGCATCCCGCGGCCTTCGAAGGGCTAACAGAGACTCTGGAGTACTTGGACCTGGAGAGGAATCGTCTCACTACTGTGCCAGTGGCCATATCTGGGCTGCACCGACTGAAATACCTCTACCTGACGTCCAATCAGATCAGCCAGCTGAGCAACCTTCCCTCGTACACGGAAAATCTGCGGGTGCTCAGCTTGAGTGGCAACAACTTCACCATGATCCCCGTTCTGGGCCTGAAGAACTACACGCAGTTGTCCTACTTAAACATGGGTTACAACTCCATTTCGGACATACCGGAGGGCATCTTTGCTGTGGATTCGTGGGGCAGCAATCTGCAGACAATATTGCTGCGCAATAATAAGATAACCCACCTTCACCTGGGATCCTTTGCAGGACTGGAGGCGATTCAGGAGATCAGCCTGAGCTTCAACGACATCACCATACACCATCCGCTGGTGTTTGAGAACGTCTCGAAAACCCTGAAGATCCTAGAGCTCTCGTTCGCAGTCTTTCCGGCCAGAAGCCTGGAGAGTCTCGACCCGCTCGATGCCCTCCTGCCGCTTTCCCAGCTTATCTGGCTGGGTCTGGACAACAACAACTTGAAGCAAATCTCTAATGAGTCCTTTGCCCAGATGCGTGAATTGAGCTACATCAATCTGAGCTTCAACCAGCTGAAGACACTGCCTCGAGGGCTATTTCAGCCCGGTGTTCACAGCCACCTGGTCGAAATCGACTTGTCCTACAATGCCCTGGAACGCCTGGAGGCGCAAACGTTTCACAATCTGGGGGATTTGCAAACACTCAACATCCAATCCAACCGCCTGAGGACCATAGCCCGACATGCGTTTCACAACCTTGAGTTCCTGCGATACTTAGACTTGTCCTACAACCGGCTGGTCAACATCTCCCATGGGGCCTTTACGGTGCTGCCCAATCTGGCCGCCTTGGACCTGATGCATAACCAGCTGTGCTCCCTGTCCCTGAAATCCTTTCACTACGTTTCGAATACAACGACCCCATTGCGCCTCAATGTGAGCCACAATCACATAGCCAGCTTCGATGACGAGTTGAGCAGCTACATGTACATCTACCAGCTGGACATCAGCCACAACCACGTAACAAAGTCGGATAGCTTTACGAACCTGGCGAACACTCTGAGGTTCCTCAACCTGGGTCACAACTTCCTAGGAGCTCTCCAGAGCCATGCCTTCGGGGACCTGGAGTTCCTGGAGATCCTCAACCTCGCCCACAACAATCTTACCTCACTGAGGCGTCGCAGCTTCCAGGGCCTGAACAGCTTGCAGGAACTAGACCTAAGTCACAACCAGTTGGACCAGCTGCAGGTGGAACAGTTCTCAAATCTGAGGAAGCTCAGGATTCTGCGGATCAATTCGAATCGCCTGAAGGCTCTGCCCCGCGAGGTGTTCATGAACACCCGGCTGGAGTTCTTGGACATTGCCGACAACCAGTTGAGCGTGTGGCCAGTGCCAGCCTTTACGGACATCGGGTTCACACTGCGCTCCATCCAGATGTCGCGCAACAATCTGGAGTACTTGGACGCATCGATGTTCGTCAACTCGCAGTTCCTGTACGACATCAGTCTGGCCCGCAATCGCATCACTATTCTGCCGGACAACACCTTCAGCTTCCTGAACAATCTGACCAACCTGGACCTTTCACAGAACCCCCTGGTGACGACGAACCTGCGGGAGGTGTTCGTGCACACGCCACGCCTCAGAAAGCTGAGCCTGCACCACATGGGTCTGTATGTGCTGCCGCCGCTGAAGCTGCCCCTCCTGTCCTACCTGGATGTGAGTGGCAACTACCTGCAGGAGCTGTCCCCACTCGGTTCACTGCGTCACCTGCGCCACGTCAATGTCTCCCACAACAAGCTGACGAATGCCAGCTGTGCGGCGGAGCACCTGCCGCCCTCCGTTCGAGTCCTGGACCTCGCCCACAATCCCCTGCGCCGAATAACCCTGCACGACCTGGTGAGCCTGCGACACCTGGCCGAGCTGAACATATTGGACGTGAAGGTGGCCAACCCCCAGGCCTTCTCCAAGCTGCGATCGCTGCGCTCCCTGCACGCCAGCTCCCATGCCAACCTCGGCGAAATCGTGGCCAGGATGCCGGGACTGCAGCAGCTGAAGGTGCACTGCCTGGAGCCGAACATTGGGTCCCAGCTGCTCTCCAAGCTGGTCAACAACACAAAGCTCCGCCTGCTCGAGCTGTACGGCAGCAATGTGCAGACCATTGCTCCCGACGTCTTCTCGGGACTCTCGCGCAATCTGCGGCTGCAGGTCAAGATCTCGCACACCCGCATCTCAGACCTGCCGCCGGGCATATTCTACGACCTTCGCGAGGTGCCGCATCTGTCGATCGACATCTCGCATAACCGCATCAACGCCCTCGCCGCCGATAGCTTCTATCCGAACAAGAGCTATTGGGACGCTGTGGGAACGCGCAGCATAATGGGCGGCCTCATCACCTCGCACAACCCGCTGGAGTGCGAGTGCGGACTGGTCTGGTTCGGCCACTGGCTGCGCCGGTGGCTGCGGGAGTCCGCCCAGATCAAGGTCATCCAGAAGGACGACCTCAAGCGCATGGTTCAGGTGAGTCCGCCTCTCTGGCTCGCTGCACTGCAAACTCACTCAAATGTTTACAATCTTTGATTTTTGCGGAATAAGTTACCCCTATCGATTGCCGATATGCGAGTAAGCTTTATGTATTTTTATTTCTGAACTCCTTTTGATCAATTTCGAAATGAGCATCATCCTTTATTTGATTTTTTTAGCATTGAAACTAAAGTAAATAAAACTTTTTATGTCGATACATTTTACATATTACAAACATAGTTCATATTTAACTTGAATTCCTTTCAGTTTCAACATTTATTTATGTTCTATATTATAGTATCATTACATTTTAAAATATTTAATTTCCGATCACAGTGTTGGGATCTTTAAGCTTATACTTTGGCCAATTTTTAAGAATAACTTATTGTTTAAGAAATAGAAACTTTTATGTTTGCAATGATATTTCACTTTTGGAACATCGAAAAGAACTTTAATTTAATTACCTTTTCATAAAACATTTTACAGTATTAATCAGAGATTTCAAAACTTCCGCAGCGCGCCCGTGCCAACACTTGCCACGACCCGACCTCGGGTCGACACCTGCCCATCCTGGAGATTTTTCCCGAGGACCTGCTCTGCCAGGCGAGTGCGCTGAGCAGCTCTGGCCAGCGGATCTTTCTGTTGTCCTTCGCAATGGCCCTCCTTCTGCCTGTGGTGATGACTACGATGACTCTCTGATGTTGGCTTTAGTTGCCGGCGAAGTAAGTTGTGCCTGGGGCTAGCTGCTGAAGATACTCAACTGTCAGATTTTTGTATGATATGTACATATATAAATAATTACCAACCTTACACTAATCGGTAGCCACGAATTTTTGGGATTTAGCTAATTGTGAGAGGCAGCCCCGTAACAATAAAGATAATGTTAGTTGGAAGACAAGCAAATCGGTTTATGTCCACTCGTAATTCGTAAGTTTTATATACATACATTAAATATATATTTAAGTAGAGGACAAGTCATGTGGTGGGCTGGGATTTTCCCTTCGATTCGACCGGACAAGCTTTGGTCTATGATTTCCATTATAAATCATCTAAAAGTGATTCTTCCAACATGACTAATATCTAGTTGTCAGACACTCCAATTTCTAGGAATACTGATCACCCTGTCCTGTTCTCCCTGCGCCCATTGCATGACCGCATGTCTTGGCCAACATTTAAAGTAATTAATACAATTGATTACACACTGAACCATACACTCACCAGCGAACATATGATGATTCCTAATACACACACACCCATTTAGAGCCTAGCAAACACTTTCGCATATCCATAGATCAACCTAGGGAAATAAGCTCTTAATAATAGTTGCATAAATATTTTTGGAAGGAGTTGGCCAGTGGAACTAGTAAATCGCATTACTGTTTTGTTTCCTATAATTTTCAGTTTAGACAAGGCCAACAGAACGTTAAATATAAATATACTTATTGATAAATCCAGATATAAAACGATATATACTAATAATACGAGTAATTATTGGATAGTAATTATCAATTGGTTTTTAAACAAGAGTAGCGAACATTGCACAACTAACAGCAAATCTAGGAACAGTTCGTAAACATTGCGGGCACCCAATTTTTAACAAACACACGCAGACATATATAAGTACATATCAGTTTGGCAAGAATTAAACAGAAAACTAAACGTAAAATAATGAAAACATAATCGTGTCATACACAGAGGTACACAACTCCAAGCAATTTAACTGAGAGGAATAAATTACACAATAAAAAGTCCCTGTTTTTCGTTCATTACTCACCATTTCAGTGGAGGTTTTATATTTACCTTTTTATATTCTTTCGGTTACAACAATGACAATCGTGATACTAATTGTAGTTGTTTACACGACGATGATGCAAAATGCACAAGTAAAATAATAATAATGATATTGAATAAATAAACTATTCAATGAGACAAAGTGGGCAAATGAATTATGGCCACACAAACACAATGGAGAGCTGCTGGTAATGCAACTTTTTTTATCTAACCATTATTTCGTTTTATCCCATATAAAAAGTGAATAAACAAAAATCGAACCCCAAATGGAATTTTTATCAAATATTATTGTATATATAGCAAATGGAATGGAATGGAATGTTCATTATGTTTATTCAAACCAGCCTTTGTTGACGGTTTTTAAATTGATTTAATATACAGTGGCTAAAAACAAAGAACTTAAAGAGCCGAAGAAATTAAAGTAGTAAAAGAAAAATGGAAATGATTATCGATACAAACGGAAAATTGAATATGAAATAAATATAAAATGCTAGAAATATTAACCCATGTGTTTGGCGGTGATGGAAATCGGTTTCAATTTTCGCTTTAGATTCGATTTTCCCACAGAAGCATTTCCCCTTGCCCAAAATTCTCTCCAGCCCCTATCAGCGGCGGACCCCAGAGATTAGCCCCCAATAAGGACCACGTGTCAGGTGGCCCCGGATCCGCCTCGTGCTCCTTTGGAGGTGCCCCGCAGCTGTTGACCCTTTTACACATTTTAGTGTGAAACTTGACTCGAGGCAGAATAAGTTGCTGCAAATTATGGGAGGGAGACGCGCTTGCCTCAGGTGTCGCGCCCCCTTCGCTTCCTGACGCAATAATACCAGCGGCAAGAAGGCAAAAGGACGAGGAAACAAGAGGAGCTGCATATGTACAAGGCGGCAGCAGGAGCTGCTCTGGCCAGGCCATAATTGGATTATCGGCACTCCAAAGTGTTCCAATGAGTGCATTCCTCTGCAACCAGATCCTGTGCGAGCCAGACTGAAGTGCTGCTTGGCAGCTGCAATCCGTTGATACTCTTTGTTTTTAATTAAATGAATATTTTAGCAGACCCTCGGACGCCTCCGAATTCCAGCTTTTGGCACATCGAGCCCGGCGAACTTTCGCTAAGTTGATACATCACACTTAATTTAATCTCAGCCGCAATAATAATTATTACTACTGGTTAAGTCTCTGAAGATATTACTTGGGAAGTCTGAACTATAAATTTAACTTTACCCAAAAGCAGTTCAAATTAAAGAGATTTATTTGGACCAGTGAATATTCCTGACATAGTTTCAGTTGTTAATAAAGAAGTCCTTGTGGGAGGCGTCTAGATATAAGAAATAATTTTCTCTTTGAGCCTTCATACATACTTATGATTTTTAACCGAAGTATGGATAAATGCATCAAAAACCAGGTAAGTAACCCTACAAATTAATTAGAGCTACTGGCACAGTAAGTAATGCCGAGCGTTTCTTGTAAGGCATCCACTCGAAATACTTCCTTATAAATAAGGCCAACTTGTGCTGCTCCTTTGAGGGTATTCCCAGGCTCGTCAAGCCGGATTCCCTTTTCAGCCTGTGTTCATTTCGGTCTTGTGAGTGTGCGTGTCTTTTTTAGGGGATAACTGAAACCTTTCAGCGCTTTTAAGGCTTTCCCTGCGACCCCTGCCCCTCGGTGCATGAGTGTGGTCGCGAATCCTGTCCGTGCGGTTGTACTTGTTGTTCCTGCGGAGTCCTTTATGCGGCCCGACTTCCCACGCCGGAGATTGCATGTCGATGCGACTTAATTGCATTTCAGACAGCACTGCCGACGAGCTGCTTGCCCGTGCCGTGCTGGCCCGGGATTGGGAGTCCCCCTTCTCACATACGCCTTTCTCTGGTCCTTCCCCGCCATCCCTCATTCCTCGCTGTATTCCGTGTTGGGCGGAAGGAAACGGCATTAAGTACAAGTTGTCGGTGGGCCGCGACTGCAGCTGCAACAGCCGCTGCCCCTGAAAAGGTTACTACTTCTGCAGTTGCAACACAAAAAATATTTCGTAAAAGCCATTTCTGGAATTAATAAAGGAGCATTTTAAGCCAGGTATGTATGGACGTATTCTTACGCACGCAGTAAGGACGCTTTAACAGCATGTCAAAGGATGCTTTCCTTTACTTTTTCACAACAAACTTCCATCCTTAAAAAGTAAGCGGCTCAGAAAGGTATTCAAACCAAGCTACTATACAAACTTTAAAACCAACATTAATAATTAATATAATGCAATCGGGTTCAATAAAATACAGCATTTATACTTACACAAATATTTTACATATGACAATTATTTTAAAATTGTGGGTAAGTAATATAATGGAAGTTTAAGCCAGCTTTTTCTCCGGGTGTTCACATACTCTCGTTGGAAGTAGTGCTCCCCTAGCCAGTATCGATATTGTTGCAGCCATACATCCGGCGAAAGTGAAGGAAAGTGAGCAGCTCAGGGAGCGCCATTAGGAGTAGCTGCAATTTAATAGCCACCAAGGAGCTGGAGCCCCAAAACTAAACGCCAAGTTAGCCTGGCAGGCATGGAGCCACACGTGGCATACGAAGGCGAGGGGGTGAGCCTGCAGTGAGCCCCAGTACGGGACAGTTGAGTACTCCGGGCTGTCAAAGCCGGGGACGAGCAGGTAAATCCGAATCCACCAAACCAGCAATCTACCAATTTGCCTGGCCCTCGCCGCCACTCACCATTACTAATGCAGATATACCCGCTATCGGGGGCTGCTGAGGGGCGAGATGCGGACAGGGGTTCTAGCAGGGATGGTAGTAATGGCAGAAACCGCCGGCAAATCTGCTGCATTGCCCCACACACAGACCCCCAAACCCCAATCCAGAGGAAGGGAGGACGCTTCCCGTCGCGCCAGCGGGCAAGCTAACAGAGTGCTTATTTTAACGAAGTTACAACAACTTTTGCAATACAAACAGTAATGCCGGGGCAGATTCACACTCGGCACAACAGCCCTAGCAGCCAGGATACACAGACACTGATGCAGGAGCAGAGGCAAACGGGATACACATCCGTGCACGTGCAGGGCAGCTCGCTGCTCCTGAAAGTATGCAACAGCATTGGAAATTGCAGCAAAATACTTTAATTGACGAAATACAGATACTCTAAGGAAAGGCCACTAATGGGAGTTAATACTGTAGCTATCAGCTTTTTATGGGTGTATTCACGGTGACTTGTATGTTTTCATTTAAAGATCTTGACCATCTTACCCATAACCAAACCACAGGTAACTTTAATCCACCACGACGTAGTTTTATTTTAATCAAAATTTAGAATGATGGTTGTATATTAAAGTGTGGCTTTATTTGATATATTTTAAATACTTTTATAATTTTGCGCGTCCATCTCTTTCTTCTTCTCATCAAGTGAAGTTGGCCGCACTTACTAAGATATTTATCGTTTTATCGATACTAACTACTAAGTACTATTATATTTATATGACGTACACACTAGATTATATTAATTAACAATATGTTCACACTTAATACTAATAATACATATGTTTTATAATAAATAATTGCACTAAAAAAATCTTCTGCTGTACTCGAGGCTTATTATTTCAAGGTACACATAGCAAAGATCTAGTCTGAAGGCAAATATAGCAGGCTTTGGGTGAACAAAGGCTTCTGATCTTGTCCTCAGTACTATTTTTTGTGATCAACGGAACCAAGCAAAGTTAATCAAAGTTTGTATGACTTAAGTAATTCTAAGAAATACAAGATGTTTCTTTCTTGCTCCACTTTAGAAATAAAGTAAAATTAAGCTCTAAACCTAATTATTATCGCTTACTGAATTAGTTATACAGATAGTGTAACTCTGGATAATGTGTACATTTTGTCCCCCATCAGCCATCCAGAAAAGGGAACTGGAGCTGGAGCTGGGAGCCCCTGTGCCGGGAAGGGCATTTAAAAACGAATCCAACGTCTGTTAGTTCTATGCCAGTTCCGCTGGAGTGCCGGCTAGGGCCAAGTGCAGCCGTACTCGTGTACGGCGGAGAAGTGGTGCGGGGAATTGGCGCTGTGCACCACTAGAAACTTTACGACATGCAAAAATTGTGAGCAGAGAGCGGATATAATTGTCGGTCTTCTCGTAACTTTGCCGTGGGGAGCAGATTAGTTGATTTGTACACAGGCACAGACACAGACAGGTCGGGAGAGCTCCCATGCGCGGCGTTTGGGGGAGTGTGTGCCGAACCACACGGAAGAGTAAAACGAATCCTTTTAACCAAATGATATGCACTGGGCAATTGTTCACTGCTGCAGTTTTTTCCCCTCCCACCGGCACACCCGTTGTTTGGTGTTTGGTCGTCTGTGTGTGTGTGTGTGTTTGACCAAATGTGGGGCAGTAAGGAACAGTGTGTTGTTGCCGCCGCTGCACCGGGCTCTGCTCTAACTTTTCCACCACATCGCAATTTAATTTTATAGTCGAAAACACACAGAGCAGCGGTTGCACTGGGCTTCCACAAGGATCCGCGTTCCCACCAGCGCCGTCATCAGATGAAAGTCCCGCTCCATGGCGCCATGGCCTCGCCCTGTCCCCCTCCCGATTTATGGTTATTTCGGATAGGGAATCAAAACTAAATCATAAACGATTAGCTCGCTGCTCGACTACACTGATTAAAGCCAGCGTGGAAGGAGTCCAAGGAGAGCGGTCACCTCAACGACTTCCCCGTCCTCCCGGTGGGACCTGGCCCTGGCTCTGGCCGATGGTTCTGGCTCAAATCAGTTGGCAGAGCATACATGACTGAGCAATGCAGATGAGTCGAGGAGGGCGCCGTGTGAGCCGGCACAAAGAGATGAAAGAGGAAAGTGGATGGATGGAGAAATGGAAGGATGTGGAGACCAGGACGTTGGTGCTGACGTTGGCCCGGACGGCGGTCAGAGGTGACTCTGGCCAGAGAGCAATGATGTGATTTCTGAGTGGGAAATTCCGCCGCTGATTCGAAGAAGGTGCATTTAAGGTGAAAATTAAATCACAGCCACCGTGCTGTGTGTTTTTGCTCAGGAGCTTTGTTAAAAGCTTATGGTGAAGGAATGGAATGACGAACTCCACTCTCGGAGTAAATGAGCATCCACTAGGCAACACCCAACTAATGGCCAGGAAACTGTTTACATTTTAATTAAGGTTTCATATTTCTGCTAGTTAGATCGTTCTATTCGTCTTCTAGTTTCGGTAATCACAGCACATCGGTGGCAATCCCACAATTTCCACTGCCTCGTTCGGATCCATGGCTCAATTTACAGGCCATGAGCACTGGGCAATGCACGTTGCTTAGTTTAATTTCAGGGCTAATCAAGTGCCAGGCCCAGATATGCATATGCCGGTGCTCTCCCGTGCGATGAGCGCTTCAGTTTCGTGAGTCCTCCTCGGTTTCGTGTTTTGTGCGGCGCAAACAGCAATAATATCGACTGCTCCCAGTCCGATTCCCGACTCGAACTTCATATGCAGCGCCAGACCAGCTCCACCAGCTCCACCAGCCCTCCGGTCCTCCGGTGCTCCGGTGCTCCGGTCCTTCGGAACTTCGGAACGGTGCCCGCCCACGAAATGACCAACCAGCTTGCTGCTCATTGAAATGGAATCTAATCGGCTTTTGATTTTACAAGTCCTTTCGCAAAGTTTGCCGGTGGCTGCCGGTCGTTCGATGTGTGTATTACTATATATATACACCTGCAGATACTGGGAGATGGTGGATGGAGGAGCAGTATCTGGCTCCCTGCCCTCTGTGGGTTGCCATTTGCACTCGGCATAAGTATGCAATATCCGTTTCCGTTCGTTACGTTTGTTACCAAGGCTCGAACTCGAGCTCAGACGGACTGAGATGCGAGGGGAGGAAGGGTCACGTGAGTGGAGAGTCCTTCCAGTGGATTCCACTTCTGACTTGGCAGGTGCCAACAAACCAGGGAACGGAGCTTATTGTAATAAGCATGAGTCAAAGTGCAATTTCTTTAGAAAGTTCGCCAGCAACAAAAATACACAAGCGCGAGGGCCTCTCGACTGTTTGTCAAGAGCAGGAACCTTCACATATAACATAGCTTTGCCCATAACATACCCAAGCTTAAGCTCTTAACAACACTTCTTTCGGATAATTTCGCCACCCTACATTAAATGTTTTTTACCAGTACAAAATTGTAGAGCTTTACAAAATAACTTCGTTAAATCCAGTGTATTTCGGCTGCAATCAGATTCAACATTATTGAGTTACAAACTGTTCAATTGAAAAATCACATTTAAAGTGAAACCAAAAAGGAAAACCTCTTCGGTTGCCAGCAATTTCATATATATTTTTTAAAAACATATGGGAGATCGGCTCTATTGCAGGATATAGAAGCAACATTTAAAATACAAAATGTATTCCTTAAATTGTATAAAACGTAAAAATTTCTGGCCATCACCGAACATTTTCGAAAATAAGAAAATTATACAACCACTTACAAGCCAGCAAGATCAGAGACTTGTTGATCTATCCTAAATTATTAATTTTCTGTAAAAATAACGAAATTATTCATAATATAAATTCAGTTTAATCGTTAATATGGCTGGAAAAAATTTCCGATAACGATTTATATATAAATATAGTGCTTAAAAGTTGGCCGTAAAGCCAAAAACCGTATTAAGAATCAATTATTCTGCAGATATATCGACATCGGTAAAAAGATATTTTTATGCACTTTCAGCGAAACATTTTAGTCAGTAAACCTAAAACGAGTTATATATTTGAAGAAGGCCGTAACACCGAAATGTAATTTAAAAAGAGGCCGTAAAGCGAGGTATGGATGTATTTGATACGACTGAGAACATAACGAATTCAAATGTCTTGGTAACCTAATCATAATTATTAAATATCTAATTATTAAAAATACCTTCTGACTTAAGTAGGAAGCAAAAAAAAAGTAGATCAAAATTGGAATCGCCATATGTCTCTATTAAAATTATATAAATAGTGCAACTAACTAATATTTATACCAAACTATTTTATTCCAACCGGTTGTATTATCGCAATATGAATAAGTTTTGAAGCGGCCCACACTGCGTCCCTTCGATAGATGCAGACACACACAAATTGCATCTTTGAGATGCTTTGGCAGAGCTTAAGCCTTTTTTGGCCTATGGCACCAAATAATGTCCAGGAAGTGATAATATCAAGCTCTCAAAAGCACTCGAAAGGCGCCCCAGCGAGTCCTCCCCGTCCCTGCTGCCCCCATCACTCGCACTTTTCTCGCTGTGCATTCAATTGGAAGCTCTAAAGCTCCCTTGGTGTGCGGGGGGTGTGTGTCGGAGTGTGTGCGCGTGGTGTCTGTGCCTTTGCAGCCTTTAAGCAGCTTCGTCCTCGCTTTATCGTACATCAGACATTTTATTATGCCACGACTGCTCCCAGTCATCCCACCGAGGCTGACACCCATCCGTGACCCCTGAGCTCCATCCCCTGCCACCCACTTCCCGGCATCGCCATGCCAATTGCAAAACGGAAATTGCCGTCTGTCTGGCTTGATTTGCTGACCTGCCTTCAGTTTATTACGCCAAGTGATTTGCTGATTGATTTGTCACTTCTTGACCCCAACCCGAGTTGACTGTGCAATTGAAGAGCTCTACAGAGCGTCCTGCAGTATCTCACCCAACTGCAAACTGGTGCACAGTTTGGTGCTGGCGGTGGTCCGCAAAACTAGTTAACGCAGTGCTGTTTAATATTTAATTGCTTGGCCATATAATTACGTAAAAACATTAAAATATATCTTATTTATTAGGGAACGAGTCGCAGTCAAGGGCCCTCAGTCGCCGGTCCTCCGTGCACGGATCCGGAGCCAAAAGTTGGGCTTCGTTCGCTCTCTGTTTTATTTTCGTTAAACAGTGGCAGGATTTCGGTGGCAGCTCCACCGTCCCCGCTCCGCCCTCTGCTGCCCCCTGCCATCTGGTATGCATTATACATTAATTATTTAAAATGTCAGAGTAGCAGCTAGGCAGAAAGATGATGAGAATAGAACCGGAACGGACCGGCGGAGGGGAGAATAATATTAGTGGGCGAATGGCAGTTGGAATAACAAAGTGATGTTCGGGTAAAATCTGAAATGTTTCATCTCAATTCCTTGTTATGCCAGGACAATTTATTTCGGTTCTGCTTTATGTAAATATCTGTGTTTTTGTGCTTTAGTATGAACTTTGAGTGATATTCTCTGACATTTAACCAAAATAAAGCTTATTATTATTTATTTTTTGTGGGGTTTTCTTTGACGTTCTATTTATTATACTTATAATACCCTGCTATTAGTTTAAGTTATATAATTAATATAGAGTGCTGCCTAATCCATGTTAGAAGAGCTTTATCTAAACACTTCTTTAAATCGCCAAAGAGAGCGATAGCTGGAACAGCTCCAGCAACTCCACCGCATGCGAGTTTCATCATCAGTGGGAAATTATGTTGGTGTAAACGGGGCTTGGAGGAGTCGTCTCCCGGAGCTGGGGAGTTCAGTTGGGAGCGGCTCTATCAACTTTACTAACTGTATAAATATGCACATGGACTGACTGACTAAGCTTTGGGGCCCAGCGGTTGACACTGGAACAATGACAAGGACTACAGGTATCGGATACAGGTTGGCTTCCGCTCTCCCTGTCCTTCGGATGCTGGGACTGGGCTTACTCAGGTAAAGTCCAGCCAATCTCCGTGGTGCCGGTGCGGCTCTGCCTCTGCCTCTGCCTCTGCCTCTTCATGGCCCGAACGAAATGAGGTTAATTAATGAATTGTTAATATCATTTGGACCGACCACACGTCGCCACATTCGCCGTAGTTCCTCGCTCCTCGCTCCTCGCTCCTCAGACTGTGCAAACAGTTTTCTGCAGCGGTCCCGCCCTGCGCCTTGCCTTGGCAGCTGCAACATAATATTATTATGAGGTGAGCCTGGGGACGGTGGGATGGTAGGATGGTGGGATGGAAGGATGGCAGGATGGCAGGGGGCTGTTTTTTCTGCCTGAGAGCCAGCTGCTGCAATCCAATTTCCAGCTCGAACAATGTGAGTGTGTGTGCGCTGGTGCTTTATTATTTTAGCAGCACATGTCTACACACACAGTGGCGTCGTGTGCAGCTCATTATTATTAAAATTTGTAGAATTTTTGGGTTGCAACTAAGCTGCATATAAATTTAGCTGCTTGCCTCCGCCGCATACCGAGCCCGAGCCCGAGCCCGAGCCCGAGCCCGAGTTGTGTTAAAAGATGCCAGGACCACGACCACCTCTCTCCCCGCTGCATAATTCAAAGGCGCAACCGCAACTTGACAATTTGCTTGCAGCATGTGGAGGCGCCGAAGCAGGAAAAGGAAAAGCGGCAGCAACAGCAGCTGCTCCTGCTCCTGGTGCTGCTCCTGCTCCTGATGCTGCTCCTGCTCATGCTCCTGCGAAAGTCGCTAAAGATTTTCGGTACTTTTTCATACACATAACTCTGTGAAAAAGTTGGGAACATTTTCCCCCTCTTAAACGAGGTGACGGGGCTGCCGAGTGGATTATGGTGGCAGCTCTGGTGCAAAACTTAATGTGCTGGCAATCTATTTTTAAGAAGCACATTGTTCCCCGAATATTGATACCACAGGGGGCATGTTTTCTTAAGAGATTAGTTGAAGCCGAGTTGGTGTGTTTCTTCCGAATTTTCCGAAACTCATTCTAAAGCGAAAGCCATACGAAAACATTCAAAATCAAACAAAACTTGCACTTGTTATATTGTAATTTGATCTATACTAAATGTTGGGATTTAAGCGCTCCACACAGTACACTTTATCAGATGGGAATGCTCAATTGGACTGCACTTGTCAGCGGCCTTTTGGCCGCATTTCAGATAAATCGAAATTGCCGGGGGAATCCTTGTTGAAAATCTGCACATATTTGTTAGCACATTTGTTTTATTTTGTAGCTCCCAAGCCATTAAACTGGTTTAAAATTGCGACTAACAATTGTTGATATCTGTTCATTTTGGTATTTTGTTTAACCAACTGAAATTAAATACAAAATGATGCTTTCAAATGGTTCAAAGGCCTAATAATTGGACACTGGCACGGAGGCTTCGTAGTTATATATTTTAAATGGAGAATTTGTACTTGTTAACCGATTCACTCTTCTTTCACTTAATGATACAATTTTATCAAAAAGTTTACATTGCAGTTAGTCAGAATTCAACAGCCGAGTCGATCTAGCCAACTCCGTCCTTCGTCTGTCCTTTTCTATCCAAATTAGTCCGTCAGTCTTAGAGCTATCTGGATAAAACATTCCAAATAGTATTCTTTCTCTTGCAGATAGTATAGAAGTCGGAATATCATATAGCTGTCATAGCAACAATCGAAAAATTAATAGAAATCAAGTAAGATAGCTACTGCTTCACTGTGAGTTATCTGGTACCCAAAGCTTTCTGCATTAAATTAAGAGGTGACTCACCCATCTAAAATAACTCTAAGCATCTTTCCAAGAGATTTGCTCAGTTTTTAATTTATTAAGAAATAAATTTATCAAAAATATCGGACACGGCTAAATCGACTCTTTATAGGATCGGAGATCCTTCTGCCTGCTACATACATTCTTGGTTGACACTAGTCTGTAGATGTGATATCCCCATTATTTACAATATCATTTTCATACATGATATTAACGTAGTTATTTTATTATTCGTTTCTTTTTCTGTCCCATGGCAGTGAAGTGTTCGTGTTTTAAGGACATATGCAGTATTTGAACACCGCAACCACTTTCAACTGCGCAGATCTTTAACATAAGTACAAGCGTAGAAACAAACTTATTTATCAGTAATCTTAAATAAAATCTTCAATTGTATCAGAGTCGGACAACTTTATTATGTAGCTGACATTTTCGCTGACAACTTGGGGAAATATATATACATTTTTGCACACCTCCAGTAGTATGCTTTATATGACTGAAGTTTTTAATGGGAAGGTTGGGTTAAATTGCAAGCTGCAAGAGTATACAAGCTTCGGCATCTGGAAGTCAACTTCCTTTCCGTTTCAGCTTAAATCATTATGCTTGTTGAATGCCAATGACCTCACAAAGCCACTCGTTCAATTAAGGTAGTAAAGTTTTCCTTCTGTTGCCCGAACTCGTATTCTTTTGTGGAACTCGTATTAGCGGAATATCTTTTTGATTCGGCTAGTTTTCAATGTGGTTTGTGGACATGCTGGAAGCGAGGCACCATAACTGTCTCTGGCTGAAAGTTCGTGTGGAGCCACGATTAGCAGGACGTGAGCGGAGGCCACCATTTGAATTCACTAAAGAATGAAATTGAATTGAGTACGTGTGGTAATAGTCTTTGGGCAGGTCCACGCTTAAAGCACCGTCCCGAGCCGAGGCAGATGGGAAGCGGCACTGAGAGCAGTTAAGCCCGAGTTCGGTGGCTCAGAATCTGAAACGGAGAATCCATCAACCATGAAATTCGCAGTCAAGCGTAGAGCGAGCGAGAGACTGCTGGGGCCATAGCCCCGCTTAACCCCCTACAGCCTACAGCCAGACCACTTCCGACTGGGAACAAAGCACGCTCGCCTTAAGGCCATTAATCTTCAATGAAAGGCGTTTAATTTATTTGGTTTTAATTTAAATTTTGGCGCCACGATTTATAGGCCCAAGTTTGACGCCACCATACGAGGCGTCGCACTTGCCTGTATTGCAATTGCTCCGGCTGCTGCCCGCCGCCGCCGATTCTTGCCCCCTCCACAGCCATCCTTGTTGGCTAATTATAAATGTGGGGCACGCAACCGACAGTTTCAGATTGTGCGGAGGGGCCAGTACTAATTGTTGACTGAGCATTAAATATGCTCTTGATAAGCCTATTTTTGGAGGAGATTATTAGCATAGATGCATCTGGTGGTAGATTGATGGCTATTTCAAGTATCCATTAATCACGAAAGGCTGTTGGAAGACCAGATCAGGAATATATCACAGCCATACCTACTGTACCACTGCTAAAGCCTCAATGTATTAAAAGTTTCGGGTTATCAATGCTTCACAAAGAAACTGTAAGATTTATAAGACCAGCAAACAACTTAATTAATATACGAAACTAAGCTCTAGTCCATTCTTTATACATTCAATTAGGTCAAACTGTTAAGTGACATTTAGAGTGCCACGCAGTTTAAGTTAAAACTCTTATCATCTCTTATTCCTCTATTAGCGTGTGTCAACGACTAATTATACCCCTGAACGTTGTGCATTTGATAAATATCAGGTACACACTAAAGAGACTTTTTTGTTGGAGATGTTGTTTCGTTAGGAATACCATTTCCTTTTCCTTAAGTCAACTTCCGCCCTCGGAGCAATCCGCCAGACACATTCCCCTCCAGATGACTGGCTTTCTGTAATCCAAAAATAGACAACAACTAAATTCAGGCATCGCAGCCTACAAAGGAGCAACGATATCTCCGCGCTGATGCCGCCCAATCAATTGAAATCCACAACGCCATATAGCCACATTAAGCATACGCCCTGTGTGTCTCTCTATCGGTATGCCCCGGCACGGCCTATGAGCTGGCGGTGGCCCGGCTTATTGTTAGCTCTGGGTTAAATATATAAATATCAATTTCGCCCGGGTCGTTGAGGCAGAAAGAGAAATAAAGGACCAAAACTAACTGCCAGCCACGGCGATTGCCAGATCAATTGGCCAAATGAAACGATGCGCGGTAACTATGTGTTACCCCGGGCGCCCAGAACGGCCCAGAACGGCCCCAGAATGGCCCAATTCGCCCCGCCCCGCCCGCGCCACATCAGGCCACAACGCCCTCAAACAAAACAAGTGTAGAGCTGCGCTCATTCTGGCTCCGATTCAGGATCTGCTCCCAGGGCTGCTTATCTCCAGCTTCGATTCCCAGCCGCCGGTGGGACTTCTGGGGGCTGGTGCCCCGCCCTGTTGCCCTGTTGGCACTGTGCCCGCCCTCCTCCTTCTTCGCCCACATCGTTGTGGTTATAATTTTGTGGTCTTTCCATTTTGCGGTCAACTCCAATTGGGATTTAATTTGTACTTCTTTGTTGTCGCTGTATTCGTATTTTATTGTATGCCAACCAGCTAACAACAGCAGCGGCAGCAACAATGCTCCTGTGGCATTCGCCTTCGACGCTTGCCATCATTTTCCCCTGCCCCTGTCTGCCCTGCCCCTGCCTCTGCCCTGTCCCTTCCCATAATGCGCGAGTTTTTGAGTTTGAGCCTCGAACCGAAAATTCAATTTTTGTTTGGGGCTGTTCCGGTTTATGTGCGAGTGTGTGTGGAAATGCAAAACCGAGTTTATC
Organism: Drosophila pectinifera; assembly: GCA_008042775.1. Classification (NCBI taxonomy): domain Eukaryota; kingdom Metazoa; phylum Arthropoda; class Insecta; order Diptera; family Drosophilidae; genus Drosophila; species Drosophila pectinifera. Next base: position 68,924 of record VNKC01000865.1, read on the forward strand.
CACTCGAACTGTTAATGGGCATTTTGTATTTTATTTAATGTGAAAAGTTTCTGCTGGAAATATTTTCGGGCCCGTCCTCGATTCCAAGGACTCCCCCATCGCCTGCCGCCTCCACTCGCAGTTGTATTGTTGTTGGCAAAATCTGTTCTGGGAAGAAAAGTTTATATTGTAATATTTTAATATTGTTGGCTTGTAATTCAAGCGATTTAATTAGCCATTATGTGGAGATGGGAACAGGCAGGGGAGTCCACTTAGAAACAAATTAGAGCAATGCTCTCGGGGGACTGCAAAAGGAGTGCCAATTCAGCCGCAAGGGTAATAATCGGGGGAAAAGGAAAATATTGTCCATTCTGTGGGGCAAGTGAAGGAGAAAAAGTGCCAACTATATTATAAACCTATTTTCCAATTAAAATAAAACGTAAAATACTTAACGAAACATATTCAAGCTTTATGCAGTAAGCTTTACGCACACAAGTGAAGAATAATTGGTAGCGCACCCAAATTCAAAATTAATTTGCTCTCATTCGCAAAATGATTAACTGGAAAATATACGTGGGTTGACAAGATCAACAACAAACGAATATCAACACGTCGAGCATAAATGCACAACAACGAATAAAGTCGAGCGAGCTTTCAACTTTTCAGCGAGCAAGTGACAAACGACGACAAGTGACAAACGACGAAGAGAGACGACGAGCTCACATCCAGAAAGATGAGAGCGACTCGACGAGCCATCCTCCATAAGGATCCCAGAATGAGTGCAACCATGACGATCCAAGAGACGAGTAGAGAGCACGAAATTGATGCGAAAAAGAGAGAGAGAGAGAGGGCAAACGACTAAGAGAGTGGCGAGTTGAGATCGAACTAACAACGAGAATGGTTCAATGAAAATAAAATAAAACATGAATATAAATACCTAAATAGATAAGTACTATTATATATTTAGTATATTATTTTCAATTCTAATCGTTAACTGTACATTTTAGTAAGCAAAAAAAAATAAGAAACCTAATAATATTCTTCCTCCAACGTACTTGTTAAGGAAATGTTCAGTTTTATATCGGTTTGGTAGAGCAAAGAATTACAAACTACGGTTTAAGTACGGCTCTATATTAGATACATTCACTGGCAAGGATGTTTCACAAGATATAAATCGGATGTTTCACAAGATATAAATCGAGCACAGAATACGAAAGGAGTCATGTCCTTCAAAATTTGACCCGCATATCCTATAATAAATAGGTCAGAGCTGTCGAGTGATTTTAAGAGAAACTGCTAACTTTATACTACTTAATAGTGCAGCTGCGTCGACTTTGCCATTAATTAGTTTGTAAAGCAAAATAACCCTGGTATAAGTTCTTTGGTCCTGCAGTGTTGGCATCTCCAAATACCGCAATTCGCTAATGTAAAATGGAAAATGAAGATGTTGATTCCACTTTAAACTCCTTAAAGCAAACAGCCTGCACCAAATTAATAAGATCCTGATACCTTATCATACGCATGAACAAATGCATGACTGTTCATTCGAGCAAAGGTCGAATTAGAGAGATATACAAAAGTTTAATCATCGACCTCTTTAGCCGAATGTTTTATGGACGCTAGAATGCCTTTTGCCTTTCTTACTAAAACACTAATGTGACCGAAAAAGAATGAGTAAAAAGAACACCAGGGTTTGATACTCCTGAAATATGCGTTAACTATTATTGAGAGTAAATCATTGATAAATTGATAAATAAATCAAAGAGAAGGTCACAAGCTATTATCTTGCGGAATTTCCGAAGTGACGAGGACATTTTTATAGAGAGAACTATTCATAAATAATTTAGGATAATATATAAGTTAGCCTTTCAATATGATTCAGTGATTATATTGATTTTTTATTAGGACTTTTGACATCTTGTAGCTCTGGCATGAAATAAATAAATAATAATAATAAATAGCTTAAAATTGTAAAAAGTCGAAGATCTGAAATTTATGCCTTAGAGTACACACTTTTCTTTAATGAATGTCAGTCAACCTTAAGAGATATAATATTATCCTTAGTAATCATAATCTAGTGCGATTTATTAAAAAGTTTCCAACTCCAAACTCGCTCAACCTAATAGTTTCCCTGCACCCCGAGGAAGAGTTCCCATCACTCCACGTGGCGACAGCAGCTCGAATTAACGAATTGCGAGCTCTGGATGAGAGGAGCGCTGAGAGCTCGAGAGGCGCAACCGAAATGCTGCCATGTGTGGCAGCCAGGCAAATCAAACACAAACTAGCTGTTGCGAGAGAAATCCCAAGGATCTGCACCTGGCCCCACTGCCGTTGACTTACAGGCAAATGAACACGTTGAAATTTTAATAAGCCAGCCTAAAAGCAGCCAACGACATTTGCCAGCCAATTTGCAACTGCAGTGTGACAGCAGCGGCAGCAGGGAGGCAGAGCGGCTGACGAAGACGAAAAGTGGCCCTGGAATATACAGAGGCAGTCGGGATGGGCAATATTGGAAGCAGTGTGCAGAAGGCACCAGAAGCCGCACACACATAAAGAAAGGAAGTACACTTTAAGGACATTTCCAAGCGAGAGCAAGGCTGAGCAGTTGGCTTGAATTGATTCATTAAGTCCATTAGCTGCACTGCTCCCAAAAGCGCTACAGGACCAGGAGCTGGCCTAAACACACAATTGATCCTTTTAAAAGAGCTGATCAGTATCACGCTGAAATGATGGAAGCAATGCAAGCGGTAAAGTGTGTCCTGGACTAAGCCGAATTTTCTCGCAGTGGGAAACTCCCTGTGTGTTGTCTGGCGGAGGCCAAGGCTCAGCTACTGGGCGCTTTTAATAAGGTGGCAGCCACAAATTTTCGCGACGACGTTGACGATGGCATTGCATGTTGTGCCAACGTCCAAATTAGAAAAGTCGCAAAGAAAAGCAGTGCAAACAGCGGCAGGCTGGCAGAAGGGCGAGGCAGGGGCGTGGTCGGAAAAGGGGGCAAGCCAACTGCGCCGGAAATCAAGTGTCACGTGATACATGCAACAACCACGTGCGGCTATAAATTGCATGTGCCGAGGCTGCAGTAGCAGCAGCAGTAGCAGCAGCAGCAGCAGCACCAAGGGGATTCGGAAGAGGAAGTGCAGGGGAGCCGGGAGCCAGCCTGCCAGGACTGAAGGACTGAAGGACTCTCCTTCCCGGCGCTGTGTGTATGTGTGCGTGTGTGTTATGTTACTAATTATCTGACGGATTAGCTTAATTGGTAACAAGTGCACTTGCAGCCAACACACTTCACAAGCGAGACTCTGCGGCCAAACTACTCGAAAGTGGCATTAGCCTACTTTTTTTGGTAAGAGGAGGGTCTCTCCACATTTTCGGCCTCCGGGTGCACATGTGAGTGTGAGCGTACCGGGGCTTAGCCGGCGATGAGGACGTCCTGGCAGTTCAGCATTCAGCAGTCGGCAGTCGGCAGTCGGTAGTCGACAGTCGGCAGTCAGCAGGGCAGTTATAATTTTCACAACCAAAACTGGGCTTAAAAACTTTTGCGGTTCTCGGTAATGGCTCGAGTGGAGCAGGCTGCAGGCAGGGGCGAATGGAAATGGGGGCTTAACAAAAGCGGACAGGTCAACAAGCCGGCGAATTGGTCAGTGGTTGCAGCTTCCAGCTTCCAGCAATGCGAGGGATGAGTTGAATAATGCAATGGTTGTGGGCTGGAATCGAGTTAAATGGAGAGCTTGAGGGCTGGATCGGATTAGCAGGCAGTCACAGTTTTTGAATCAGATTTCGGGAATGGGAAAGTTGGGTAATCGGTGGGGAAAGTTTACCTCGTTGGCATACAACATTTGGGGTTGCATTCAGTTTCGATCTAACTCGAAGTGCAGTATCTATGTATACGAAAGTGTCGTAAAATTAATTGGGAGCTCTCTATGACTTTAAACTCGGGATAAGCCATTTGAACGGTTCTCTTAATGCACACAAAAGCGCATTGTACAATGCACACTTCAATTGATTGCAAATTCATAGAACAAACAGTTGCTAGTACTTAGGGTTTAACTATTAAAGACATGACTCAACCTCCAACCTTCCCTTGCTGCAATTTAAATTGTTCTTATATTATCGCCCCAGTTGAGCGACGTTTTGTACAATTAACATTGTACAACTTAACCCTTCACCGACGGCTGTCAATAATTTCGCAAAATCGACCTGGTCAATTGTGCTCGTCCTTCCCATAGCCAATTAAAACTTTGCTCATTCACAGGACACAGGCAGCAGGCAGCAGGCAGAGTCCGGTAAACGCTCCTCTTACCTGCTCACTTTCGCCCTTAGCCCTTAGTCTATCTGTCGCTTTGACTACCAAATGAGAAACAGTTCGTAGGCAGATGTCCTTAGCCGCTGGACGTGCCCAGTGCCCAGTGACTGGAGTGACTGGGGGGCACTGAGTGAGCTTGGACTTGAAGGGACTGCGACACCTTTGGTCCAAAGAGTTAATCAACTCTGTCTCCACACTGAGGTAGCCAGGACTACGCGGATGTACTACTGGCTCAGGCAATGGATACCCTATATGAGGCCCAGTGCTCCAGTATCCTTCTCTCATTCTCTAGATTTCTTCCTTTTGTCAAAATTGTTTATTGCCGCTGTGTTATGTGCTGCAGATGACAGGCGGGAGTGCCCAGACCCAGCCTCTTCTGTCTCGACTCTTCATTTTCTGGCTTTTTTGGGGACATTTTGCCCAGCTCGTTCGGTCTGAAGCCTGTCCTGCAGAGAACACGAACCAGAATTAGAATTGAATCAATGCAATTGACTTGGACGTGCATGGGAAATCCGAATGCGGACTCCTAGAGTGCTGCCCCTTTTCCGCTTCCGGGTTGCTCCGGTTGCTCTGCCGCAGGGCAAATTAATTGATTGCAATATGATTGATGACATTGCCAGGCTGCGTTTCGCAATCATTTATTAACGAATTTGCTCAAGCAGCTTAATGAAAGTTTGCCCAACGCCTCTGTCTGTCCTTAGCCCATCCTTGGACATCGTCTTTACTCTCTACTCCCAAGATTCCCGATACTCGTCCTCGCTTGCATGCCGTATCCCTTTATGACTTTGGGCTAGGTTTTGCAGGACGCGCTTTGATTTCTGTATTATTCATGCTCTCAGTCCGTGGCTCTGTTTCTTTGGCTCGGGCTTCCATGGGCTTCGCTTTTCATTGTTTGCAGTTTTTCTTTTGCACACGCCACGGCTTAGCATGAATAGTAAATAGCCCCGGCTTTCACTCTTTGTTGAAACATGAAAAGCACACAGAAGTGTCCCGACTATAAAATATCTGTTTTGCCATGGAATACTCCTAACCGAGATGTTCATGCAAACTTTGCAGAACTTATAGTCCAGGCAAATAAAACTATTAGTAATTGGCTAAAATGGTAAAATAATCATCAGTCTAATCAGCTTAACATTTCTAAAGATTTTAAAGTCTTGATTTGATTTAGAAGGCATTCGATGGCTGGCGGTTGTGTAATAGAAGTATTCTACTGAATATAAAATAAAATAAAATAAAGTCGATGACATACTTTCTTCGCTTGACAAAATCCTGGCAGCGAAATAAATATCTCAAATATCTGCGTGGGTTCGATTGGAACTCAAAACCATCGTTCTTTTTGGTGCTGATATTGGATCCGATTGCGGCCTCCAGAAAAAGGAAATCAACATTTTTTTAGGAATATTTTCAATCACTTTCGCCTGCACTTAAGGTTGTAAATGGTCGATTATTGCGTCCTTTTATTTGTATACCGATATGCCGTCGAGTTCTGCGAGTACGGGGTGTTAGGAAATAGTGGCAGACAGAAATTTGTGAGGAACAGCGTCTGTGCAGTTTGAGCTTCGCTGCTTCTTTCGCTTTGATAAAATATTGATTGCGGTCTGCCCAGCTCTCCCCCATCCTTCCTGCCGCTGCCACTCGTCCTTCTAATGCTCAACATGCGTGTCAGGCGCCAGGCTCCGCACTCGCATCACCCGCTGCAATGGATCAGCTTATTGTTTGCGGTTTTGGATTTCGAAACAGGGAACCAGCAGCAGCTGCGAAGCGTCAAATTCTACTCAAATTTCGATTGAAACAATCAGAAATTGTACGATTAACCCTTGATTGGATGAGAGGACCTCTCCGAGGGGCGGAAAAACCTTGGAGTTCAAATCAATAAGAAGGGTTTCCAAAATAAGCTGCAGAACTTTACTCCTCAAATCCTCAGATTCGTTTTATTAACCAGTCTTAATACTCGGTTAAATACATTTATAAAACTAATACTAAAGCATTTCTTTCCTTTACAAATCCACACAATATAAGTATTTTAATTGTTATTTTCATTTATTATTTATGCTGCTGTATTTTTAAATAGAAGGGAGCTCCAGAGGTTAAGCCAGCACCTCCTGATTCTTCACCTCAGAGAACTAGACTTAATACTCAGTTAAATACATTTATAAAACTAATACTAAAGCAATTCTCTCCTTTATAAATCCACACGGTACAAGTGTTTTAATTGTTATTTTCATTTATTAATTCAGATGCTGGATTTTAAAATAGAAGGGAACCCCAGAGGTTAAGCCAGCACCTCCTGATTCTTCACCTCAGAGAACCATTCAACAATTGCGTTCAATTAACCAATCTTAATACTTAGTTAAATACATTAATAATAGTAATACTAAAGCAATTCTTTCCTTTATAAATCCACACAATGTAAGTGTTTTAATTGTTATTTTCATTTATTTATTCAGATGTTGTATTTTTAAATAGAAGGTAGCCCCAGAGGTTAAGCCAGCACCTCCTGATTCTTCACCTTTGGACCCACACACACCACAGAGCACCGCTCAAAATCGCGTGCTGCTCCCATTTCCCAATTGGAGTAAAGTCTCGGCGAAAAACAACGCCCCATGGATTTGATGTCGATGAGGATGCTGGGTCTGGTGCTGGTGCTACTGCTGGTGCTGGTGATGGTGCTGATGCTGCAGTTGCTCCGCAGAGCCGAAACAGGCAGGCAGACAAGCTGGCAACTACGCCGACAACCTCGATTCCATACATATTCATACTCAAGTGAACTGCTGTGTCGACTGGGCCTGGGATTGGGCTTGGGCTTGGCCAGGACTTGCCTGCGATTGCCGCCGCTGCTGCTGGGATTTTGCGGCAATTTCAAATACAAATTGCAGTGTTTTTATGGCCACAAATGCTTTTTGTCATTTTTTTACACTTGCTTCCACGGCTTCGCCTCTCCGCTCCGTCTGCTCCTGGTCCATGCAGCGACAGTTTGAACAAGGGCCTCAACGAGCACGGCATAGCGGCAGCATACGAACCGATTTGGCTTTAACATTTTCAGCAACGTTAATCCCCAATACCCAAATGCAATCGCGTGTCTGTCGGTGGCTGTCCCTGTCCCTGCCCCTGCCCCAGCTCCTCCTCTCTCCTCTCCTGGAGACGCAGCCCCTAAGGCCAGGGCCATGGGCCAGGGATTTATGGGGAGTAAACCGATTTGCCCAGCCCCAACACATGCAGCCCTACAACTGTCCCCTCGTCCTTTGTTTAAGCTGTGGCGACCCCGAAAGGATAAGGCAGGAGGCGGGCGAATAGTAAACCTAAGCTGCTAAAAACATACGCCAATAGATGGAAGGCACTGCGTCCAGGAATAAAAACAACTGGGCTATGCAATTTCTTAAGAGTCACTTGCCTTACATGTTTAGCCTAATAAAAATATTTAGAATCCAAAGAAAAAGGGTTAACTTAGTCTTAAAAGTTCAAATAAAAACTTATTATTTTTAAACCATTGCTTAAAGTCTGTAGTTTATAATTCAATATTTGTAAATATATGCACTAAATAGTAATGTCTGATATCTAACTTATATTAACTGTTTTAGTTACTACAAACTAAAAATATTGATCAACATATGTATGATAATCTTTTAGTTAAATTAAAAGGTTAATTTTAGTCTTAAACGTACAAATAAAAAAACTTATTATTTTTAAACCCTTGCTTAAAGTCTGTCATTTATAATTCCTTATTTGTAAATATATGTACCGAATAGTAAAGTCAGACATTTCATTTCGTTAATTTATCTCTCAAGCCTCCAGAATACAACTATTATTTACTGTTTTAATTACTACAAACTACAAATACTTTTAGTAGCTTATGAACAATAAATATATGTATGATAATCTTTTATTTAAAATAAAAAAATTAATTAGTACACCAATTTCAATTAAGAAAATTCTATATTTCCAACTCGGTTAGGAGTTCAATAAATCATCTGGACAACTAAAACAACTTAAATATATCAAGCCTCCAGAATACAACTTATATTAACTGTTTTAGTAACTACAAACTATAAATACTTATAGTAGCTTATGATTAATAAATATATGTATGATAATCTTTTAGTTAAACTAAAAAAAAATCAATTAGTACAACAATTTCAATTAAGGAAATTATATTTCAAACTAGGTTAAGAAGAGTGTAGTTCAATAAATCATCTAAACAACTTAAATATAGGTTTTTTTTCATTGTATTTGTATGTGGTTAAAGTCGCCAAACCCAATTGAGTTTTAATTGTACAATTTGTTGATAATGTCGCCTCTATTTAATGATTAGTCAATGTGTTTTCTGCTTTGGATAGTCTCGGTTGGCCGACACGTCAACAGCAGTGGGCAGACGGGGCAGGGAAGCCCAAATGGATGCAGGCCAAGAGGAGTTTTCTCCGTTTTCAGTTTCTCGATTAAGACGACAAACGAACCACAGCAGCCAGTTATAAACCTTTGGCTTGGTGCGGATTTTGATGGAGGGCTGGGCCCTGGCCTTCCATTTATTTCCGTATCCTTGCCTCCTGCCTCTCTGTTTGCCTCTGTGTCTGTGTCTGTGAGCTTGTCCGGCTCCTCTGAGCTGCCAACTATTTGTCCGGCTCGTCCTTTAAGAGGAGAGGTCGACGGGATGCCGTCTGTCGATTGCTATGGCTGGTGATCATGATTATGGCGATGATGATGGGCACTCCGTCGGCTGTGACTATGATTACGACAGCAACAATAGTCAATCTGCCGGTCAGAGATGAGTGAGTGTCTCCGATTATTCAGCTTATTAAAATTAAAATTATTATGCCAAATTCCAATTAAATTTAAAAGGAAAGAATTAGACATCGAGCCCCCGAAAAGCCTTTTTAGGCTTAGTTAAAAAAAAATTAAGCTTAAACGTAGAGTGAGTTCGATTATTCAGCTTATTAAAATTAAAGTTATTATGCCAAATTCTTTGTAATATGAATGAAAGCATTAGACATCGAGTCTTCAAAAAGCCTTTTTAGGCTTAATTAAAAAAAAATTAAGCTTATTATTTTCAATAATCTATATTCTCTTCGACTAACATGTTTTTTACGTGTTAAAATATATTCATTCAACTTTTCGAAAGATGATTACAGGTAAAAGGCGACTTAATAGTATAAACTTAAACGTAATATTTTTTTAATAATCTATATTCTCTTCGACTATCATGTTTTATACGTGTCAAAACATATTCATTCAACTTTTCGAAAGATAATTAAAGATAAAAGGCAACTTAATATTATTTTTAAAATGTCCCCCAATGATTCACGCTTTTAAAAAATTACTAACACATGAGGAGACGATACATATCACCATTTACTTTGATTTATTTTAAAAAGTAACTAACATCTTCTTAACGTGTCAAAATATATTCATTCAACTTTTCCGAAGATAATTAAAGGTAAAAGGCAAATTAATATTATTTAAAAAACCTCCTCCTCCAATGATTTTAAACATTACTAACACATAAAGAGGCGATACATATCACCGTTCCAGACTCAGCATACATGCCACACATATTGTAATTTGCGCATTTACTTTTATTTTAAAAAGTAACTTGAGCCTTGAGCTTTGCCTCGTTAAAAAGAACAAAAAAGCACAAAATCAATATACAATATACAAACACTGATAGGGGCGTTCCGCTCGAATGCCTTAATTAAAGAGCCATTCCAATTAGGGGAAATAATTTGTCATTCCATCGAGGAGCCATCGCAGCTGAGTCACTCCTGGCTTCCAGCTGCCCATCACTGGTCGGTGCGTCCTGCTCCTGGCCCCTCGACTGCCGGCATAGAGTCCCATACAGTCGTGTGAATGTTGCCTGCATTTGCATATTCTCTAATTTGGCTAGTTTGGCAATTGCGGCCGATTTTGCAAAATGTTATTTGGCATGGGAGCCACCTCTGGCAGGCCCTCCGCCACCGAATGGCTTCGCAAGTATTTAGTCTATGACGAGTTGAGTGGTTGAAGTGTTTCTGCCACCCAGGCACTCCTGCCCCATCCAGTCCCTCCCCCAGACCCTCGGGTCGTGTGCAATGTTTCGTGTCGTGTGAATTTGTTTAGTGGCAAGTGGATCAAAGGGGGCGCCGTGGCAGTTTGGCAAGAGCAAGAGCAGTGGAGCAAAAGTTTTCCAACTCACTCACCTGGTCTCCCCTGGTCGCCGTTCAGCGGACAGCTGCCATGGCTATAAATTGCAAGATGTTCGACGCTTTTTCTTCGTGATATATGGCGTTTTATTAAAATCCAACTGGGGGCTTCGTTGCGGCGCAGCGAAGCCAATCACATTATGAAGGCAACCAATTTTAATTACGGCCATTACAAGGGCAGCAACAACGAGTGGGGAGTGGAGAGCGGAGAGTGGAGAAATAGCAACAATAAATGGCAAGCCCGAGGCCTAATGCCTTCTGGCCAAAACTCATTTAGCTGCGTTAAAGTAATTACGATTTATAGGCCACAAAAATCCGTAACACAACATAAATCCGAATGAGCCGCCGTTCCAGGCCCCGTCGCCCATGGAGTTAAAAATTTTAACCACACACACACACACACACAGAGAGGGAACACACAGGAAGGCTCGGAGGCGACACCTGACCTCCCGCCACCCCCACATTTGTGTCTTTATTACACTGTCAAGGCAACGCGCGATAAATAAATGAATAAATGCCGCCTAACAAGCCGCAAGGTGGATCGGGCGGCGCGGCAGGGGGCAAGGGGCATCCGGGGAGGTAGTTAAGGGGAGTCAAGCGAAATTTGTTGCAATTCATTGACTTGGCGCAAAGGCGCAAACATAAATTTCTGCGCCACGGGCTGTAAAATATCGACAGCAGCCGCACAGGAACAACAGCGGGAATCGAGAAAAATTAATGACGCCAACGAACACACGATACCCTTACCAGAAGTCGGTCGTAATTAATGGTTACGAGGCTAATTCTCGTCGGCCCATTTCGGCTAATAAGTGGGCATGGTTGCCTCATAATTCTCGCCTCACTTAATTCGTTTAAATTCATGGCCTTCGATGTTCCTTTGAGTTATTTATTTATAAGTTTATTTGGATTAACTAAAAGAAACATTAAAGGGAACTAAACTTGATAAGATATGTGTAAATTATATTGGAAAAATATCTGTTTATTTATAAAATTAATAAAAAATAGGGTCAACACCCGCCGGTCTGCTGCGGTAAGAGTGCAAAACAAACTTAAATGCCAGCATATTGTAAATTTATTGGATTGGGGACATCGTTGCGGAAGCCTCCGAGGGTGAACTGCGTCCTGGGACTCGGGTCAGAGGGCAAGGGGCACAGGAGTCTGGCCAGAGCCGGCTGGATGACATGTGCAGGGGGCAATCAGGAGATGGCGATGGGATGGCGAATTGCGATTACGACTGCGATGGCGATGAGCTTAGCACGGAGCGGGAAATGGGTGAAGTTTATTAAATGTTGCCTACATATGAGCGCAACTACTGCGGCTGCCATAGGGAACAATAAATAATTATATAAAATTCCCTTTGATGGATTGGAAGGTAAATTAAGACTGCCAAGGATGCCGAATACCTAATAATACCTTTTAGAAAACAATAGTACCCCCTTTATAAAAATGGATTACTAAAATGTAATTTACTTAGCTTGGTGACTTACGGGACCCGAAAATCCATTTAATAGATATTGTATCTGTTCCTGCTCTCCTTTAAGACTCCTCCCGCCCCCATTTGAAGCTCTCTTCTTATTAGTCCTCTTGCAGGATCCAGCCTGCCCAAACATTTAGCTAATCTACCCTCTTCAGACACTTTACGGGCACTGCCGAGTGAACTCATCCTGACAGGCACCCAAGGCCAGCTGGGCCGGGCTGAAATCCGCTCTGGTCTTCGGCTATTTGTCTGGTCAAGGGGGTCCCTTCAGCTGCTGGGCGCTTTAAACGCTGAAATGTAAATCGTTCAGAAAAATCTATCAGCGCTGCCGAGACAACGGGGACTGCCCAAGTCTGCTTGAAGCGCGTTTAATTCTGGTCTGCTGTTTTCACGCCCCGTAGGAGCCCGAGGTGTGAGGTGGGAAATTCGCCGGAGGGAAGCAGGGGGGACACACCACCCGCTGGCCAGGAAAATGCCTTTCGCTGTTCAGGCTCGCAGTTGACAAGCCCACCAGCACGGGACTAGTTCCCGGAAAAGTTTTGCGCCCATTGTTCAAAGTTTTTTCAAGCCAACCATCACTCACACCTCAGCTTCCCGCTGGTGCGGATTCTGAGATTAGTCTTCCACTTGGCCAAATCTGCAGCAATGCTCGGCGCCAAAGTTATGGCATCCGAGGAGTGGGAGTGAGGAAATCGGCAAATACCGAGCGCGGCGGGCGTCCAAGCGAGGCGATAGCAGCCATGGCTAACTCTTCCACCTGGCCAGAGGCAATTCCGTTCTCGTTCTCGCTCTCGCTCTCGCTCTCTGTTCTCGCTGCCCTGTATTTGTGTCACTTTATTTGTATTAATGGCTCTTGTGCATCCTGCGGCGCGGCCACAATAAGTAACTTGATCGAGTGGCTAGGACTCCGACTAGCGAACACCGACGGTCGACTGCTAACTGCTGGATGCCGACTGCCAACTACTTTCCACTTTATATCCCATTTCCACTGTCAAAAGCCTTTTGCACTGGCTAAATGAATTCTTAAAAGATGGCACAAAGCAATCAAAAATGGAATCAAGAGCCGACTGAATGCTCTTGAGGGCGCTCACTCAACTGTGGCTACATCAAGGAAAATTAGAATGGAAAAACCAAGAAAAGTTTCTTGATTCATGAGCGCACCGTACTTTTCAAAATATTTAAAATTGCCTGACCCTTACACTTGGCAGGGCCTTGGGTCTCTCATACCCTGGCAGGGTAATATAATTTTAGTCAGAGTCATTGACCACCCTATGAAGTATATATATTCTTGGTCAGCGTTAACAGCCAAGTCTATCTAAATTAATCTTAGCAGAGAGTCTTCCTTCTATTGCAGTTGGAAAAGGCCAGATCGGGCAACTGCATAATATAGCTGACATAGAAACAATGGGGAAATATATATATTATATCGTTTTGTTCTTCAGTGGACTTGCAACCACTCTGAGAAGTGGTAATTTCTTAGGATTTCTGAATCGGTTTTATAAAATCAAAGAACTATATCATATCTACATAGCAATCGGAAAATTAATAGGGTATTACTAGGAACTTTTTATATGGATGAAGATGACTCGACATATAGTTATTTCTTACGCTTTGCAAACTAATTTTTCTGATGACTATATTGGACCATAGGAACGATCGATATATTTTATACTATTTAGGGAAATCGGTAAAACCTCTCTGTTTTTATATGTCAATCTTTTAAACAGCACCTGTAATATTTCTCTTCATGTTATCGAAATCGGTCGGCTATGTCTTATAACTGTCATAGGAACGGTTGGGTCTACAAAATTTGGATTCTCGATGATGGCTTCCTTTCTTGTGTTAAATGAAATTATTAGACGTCGAGTACGCAAGAAGCTCCTTCTCGCGTAATAATAACAATAATTTTCTAGAGGGTTGTAAATGTTTTTTCTATGTGTACATAATTAATAATTATATATACCAGAATGTATAATACATTGATATAAAAAAAATATTGTGAAAAGCTTTTCAAATGAAATAATATTTAAACTTATTTTGCTGAAGTCGTCATCGCTTCGGATGATCTATCCCCCACTCTCTCTCTTTATTTCTCTCCCTCTCTCTCTCTCTTTTTCCTTTACCTCTCTCTCTCGCAGAAATGCATCTTGTCCAGGGCATCGACATATCGTATAAGTATAAAATAATGCGAAATCAAGCGAAGTCACTCTAATAAAACACATTTAATTTTTTCATCCCTTTTCCATTTGTTAATAAAATAAATTTTGCTAACTATCTTCTTCATCATAAAAATAAAAAAAAATTTTTAATAAAAATAAACACTAGTGGTAAACCTACAGTCGAGTGCTATCGATCGAGATACCCGGTACACATAGCACTGCGTATGAAATCCATACGCCCATGGATATAGATAATTATGCTAAAATTTATGAAAAACTTAACAAACGAAAACAAATGTTGCTAGGAACATATTGTACAATACCGAAAAAGGCAAATGTTTTTGGGAACATGTTCAGGAACCCATTGGTGCTGTAAATACAAATGTAGACGGTGCAGAAGTTTGGAATGTTCAGAAACATTATTTTGTTTTAACTTCCACTCTCTATTCATCTTAAACATAACCTAAAGTGCGGCAACTTTTGAATTTGTACATTCTGCATCATTCATAATTATTAGACTCTTGACGCCACCTACAATTTTCAGGAAAAGGAAGATAAAGGACATTCCAATGCATCTGCAACGGCGACTTAAACAAAAGTTGAAGCTGCCGTCGAAAAAGCTATAAAAGAGGCAGCGAGAGAGGCAGCCGAACAACGGCAGCCGAGTGCAAGGATTAAACACTCTAGATTTTATTAGATAGAGCCCAGTGAGCAGCAAACGAATCGCAATTCTGCAGCGGCTTCGTCCGCCGTTCCTCTGCCATTTAGGGGAAGTCCTTGGCTTGCAGCTGCTCCAACATTTCTCCCTTGGCCGTTGTTCCTCCGAAGGGAGCGCACACGGACATCATAAATTCTGTGACAAATGCAGGTACAAAGTGCCTCCCATGGGCAAACTTTTGCTTGGCCAAGATAAGACTGAACGTCCTCGCAGCCCTCCGCCCTGCTGGCCCCACCCTCCAGGACTTGTCGGACATAATTGCCGAACTTTAAGTTCTCTCCTGGCCCTGTCAAGCTGTGTGCGGAATTTAATGCCAATTGATTCGAGATACTAGCACAATATTTGCACCGCACAAAGCCCGGTTTGCATTAGGAGGCCTATCACAGCCCTGATTAGCCGTCGCTTTGGAAGGACTTTGGAAGTCTTAGGGGAAGCCTGAGGGAGTCGTTGGAGCGAAGAATTGTGGTCGCAGTTCTCAGTTTCCGCCTTGTTTTGTCTTCTGCATAATATTTTCAGTTTAGTGCGTCAGTTGTGGTAACAAGTGAGCTGGTTTTGTTATTGAAATGAGCGCCACAACACACACACACGCTCGGCACTCCGACACATACGCGTATATACAACTGCAGATATCACACGCTCCCATACACCCTCCTGCACCATGTTCGGCTTAGGGGGCGAGGGTGAGGTTGACACTCGCACGCATGCATAAGTAAACAAACATAAACATTTGCTCCAACACGCCAAGTATAAAATGGCATAACAAGCAGCCAACCACACAAAAGCAACGACATCCAGCTCGGCGAGCGGCAAGGAGCGAGGATATGAACACGGTTCCCAAGGAGTGCGACGTCAATAGATCGAATCTAACGATACCCTATCGGGGTTGAGGGCGGGATAATTAGGAGTGGAACACAAAAGAGCGAGTCTATTATGTCCGCATGGCACACACTCAAGTCGAAAATGAGTCAGCAGTCCTAGGAGTTCCTGAAAGTGTTACATGAATTTCAATACGAATTCAAAGGCTTGGAACATTATATCAGTCATATTTTTATGTAAGTTTCAATAAGGAGAGTTCAATCAAGCCACATTTACTGAAATAATCATATGAAATTATGATAATCTTTGAATATTTTTCTTAGAAGTATATCTACTAATATTCAAGTACAAGAAGACATCAAAATCATCAATGGTAATTTAATTTATTCATTCTTTTTCCTCCATCAACACCACTCTTAGTTTATTTCCTATAAAGTACAAATTACATATTTAATATTAGGTCTTATCTATATTATGATTGACGTTTGCGAATGCAGTTCCTTCCAGAGAATACCTTGCGAGTGCAGAGTGTAAACCGCAAATTCAGTAGCTCCGCATTGCCGAGGCAACTCAACCTGCTCCTGCCCGTGCTCCTTTTGCTGGTGAAGCAGCCGCAGTTGCAAGTTTGGAGTTTAGAAAATGTCTGCGATGCTGGTCTGTCATGTCGCCAACCTCTACTTATTACCGAAGCTCCTTTTTAAAGTGACGGCTTGCAGCCTTTGCGACGGCC
Organism: Drosophila pectinifera; assembly: GCA_008042775.1. Taxonomy (NCBI): domain Eukaryota; kingdom Metazoa; phylum Arthropoda; class Insecta; order Diptera; family Drosophilidae; genus Drosophila; species Drosophila pectinifera. Next base: position 85,276 of record VNKC01000865.1, read on the forward strand.
TAACAAGCTGCGTTGTCGTATCAATTGAGGCGTAAGGGGTGAAGGACCTTTGGCAAAGGCAGAGAGAGGCCAGAGGGTTCGGTGCTGGCTGGCCCTGCAATTAAATTGCACTGGCACCGCTCGACACACGACGTGGCATCTAAGCTATTGACAGGTTGCACTTGAAGACTGACGTGTCATACACACACACCCTCGCACACAGGCGAGTAAACTTGCAATCAATTAAATTCGTTGTAAATTCAACGGCTTATCTGCCGTAATCAATCTTAATTTTCCACTTGACATGCATCGTCCCAGGAACGGCAAGGAGCAGCAACTCCTCTCCGCCCGTCCCGGCTCAACTCCCCCGGTCGGACATGTGAGAGCGAGTGGAATATAAAATGCCAAACTGGCGGAAGACAGAGTGGGACGCATACACGAGGCAATCGTCTCACACTGCGTATACGCAACGTGGCCAGTGCTTTACGCATTTTAAATCAAAAATACATTTCCGGCTGCCCCACAAGTATGCCACAATTTATAGGTATCAAGGAGAAGTGCACAAAGTGCAGACATATGAAGAAAAAATCCAATTAAAGAAGCCACTCATACAAAAGGGCGAGGGAAACAATGTATCAAAAGTGTTTTTAAATTTGTAATTTATTTCCTAGGCCTTAACTTGATTTCAATCCGAATCGAATCAATGAAGATAAGATCTTAATAAATAGGGAACGCAAATAATGCAAAGGAAAAGACAGGTCATTTACAAATTTAATCGGATTGAAGGAAAGTTGAAATGTAAATCCTACTGACAAATTAAAAGCCACAAGATTACTTGTAATATAAGCCTCTTAAGTTAAAACTTCGTTTGTCTTAAGAGCATTAGTAAATTTAATATGTAATGTAAAAATAACAAGGAAATCTGGCTTTGATTAAATCGTCAATTCATTTGAACCCATTTTTCAATGGCAACTTTAAAATATAGTGCAAATGTAAGGAAAATAATACTTATTTTAGCGCCTTCTTTCCGATCAACATTAAATTATTTTAAGGAAATATCTTCGAAGTTCTACTTGTAATATTCACAAAAGGATCATGACAATTGCATTTTAGATGTAAGTTACTTTATAGAATCTATATAATGTTTACATCTATTTAACATTACCAATGCAATGTCGATAAAAGTAAAATAATTTAGTTTATTATATAATGTATCTATATGTACACAAGTCAGACTTTTTTTGCACCCAGTTTTATTAAATTGAGAACGATTCGATCTTACATTATGTATGTATATAGAAATAAGTTCGGTTCGTTCTAAACCAACCAAATGTTTATCAATTTTATGCTTATTATTTTTTATGCTCGATTCACAGAACGTTCAGGCTTTTTTACTGATTTTTTTTTTCTGTATCGAACGAATTTTTTCATGATTTAATAATGTATTATTAGGCGGGCTCCGAATTTAACTATCGCAAATTTCTTGCGATTTACTTTTTCAAAACACTAATTTTTGATCAAACAAAATCAAAACATAATATTTTGCAAATTTAAAAGCGGGCAAATTTTTCTTTGCGAAATGAAAAAAGTTTATTCTTTGATATTTTGATATTATTTCACATCATCAGTAAATCTATCTAGTAAGTATTTATTTTGTAAAAAATTCTTTTCTAACCTTACCTCGAATTCGGAAATTAAATATTTGCGTCTAAAACAACACTTGCAAAACTTCCATTTTGGTTGCCAAGCTTGCCGTACTATTGGTGGCACGAAACAATCTGGTCTAAATGCTTTTAAAGTAAAGAAGTAGACATCAATATTATTTACAGAGGGTCAAAAAAGGTTTTAATAAATAAACCTGAATTCATTATATAAATTGTAATGTTACTATTTAAAATAGGCATAAAAGTCATTGAGACCACTGTTTAAAGAGTTTATTTAGTTTATATGTTTATTCAGATAACAAAACGATGACAAAAAGTTTGTGAATCCCAGAGTACAACTTGCGGTTTTTGAAAAAAAGCAAATCACAAAAATAATGTGAAAGCCGGAGCTCGCCCGTACAACTCAATAAAAATCGAAAAAAGCTTAAAAAGCCAGTTTATGAATTAATATTAAAGTGCGCAAGAAATGCCTTTAGTGGTCATCTTATTACCTCTTATTTAGCCTGTAGCGAACAAGTAAGATATTCGATGCTGTCAGAAATAATAATCATATTGGGAAGTGATTAAAATTCCGCACCTTGAGGTTACTAACGTGCTCCTAGCCAGTGTTCGACTTGGGTACCTTGAAGACAGCCGGAGATATCCTTGCCTAGCCAAAGCTATTTCGATCATCTCCTTGCAATTTGTCCAAGTGTGTGGCCCCTATCGATACGCAGGCCCCCTCCAGGCGGCTCCCTGGCTGATATACGCACTGATAGACTAGTTACCAGGAGCATTACTTAATATGTGTAAATTGTGTGGCATCAACTGTGCATTGTCTGTTATCCCCGACTATCACAACTTCCACCGCCACGTGCCCTCCTCCCGGCCGAAACAATTTATCATTTGAGCATGACGCACGCACCGCCCACATGCATATATTCAGATGCATTAAACCATTGAGCTCATCAGGAGGAGCTCCTCCACTCCCACCACACGCCTCTCCAGCCGGGCTTATTCGTCCTCGAGGCAAAGGCATTTAACATGCAGTTTATGTTTGCCGCAAGATCTATTACAGGAAATTCACATATGTATGCCGATGTGCACAAATTGCTGTAAGTGGGCGTGGCAGACCAGACTTGCTCAGATGATGAGCTTGGGATCCGACCTGGAGAAGGGGTTGAGACTGCGAATGGGACCGAGGACCGAGGACCGAGGATGAGGATTAGGTTTGCCGAGCTGGTCCCTGCGGTGAATCGCAATCGAGCGGCAAAACAAAACTTGATTATTTGGTGCGGTCTGTGTGCGAGGTTTTGCACAGTTGCCTCTATTCACTTTTGCAAGGATTTGCATTAAATATCCCTATTTAAACTTGCATGTGTACATATTTTGCGAATTGAACTAAGCAAACATTACGCCTACGCAATTATGCAAGATTTCCCCCTGTGCCGAATGTTTAATTTATTGATTAACTCTCCGACTTCAGATCAAATGTGCTTAAAATGCAATACTAATAAATTTAATTACTTCTACGACTGTGCAGGGCGGTTGCATCTGAGTGAGCGGAGGTGTTAACCGAATGAGTTTGGCTTAAGGGTCCGGCGTCCGGGCCAAGAAGTAGGTTGATATGTCTATATTTGATCCGATTACTTGGATACCTTCCGAGTCTGTTGTTGTTATGATGGAATCAATTTGTCAAATAATTTACGCTGACATTTTGAGATTAGCTCCTGAATTTTAGATGCTTCCTTCGCTTACGATTGTGGAGATGAGAAGGACGTGTTTATGAATTTTAGAAATGGATTTGACAGCATATTCGCTGTGACTGTACATGACAATTTTGCTTGATTTGACGTAAATTCTGAACCATGGATTTTTATAAACTCTCCAACTTCGGATGGTCCAGACACGACTTTGATTTAGCAATAAGAAAAGCCAAAACATTATTTGGTGGTTACTAGATAAGACTTGGAGACAGTAGTTAACAGACTCAGAAAATAATACACGATCGCTCAGAGGTCTTCCATTGGTAACCAATTAACTTTATGATAATTTTCTCGACTTTCAGAAATTTATACTACTAAGATCCCTCTATTTAAACCCCTTAAAAACATCAAATTCTTCTGCAAGGCGCTCATTGTAATGTTAAACATTCTCCTCGCTTTTCTGTCGTTTTACCAACTTCATTAGCTTATTGATGGCTGGTGTAGGGTCTCCACAAACTTGAATCTGCATATAAATTTATGTTTGCTATAACTTTAATTACTATTAGTGCTGCCAACTATGTACACAACAACAACTGCAATGTCACTTTGGGCAATCAGACGAGAAACCCAAGGCTAAGACGAAGGCGTTGGAAGTCTGATGGCCGGATGGCCCGATGGCCCGATGGCACGATGGCACGATGGCACGAAGGCCGGATGCGGGGGGCCTGGCCAGTGGTTGAGCACTTGGAGAGGGCATCCTCAAAATCAGCTCTCAATATAATGCGGCGGAAGCTTTTGTGAAATCCTTACGTCCAACTTTTTAATACGAAAACTTTTACCGAGCTTAGCAGAAAGGCAGCACCAACAGCAGCAGCAGCAGCAAGGACAACAAGAGCAAGGGCTACAGAAGCAATTGCAACAGTCACTTGGTGGACTTGTTGTGGGCAGCCGCAGTGGCCCGGACCCAGCATATTGCATATCCTTATGTCCTGGCCAGAACCAGAGCCAGAACGAGAGCTCGAGCCGGGCCGGGCCGGCTGCCTCGCACCCGGGCCAGCGAAAGCCACTTGAGCACAGAAACTAACTTAATCTTGTTTACATTCTATGACGAGTTATGAAAATGAAAGGATTAAGCCAGCCACAAACAAACGCACCAGCATCCACACACCGAGACCCAGGGCGGATGCTAATACTGCCTTGCCACACGCACAGGCCATGCTTAAGCGAGGCTTAGCCAAACAAAAGTTACGCATGGAAAAACTGTGGGGAAGCAAGTCAACAATATAATGGCAGGCGGGCTGGCTGCCAAGTTGGAGAGTGGATGTGGCAGTGCCGATGTCACGAGATCTGGATATGCTGCAAGCCAACTGGAATCTGGAGTTCATAATTTGTACATTTGTCTGTGAAGTAATAATAAGAGAACCTCGCAATTACACATATAATATTAAGTACAGACATGTCTCAACTTAAATGTTTGAAGAGATAACCTGACCCAACGAGCATTTGAATATAATTGTAGTTATGTTAAGTGCATTATCGGATATAATTAATCTGGTCCTGAAACTATTTCCTCTTTCAAGCCATGACCGAGTTCGAGCAACTCCAATAAACCCCTATAGGGTATATCAAAGTGAGCTGCAACATCAGAAACAATGCTCCACAACAAAAACAATAAGGGTAAGCTGAAAAAAACATTACTAACATTTAACAAACACTTACCTTACCCTTTCTAACTAATACCGCCCCTCGTGTGGTCTTTCAACTAAGTTGCCTTCCAGTTTATATTTGGTTAAGTTGTTTGCCCATTACTATTCGAGCATTTTGTAAAGGATTTTGGTGCAGTATGTCCTCTAGCCCGGCAATATTATACCATTATGAATGTATACAATTTGCGCAAATTTGCCAACTCATGGGCCATTTCCACCCCTCGTCACCTTCTGTGGCAGCCGCAATTTTCCATCAGCCCTATTTATTTATTTGTTTGTTTGTCCGCTGCCAGTGCCCATAATTTTGAAGTGTAAAAATATTTTCGATTGCGGTCTGTGACACGTGCGCAGCGCTTCCATCAATGTCCAGTCCGGACGGACGGACGGACAGCCACGCCCTCCAATTGCCAAAGCCCCCCGCCCTTGCACTGGAAAATTTAATTTGCACATCATCGATAAACAGTCTGCGATGATGGGTTGGGCTTGCTGGCTGCCGAAGGGGCGGGGTTCGAGCCAAATGGCAGCCAAAGCGGTAGGAGCGGGGCGGAGGGCTTGGCTGGGAACGTGTGAAACATGTTTATGATATGTCAGTTGATTCCTTTGCCAAAGCGTAAAGTTGTTAAGCACTCTATGAATATTGAATGTGAATAATATATACGAGGCTGTTTTTCAATTTTGGTCCTTGGTTTTTTTAATATATGTATTTATGGAGGCACCCAACCTGTTTGGGACCCACCTCTTTAAAGGCTGAATTGGTTCATTCAACATGTAATAAATCGTGGGTAGGATATGGGATCAAAACAAAAGTTATCCACAACACATGAGAGTCAACAATTGGATATTACATCAAGTAGTCGAGACTTATAATTCCCAGTTTTGTTAGGAGCTTATTTCGGCCAGATAAAATGTGTGTATTCCTATTTATAGTTCAGAAAATAACATCTTCAACAATTGGCATGTGGTAACTTTGGACAACATCTGGCTTACTTTTTAAACCCGGTAGCCATAGGCTACAAGGATTTTATAACTTTGTGCTAACCGAGCAGGTATAAAGGAGCATCTCCGACCTCATAAAGTATATTTATATATTCTTGTTCTGACCATCCGTCCGTGTGAACCAACAGATCTCTGAGACTCTAAGAGCTAAGCTACCAACCTATTACTACCTATTTCAACCTATATGTTCCACGCATACTAAGCTTGTTCCAAAACTTAACAACGCATACTTCCGCCCTCTAAAACCAAGAAAAACGTATAAGTAAGATATAGTCGTGATATTCGGCTTAAAGTAAATAGACATGAAATAAATATATTTGTGCCCTAAAAATTTGAGTGAAATCGGATGATAAGCATGGGAGTTATTAAAACAAAGTTTTTGTATATGCTAAACTTCGGCAGCATCTACATTTGTGCTGGCAATTCCAATGGGTGTTGCTCCTAAACTCCAGCCCACAATTATACGACACTTTGAAAATTTTAGTTCTGACCCTCGTAGGAGAATGGGAAAACATAATAAAACGAATTAAAGTATGTAGAAAAGCTGCTATTTTTATCTTTGATTACATCTCGCTATTTCAAATTGTGGTAAAATAATAGGTCAGAAGTCCGAATTTGGTCATGTCTGCAAATGTATACTAGCTATACGACACATGTAAATTTGTTGTATTTAATTATATTTTTTTTTTAAACGATAGATGAACAATTTTAAATAGTAAATATAGACAGCCTAAGTCTTTGCTACTCTATAAAGTCTCTTATCCTATTGAATTTACTGTCAAGTATCATAGCATATTATATTTCGGTTGAAAAAAGACCATTGCGTAAAAATTTCGCGTTAGAGGCTTTCTACTTTCTGAAATTTGTTGTTATTGGTCAGGAGCGCACGCTGGCCAATTCAAAACATTCACAGGATGTTAATTTAAGAGACGCTGGGTCTCTCTACTCCTGTAAATGCTTGCATTATAAAAACTATACCTTTTTTGCATTTTTTTTTTTTAAATGGCAGAAGATCCTCCAATACTTTTTGTATTCTCCACTGTTCATTCTGGAGTTTATGGGGCACAGTCCAAGTGTTTTAGAAGCAACCCTAACTTTGAAAACTCAAGTTGATGGAATAGTGCCGAAACCCACCTTGGCCGTCGATATTGAAATTTATTTCATAAAAAAATTACCAAAATGAAATATATTGAAAATATATAAACTTATACATCTGTAAACGAAATTACGTTAAAACTTCATACTTCGGAATTGCTAAACTTGTTCCTACCTTTATTTTTCTTAATTAGTCAACATTTGTCAAGTTTTTCACACCTTTGAACATAATTAGACAACTTGAACTAGCCATACCCATGTGGGTCTTTATTTTCTCCAACTAGTCTTTGGGTTCCGGGTATCACACAGTCGATAACACTCCCTGTGGCTTTCCTAATTGTATTATTATATACCTTTTAAGACCTTGTGTAACTTTCTATATCTTATTTTTGCTCGTTTTAGCGATACTATATGCTCCGTTTTAATTAATGCAGGTCATGCTGAACTAAAGCATTATTCACGTCTAATTTAAATCCTTGCGATCTAAGGGAGATTGAGGTGAGTCTTGTATGCAGGTTAAATTGCTTCCGGAGGCTATTAAATATGTATATCGCCTTTGCCGGGTGCATTATCGCAGCGGCGCTCTGCCACCCCATTGACGTTGCATAAATTGTGGCAGGTATTTATTGTATTTAATGTAAACTTGCCCACTCGGCACTTGGCAACTGCAAATAGGCACGCAAAGGCCACCAGTTGCGTCTGCCACTTGCCACTTGCCACTTGCCACTTGCCACTTGCACCAAGCACCAAGCACCAACTGGCAACAACTGACATGTGTGGTGGTTTTGGTAGTGGAGTTGCTGTTTCTGCTTCAGTTTCTGTTTCTGGGCCTCTTCCGGGGGCTGCCTCTGTTCGCTCTTCAGCTGCTGTTGATGAGTTACTGCCAAGTTGTTGAAGTTTCTGGTCAAAAAGTTGACGCAGCCCTTAGATAAAACTGCAGCCGCAGCAGCAGCAGCAGCAGCACGAAGGGTAGGCTCTCGGGTGGGACACATTTGTACCATATAAAGTTCATTTAAGTGTAAAGCAATTAGTGTTGGAAAGTAAGCCAGGCAAAGTTCCGGCTAGGTGAGGCAGTAATTTGATTCAACTTCCATTTGTGGATTGTGTTTGGCGCTGAGCTCAGATTTGAGCTTTCCAGCTTAGTGGGCCCATAAATTTCCCAACTGTAAATTGAATTGAAACTAACTAGACAAAATTAGGTGAGGCAATATCAAGGAATTAGACCTTAGAGTGATGGCAACTACATACCTATGGCTCGCATAAAGAATCAGAATATTGGATAATTCTTTTTAATCTTAGGTGTGCTGTAATTTTCATAAATTCCCATATCGTACTTATGTCAACTTTGAACTAACATATATTCGCACTAATTGAATAAAATATTTATTAAATATTTTTCCTTATCAAGGCTTTTATTTTATTTTAAATAGCTGGGATATATAGCGATCTTATTAAGGCAGTGTATTGCCAAAATATAAGAGTTTCTGTTAAAATGGTTGTCAACGTACATTCCACACATGTACAAGAATTAGATGTGGCCTACATAATGTTAATTTTTGTATGAGCGTCAATAGCAGAGTCAATCTAGCCATGCTTATTTAGCTACTTCTACTTATTTCTGTATAAAAATAGAATTCTCGGGCACATAAAATGGGTACTCCAAGCGCTATTTGCCGAAGAATGCCTTCTCTTATGGTTTAAAATGGCTACATAATATTATTTTTTGTATCAGCGTCAATAGCAAAGACGATCTAGCCATGCTTATTTATTTAGCTACGTCTAATTATTTCTGTATGAAAACAGAATTCTCGGGCACATAAAATGAGTACTCCAAGAGTTATTTGCCGAAGCCTCTCTTCTGGTTTAAAATCGAATACCTCCGATATATATATAATAATAATATTTTTTACAGATGATATTGATATTCGACAAAATTTTCTGTATAAAATATGACTGAGATCAAAGATTCGTGACCTAGACCCAAACAGGCAATAATAAAAAAATCATCAAACTGATACATAATGTTAATTTTTGTATCTGCGTCAATAGCAGACTCGATCTAGCCATGCTTATTTAGCTTCTTCTGTATGAAAATATAATTCTCGGGCACATAAAAGGGCTACTCCAAACTTTATTTGCCGAAGACTGCTCCCTTCTGGTTTAAAATTGAGTACCTCCGCCATATATAATAATAATATTTTTTACAGATGATATTGATATTCGACAAAATTGTCTGCAAAAAATATGACAGAGATCAAAGACTCGTGACCTCGACCCAAACAGGCAATAATAAAAAAATCATCAAACCGAGACCATTTCCCTGCCATTATGCAGCATGGCCATAGATAAGCTCCGCAATGTTTGCGTAAATAAATTCCATCTTCTTTTTTCGCTGTGGGTTCTCGTGCAATGAAAAATAAAAATGGAAGGCGGAAAAAGTGGCATTGCATATGAAAATATGTCCATTAAAAATAGATGTGTGGCCGCCGCATGGCAGTGGACTCGGCCAGTCTCGTCAGCTGTTGGCCATGCAAATGGGCCACGCCCTGTGGGTGGCCTTTAGTGGCACGCACATTTGCGGTTCATAATTTGCGTGCCATTTTTGTATGTTGATGGACAAAATCAACAAGCGAAGGGGCAAAAAATATTGAGCAGTTTTGCAGTTGCCAACTTGAATTTAAATTAAAATGCCAACGCAGCGCAAGGCAAATTACAGAAGCAAACACAGCACGCATAAACTCTTCGTATAGTTGTATGTGAATATAGCAGGCTATATGGAGGCTATAAATATTGATTGTACGGTCACGTTAATTTCTGGCAATTATTCGCGTTTCAAATATATTTACAAAAAGAAGCAGGGAGGTGTATGTATGTCCCATATGGGACAACTGCAAAGCGGCGCGGCGTGTGTGGACCACTTATTATTATTTGTTATTATTAAATATGTCTCGATAATTATCGACCTTTTTGGTCCTGCATCGACCGTGCAGGCCCAACTGTCTGTGGTCGCCAGCGCGGTCTGTTCGGCCAGATGCTTAAATGCACATTGAGTGGGCCAAATCGAAACGGTCAATATACGACGCACTTTATACCGGCAGAGAGCCATAAAGCTATATGTTAAACATATGCCTGTGTGTGCTCGATGACATCGTGGGCGGATTTAAATATTTAAATAAGGAGAGGACTAAGAGAAATAAATATTTGAGTTAATTTCAGCTTACCTTTTAAACTTACAGAAGTAGTACAACATTTATCATATCACAGGAAGGTTAAGTAATAAAAATACCTGGCGTATAACAGCAATTCGAATTTATAGGATGTGCTTAATATTAGATAAATTACTCTAGGTTAACATCGCATTTTTTTACAAAACTAAGGCATGTAGATTTGGCCCTATAGTCTGAACAGCAGCTAATGGATATAGTGGTGCATAGTATTAAACGATAGTTTAAAACCTAAGTCACTAGAAAAGTCTCCTTCACAAAATCAGTTAAAATTATAATGCGCTCTATGAGAGCATACATTACATAATTTATATATAATTTGATATATAATAATAATATTTTATAATATAACTTAAGTATTAAACGTGTGAGATCCTGATTAATAATATCAAGTTTCTATTTCAACTGCATTCACATACATATTATATTATATTCTTTATCATAATCAAGCTACTTTGCTATACTCTAAGGAGTTAACGAAAGTGTAACATCCGTTTTCACAAATACTTAATCAAAATATGTTATTACATTGCAACATTGCAACTTTTGGTCAAAATTATAATGCTCTCTATGAGATTATACATTACATACTTTAAATATAAGTAATTTTATATAAAATAATAATATTTTATAATGGAACTTAAGTATTGAACGTTTGAGATCCTGATTAATAACATCAATTTTCTATTTCAACTGCATTCACATACATATTATATTATATTCTATATCACAATCAAGCTACTTTGCTATACTCTAAGCAGTTAACGAAAGTGTAACATCCGTTTTCACAAATATTTAATCAAAATATTTTATTACATTGCAACATTGCAAACTTTTGGTCAAAATTATAATGCTCTCTATGAGAGTATGCATTACATTCTTTATATATAAGTAATTTTATATAAAATAATAATATTTTATAATAGAACTTAAGTATTAAACGTTTGAGGTCCTGATTAATAATATCTAGTTTCTATTTCAACTGCATTCACATACATTTTATATTATGTTCTATATCATAATCAAGCTACTTTGCCATACTCTAAGCAGTTAACGAAAGTGTAACATCCGTTTTCACAAATATTTAATCAAAATATTTTATTATGTAAACTGCCTTGCACAAGGTAGGTCCAAAAATCAATATTGGTTCTACTGGCCGAGTTGCATTGCATCACTTTAAATAAATAAATACATTTAATTAATTAAGCCCAAATGAAGTTGGAGCTGAGAAACAAAACCCTGGGTTCGAGACTTTTTTAAGAGATTGGGAGGATCTGGCATATTTCAAGGCGCCCGATTTGCATCTCCCCCTTCTGCTTGCCCCGACTCCATCCCCCTCTGCCTGCGACGTGGCACATATGGCCAGCCAGAGCTGCCTCTGCCTCTGCGCCTGCTCCGCATGTGAGGTATATTCTTATGTGCCAAACCGCTTGTCTTCCGTATGTGGGCTGTGCTTCCTTTAACTTTCCGCTCGCATCCGGTGCTCGCTTCGTTTGCTCAGTTTACTTGGCTGGCAATTATGGGAGCAAAATAAAAATAATATTTTTTGCAGCCAGTGTATTCCCAACCTAAAAAACCCCAAAGTTTCCCTTGGCTTGGCTGCTGCTCCTCCCCAAACGAATACGGAGATAGCACAGCGGTCCATGGATTTGCTCTTGACGCTTGGAAGCTCCGGCTGCTGGCAGCAAGTTAGCGACAAAAAAATTTTAGTGTAATTATCTTTTGAATAATTAAAGAAAAACGTTGCCGTAGCGAAAGAGGAGCAGAAGCAATATGAGGAGAAAGCCGCAGAGCTGCAGGAGCCGGCGTCGGGACATATTTTCTAAAGTTTGCTTTGGATTGCGAGCGGGTCCAGTGGGCACAGCGGTACTCCCGCCCAACCAGCCCACCCACTGCCCCCAAGGGCACTGCCAACTCCGCCCACTTGGGGTTCTAGGCCCACGCTCCGAACTCGTAATTCGCTTTAAGTTATGCTCATTATGCGCCAATTATTTGTGTCAGGCAAAACCGAAAAAATATAAGAGCCAGCCAAATTCAAATAGGGATAGCCAAGACTCGGCTATATGGCTCCAAGATGGAGTCGAATACTTGGCACAGATTTTGCCTGGCTAATTTCTAAGATGCCCGATTCCTGCTTTGGTAGAGTGGATCTATTAAGGGAATTTAATGTTTGGCTCAAAGCAATTTTTGGTTATACACTTATTAAGAGTTATTAGTTAAAGTTGTGAAGGAAGGTTCCGAATTGGAAATGTATGTATATATTGATTAGATTTAGGGTCACCATGGAAGGCAATAGAGCCATGATTCCTTGTTCTCAGTTAATGATTATTATATACTATATGTTTATAATATTCTAGGTAGATACAGATAGCTTAAACCACCATTTCTTTTGAATAAGAATATAATTATTTCTGTTGCAGTTACAGCTAACTGAATGCAGCATGGAGAATTATCAAATTAAATCTTAACAAGATAAAGGCCATTTCATACCGCTTTAAAATCTTACATATTCGATTATTATTACTAAACTTAGTTTATATATTAATTTACACAGGAAACAGGAATAAATTCTCCTTGGCATTCGTATTATCCCAGCCAATCGTCTATAATTGAAAGAAAAGTTCGCGAAGGATCCCACAAGTGCACCGTTTTGTTACGGCCCACGCTCTGTCTGGGCTAAATGGGTTAAGAACTTGGCTGTACTCTCAGCTAACCGCTTACGTCGGTCCTCTGCTGCTGCAGAGCTATCCCACGTGACCAGGCCTCCTTGTCCGTTGCGTCCTTGCCACTTCCTTCGGATGGGGATGCGGATGCAGCAGTGCTGCCGTAATAGTAGACTTAGTTTATGTGAGGCTGTTGTCTGAGGGAGCGGGACCCGTGGGGAGGCTGCTTGGCTGTCACCCGCTCCTCCCTGTTGACACACCATTACTGCAGCTAATTAGAGGAGTGACCCCAGTGACGCCGGCGCCTTTAACCCCAGACAGCCCGCATCCGCAGCGGCTCCTGCGATCTGTCATGTGTAAGGGACTCCTTGTTGGCGCCTCGCACGTTGTCGTTGCCGTTGACGCTGCACACTGGCGTTGCATTGGTGTTGGTGTTTGCACGTTGCAGGTTGCACGTTGCACGTTGCTGGTGCAGTTGCCCTGCAGTCAACTGCCTTCACACTTGGCAGGACGAAACCCTTTGCCCCCCTTTGCCTCCTGCTGCACACGCTGGCTTGTCAACTTCCTTCCACTTCTCATTTGTGCGGCATTTCCGGTACAATGGCGGTAACAATGGAGTGGAAGCCCCGCACTCAAACTTGTTTGCTGGCGACGTTTCGCTTTCCGACACGGCTAAACCGTCTCAACCCCTCTCCCAGAGGACTCGCTACAATTGTCTTTCCTTTTCAAATAGTTTTCGCTGCGCTATCTGCTCCTTTCGCTGCCTCGCTCTGCGCTCTGCGCTGAGTCAAAAGTTGGCTCAGTTAATTCATGAGATTTCACGCTTTATCTCACCCGACTTCGCTTTCTTCCCACCTGGACTATATTGTTTCCTCCCCGGCTTTCCTTTCAGGTGCTCTGTTCGCATCGCATAGTTCACAGTTAATTAGAAAACTATTCTGCGTGCGGCGCCGCTTGCTCAACTTTCCAACTGCGGCCCAACTCCGAAACTTGAAGTCGAGTCTTATTTAATTAGAGTTTCCCGCAGCCGTGTTATGAATAGTTTTTATACACAAAACATGTCCATCGGCTAGAAATCATAATTTAATCAAAATATTTTAGTATATTTTGGGAGGTATTTTACGGGAGAATAATAATCTGTTCTTACAAATCGAGAAATAGAGCAAGATACATCTTAAGCAGGGGTGCTTTAGCCTCCTTCACAGAATTTCCTTGGCTTCGAAATAAATAAACGAGGCTTGTAAATAAATTTTTGGAAGCATAAGAAGTGGTTTACCGACCGCAACGTGTTTTCATTTGCCTATTTTTTACTCGCAGCTGGAAATTTATTGGATGCAGCCAAACTGATTTGATTAGAAACGCCCCTTTCAAATCTTTGGCCAACTACTAACGCCTCCTGGCGAGAGCCGGCCTGACTTTGGGCTCTGTTCTGTTCTGGCCATTTGTTCGGCCTTCAAGCCCAATGCTTTTGACGGTCGTCTGCCCAAAAGCAATCTCTTAATTTGTTTACAAGCTCTGCTTTCGGCTTTCCTTTGGCCGTCCATCTTTCTCGCCTCGTCGTCCTTGCGTCCTTGCGTCCTTTCTTCCTTTTCGTGTGCCGTGCTGGTTTTCCAAACCTCAAAAATATGTAAAGAGCCAAAAACTCGTTTGCAACATTCGCAGTCTCAATGGAGGTTAAGGGAGTGGCGGGATGGGCCGCAGGACGACGAGATGGCTGGGGGCTAAGTGGGCGTCTCTGATAGAGATCCTGCTTTTATTTGTTACTTAGCATATTTTCACCTCCAGGGCAAACAATCTCCCACTAGATGCACACATACAACCTCTGTATGCAGTCGAGGCGAAAGTAATAAATATTTTTTGCTGCGCCAGTTGAGCTGCTTCAGCTTAAAAAACATTTATTTATTTTTTCGTCCTTTCCGGAAGATTTTCTTATTTTTTTTCGATTTCTCTGTTTTTATATTTTTGCCTTTATAAAATGGGTGGTAGACGGGTAGCATCCGATAGTGAAATGAGAACTATCCTGAGATATGATCGAATCGAATTAAGTTAAATTAGTATACCAGAATTAATTCTCTTGTTATTTAAATTACATTTTAATTTCTCCATCGTTGCTCCAAGTATTTACCAATTAATGCAAGGGTATTCTCAAGGTAATCATTACTAATATTTTTAAAATTCATCTTAATGATGCATAATTAGATTTTCTAGATCAAAAAATGTGTAATAAGAATTTCTAAAATTTAATACATATTTCAATGGTATTTTTAGCATACAATTATAATAATTAAATATATTTCAGTAATGACTTTTAATACCTATGAACACCTATAGCGCGTGGCTGATTACGCCGCTAAGTTCTCTTCAAAAGCCAACAGCTTCCCCTTTGTTTCCAGGTGAGCTGAGCCCTCTCAACATCCTGTAGATGGGAGTGGGAATATCAAGAGTATCAGCCATTTCATCACCTCTTCGATAAGCTCTTTATACTTGTGGTATTCTACCTATTTCACTTTCCGCACTCAAGCGACGGCCGTTGGCTTATGCTGGAAATATATTCCTATATTCCTATATATTCCTGCTACCTTGCGACCCGCTCTTCCCTTCCCGCGTTTCCTCCCTATGTACATGCATATAAATTATATATATTTATGTGTATTTTTGAATTTAAATGATTGAGTTGCCGTGTGCCAGCGCAAAAAAGAACGGGCCAGAGCAAACAGTCGGAGAGAGAGATTGAGTCTGGATGCCATTTGCAGAAATATGAAAATTACCTTTAATGTGAAACGGCAGACAAACAGAGCGTCGGACAGAGAAAGAGAGAGTTTTTCCAGCGGCAGCGTTTTCACGCTGGCATCTTGATAGGCCCAAAAGAGACTCAGACAGTTGGAGAGCCACGAGCTCTATTTTATTTTTGCTTCATGCCTTTATATTTCTGTTTTGTGTTTACATAAAAGTGAAGCGAGCCAGATTGCGCTCGAGTGCGTTAATCAGCGCTCCTGGGCAGGACGGCAGGACTACAGGACATCGGGCTTCCTGGGAGTGCACACAGAGAAATGTGTGACTTAAATTTACTGATGCTAGCCAGGATATTAATATTGAGCAATTAAACACATTTGAACTGCATATATAATTCTGTGGCACTCCTCATTAATTTACATGCCCTATATGGGGCTTCCAAAATAAAGCATTGTGGATTTCTCTGCTTACACAATTTGTCCTAACTTTTGCATTTAGCCAGATATTTCGTTCTGTGCGCGGGTCCGGGCCAGTTGATTTTGCTCTTAGCGCCGCGTTGACTTTTCCGACTGGTCAGTGCAGGGGAAGCGGGGACGGGGGTCGGGAAAACAGATTATACTGATTTCATGCTGGAAAATCAAAAAATGAACGTGCGGCAATTTACATACTTAAGTTGGGATTACGGGAGCAGAGTTTTCCTCTCTTTTTACCGCTTCCCTTTGTTGGTTCTTTTAGGCCCGGCCTTGGAATATTTATTGGCCACATGTTTTGCCAGGCACCTTCCTTTTTAACTTTTTTTTGGACTTTTTGACAATATGGCTTTTCGACATTTTGGGCGACTACAAGGAATTTCCGGGGATTCCATTTTAATTGAATTCTGTCGGCATTGTTGTTGTCGTCATTGTTTAGCATTTCGTTGGCTTTGTTTCCTCCTATGCTGCATAATTAAAGTGCCCCAAGTCAATTTCATGGCATATATTTTCCAGGACCCCAATACAAATTCTTCTCCACTTGATTGTTTTTGGGGGAAATTTACATTAATTTTGTTTTGGTTTCCTATTTAAAGTTTGTTGTTGCTATTGCGGCATCAAGTTGATAATTTCATAACAAGCGCCAGACAGCAATCATAATTACATTAAAATGAGGCTGGGATTCTTTCGGAGAGGAAATTATATGGAAAACTCAACGGCGCGGCGCGGCGCCTTGCAAATTGCAGCTCAAGTGGAGGGGCGCCTCCAGTAGGGGTAGAACGAGAGAACGAGGGAGAACGGGAACAACATTAGAACACTTAAGCACTTAGTCGTCCCCTCTGCCAACTCCCGTGGATTGCCGCCGTGCCGCCCTGCTCCACTCCGTGTTGCATATTCCAGGCACGTTCCAGAAAAGCGATTCGCTGGCATTTCCATCCACCCGGAGCTAGAAATCGCTTAAGTCTTCGTTTTATCAATTTTCCCGTTCTGTTTTGCGCTTACTATATATCCTTGTCTTTACTGTGTATTGTGCTTCAAAACTTGCCGATGGGATTTTAATTAAGTTCACATTAAAGTCTTATTAGGTTTAGAAAAGTGTCTAAGAGAAAGGTGTGTCAGTTTTACAGCAGTACGTAGATACAAAAATGGAATAATTTGGGAGCAAGAAAATTATTTATTATACATATAAGAAAGTATACTGCTAAGCAGGAAATAATAAATAATAGTATTAACAAGTCTTTTCTTAATATCTGAGTTAAAAGTATGGGAAATAATTCAGATAGTGCGGGCCAATTTAAAGGAAATCACTAAGTTTCCGTCACTAACTGGAACGTCTCGCGATGTCTACATATGTCCACCATACCGCACCCCCGCTATCTGGCAGAAAGACCCATTCTCTCAGATAGCGGGGGTGCAGTATGGAACCCCGATAGTGCTGCTCATTTTTGTTATTTTTATTGTAGCTCTGATTCGCGCTTTATTGCATTATAATTGAATCTTGGAGCGCACAGCTAACGCAGGAAACGTTGGCTGACTGGCTACCGCTTCCCGCCCCAGCTGTTGCACTTAATGCCAAGTGTTTAAAAAAAGGGTAAGAAGTAAGAGGTGGCGGCAGATGGAGGAGGAAGCGAAAAAGAAGTAATATTTACTTACCCTCACACCGTTCGACATTCGCCAGTCGCCGGTCGCCATTCGTCTCCCGCCAATCTGCCCCCTTGCCATCGGTCTGGGGCGCAACGTTCATTTTCCTCATTGCCGGCGAAATGCAATAAAAATTGTTTTCCCATAGACGCTGGCGACGGTGGCTAAGCAAATGTTGTTGGAAATGAGCTATAAAAACGGGAAATTGTATTTTACAGTAAATTTTTGCAGCACACAAACTAGCTAGACTCGTCGCTGGGCCACCTCTCGCCCACATCCGGTGACCTTCCGCTCCGCCGCCGCTGCTCCTGCTGCTGTCGCAGATAATCCTGTGCTGAGTTGGCTTGTCTTGACTTGGCTTGACATTGGCTTTGGGTCGCCTTCCGATCCGCTCCGCTCCGCTTTTGCACGGTTCGAATCTGGGGTCTGAGCCACCCTGAACCCCAGGCCCTCGCCTCTACCGTGGCTTTATAAGCTGCCAATATTAAAATGATGACAAGTTTATGGCGAAAAGGCAAAGGCTTCGTGGAGGGGCACTGGAATATTGGCGGAGGCAGATGAGCTGAGCGAAAATGCAATTCATGGCAAGTCGACGTCCCGTGGCCTTATTTACAAGCAGCCCGTTGGCCCAGGCCCCACACGCCATGAAGAATGAGAATTTTTAAAATTCCTGCCTCACTGCCATCCCGCTAAAAAATAAAGAAATAAATACATAAATAACTTCGTTCAAGATATGAGCTAGATCGGGAACAGTATGTGGCTCTGACTTCGCTGGTTCAGTGGTTTCGAAACGGTGCAAACGTCGTTTGAATCACACAATTATTTTGTTTAAAATTATTAATGATACGATGTGTCTATCTGGCTAGTTTCACGCCAGCTACAGGTGTATGTACAATAAACAAAATTATCATTTGGAGTTGTATTATTGGTATAAAATAAATCAATTCGGAAATTGCAGTTAAAAAAATACGTATGACCTACACATACATACATATGACTACTAGCGGCATCTTTTTTTCTATATAACCTTTATAAAGAATCGCATATCTCTTATGTGAATATCATGATAAATTAATATTGAATAAATTGGTTTGTAAATGAATAAATTAATTCACAGTTAATCCACAGAAAATATATCCTCTCCGTCTGGAAATTCAATCACCTTCTTGTTTCTAAGTTACACATGGCGTTCCTACCACCTGGCTGACCAAAAGATACAATTTTAATGTAGCCTTCTAACTTTTATTTCAACCTAAAATCAACCGATAATAAATCTTATTAAACTCGTAACCCACCGAATTTTCTCTCTTCTTCCCACAAAATATACTCACCTCGTTTTTGGTTCATTTCCAAGCTCCCCATTGCATCTCTAGTGCGACCAGGATGACTGCAAGGGAAAAAAACGAATTACATAAATAACTGCGCAGTGTTTGTGCCATTTTGGTTGCCACATTTGAATAAAATATGAATAAAAACCGAAATGCATTTAGTCGGACGGCAAAAGGGAGTCTAAAGTGGGCCAGAGATGGGCAGCGGTTGGGCGGGTGGTAAATCCTTCGTAGCCTTCGCAGCAGCGATACTTCCTTCTTAGGAGCCCTGCTCCACCGCTCAAAAGTGGCTGGAGCAGTTTGTCACCTTTTCGCTTTAGAAAATGCCATATAGAAAGAGACTCGTCGCTGTACGCAATCCGTAACCTGTTTCTCTATGGTTCTCCTGCACAGAGAAAATTATAAGATACGAGATATGTATCTCTTCCTTGATCTGAACATATGCTAGCAAAAAATTAAAAAAAAATATGTTTAAGTTTCTGTTTTGTTTATATTAATTCATTTTATTGCAATCAATATTTTTACCCATTTTGTTGATGCTTTCGTTACTGCTAATAAATTTAAATAATGGGTAAACATATGTATTTTTAGTATTAAGTGTGAGCATATTGTTATTTAAAGTAATCTAGTGTGTACTTCTTAAAAATATAATGGTACTTAGTAGTAAGTATCGATAACACGAGAAATATCTTGGGAAGTGAGGCCAAATTCACTTGACAATAAGAAGAAGAAAGAGATAGACTCGCGAAATTATAAAAAATTTGTAAAATATATAAAATTAAGACCATCACTTACAACTGCACCAGTTAAAGAAAATATCTATTATATTTATCGTGGTCTTAAAATACTTACAACTTTATTATTATTATAGTGGCAACAATACTACAAAAATATATTATTAATAATAAGAGATATACTATACTATTAAATATAATATAATACTGACCGACTTACCTTTAGACATACACTGAAGTAATAAGTAACTTTTACTGTCGTTGACAGTAAACTTAACCAACCCGGCTTGTGCCGTGCTCCGCCAATGCAGGTAAGGAATTATATTATTGGTCGGCTTTTTCCCTGCAGTTTCTCTCCGTGATTACCTCCCTTCCACCGCTACCCTCTTTTGCATACAGATACGATAATATTTGCATTCAGTTGGGCCTCCTTCCACCGCCTGCCCGCCTGCCCGCCTTCCATTGCCATTCCTGTTGCAGTCTATTTCTTTTTTTATTTCGCTGTCAAGACGTCAGCAATGTCGTCCTCTTACTTGTCCCGATCCGGCTCCTGGTCCTGGCCCTGGACCTGTCGACCCCATCCTCGTCCCCGTTGCGTTGCATTCGTCGTCCTGGTCTTCGTCTCCGTCTCCGTCTGGAACTCGTTCCGGAGCGCCACGTTCGCCTGCCTTAATTTTGGCTAGGGAAAAGTGCATAAAAAATCTGCGGCGAATTTGCAATTTGAATTCGACTCGGGGACCCCTCTTGTGACCTCTCCTAGTCCCCAGGCCCTTGGCGCACTCGTACCTATGTGTGAGCCCTAGACTCGGCGTGCGCTTGTGCTTGTGTCTCCTTTATTGAGCCCGGTACATGGTCGTCCCAGTCCCAGTCCCAGTCCCAGTCCCAGTCCCGTCTAGGCCTCCTCCGTCCCCGTCTGCAGTGGAAGCCGTTGCTGAGCAGTCTTGGCAGGCAGTCAGGCGGCTATTTAGGAAGTAATTTTCGCGCTTTCATCGCAACTTCTCGCATTCTTTCTCTGTTTGTGTCTGTCTGCAGATCTTTTTGGGCACGTTATTTGTGCTCCTTGATGGGGCTGAGGCTGCTCCTTTAATGCATTTTTAAAAATGCCAAAAAGCGCAAATTGAAAGCAACTCGCCGGGCTGCCTCCCCTCTTCACGGGCTGCCTCCCCATCACTCACCCCTCGCACAGTTCTGTGGTCGCCTCTTTTTGGTCGGGTCACGTGCTCGCAGGACTCAGGACACGCTTAGGGCGCGAGGGGAGAGGCTACTGGGCCACACGCAGGCATAATTTCAGCCACTGCACTCAGACTTAATGAATATTTTAAGGATAGCTTTCATATTACTTGCTACTGCATATGTTATATGGACGTATGAAAGTCCTCCCAGGACAAATGTCACAAATGAGCATCAAATGTTTGTCATGTTACAATTTTTTTCCTGCTGCACTGCATATTGTCGGTAAAAGGAAATGCCAAAGTTTATACTCGTATTAATTGGAGTGCTCCCATTTGGGGCAGCTTTTTTGGAGCCTTACTTAAGGTACGCATTCTGACGAAATAAAAAACTAGAAATGCAATTGTACGTAATTTAATTTTGGACCATAGGGAAATATATAAAAAATATAAATTAACTTGGTGTGTAAAGCTAATGCAGAATCGAAACGTTTACTATTTTCCTCCCTCTCTTTTTTAAAATTTTATTCTTGCTACGTAATTAAAAAATGAAGCTTAGATTTTCCCTTTCAATTATCACGAATGAAATTCGATTTATGCACAGTTAATTAAATCAAATTTATTTACAATTATCCAATACAATTTACACTTATTCAATTTATTTATAATTACTCAATTTGACCTAAACAAAAATATGGAAATATATATGTATATGTAGGAGTTGAAGCAGATGTTATAGCTTCAGCTTCAGATTACGGAAGTTTTTGACGCTCTCCGTTACTATTAGTATGTTTATGCAATGGAATACATTAATACTTGTATTAGTGAATTATAAATAGCCCCTTTTAATGCTACACACACAAATTCATATATTTATACTAACAGAGTCTCCAGACCTGTAAAATTAGTGCAGTCAGCTGTTTATTTGTACCCAAATAAGATGGAAGATAAATGAATCATATTATGTTATTCCCTCCTTCACCTAGTCATCATCCGCCATTAGTCCAATTCATTCAGTTCAATTCATTTTTGGTAAATTTGGCTGCTCCACACCAGTTCAGTTGGCAGTGCCACACCATTTCATGTATTGAGGCCGAATTCAAAGTCAACTTTTATGTGCTCACCATACACTTTTGTACGCATAAACACAGTAATGTCATCTTTCGTGAGTCAGCAAGAACATCACATAACAAAATTCAACCAATTCTGCAGAGTTCTGCACAATTCCCACAATGTTCGGTTAAATTTACTGTAAGCCGCAGCATAAGCTAGGTATCGCAATTTAACTGCTCTACAATAAATTCATGTAAAATGATTATATTTGTAGACATACAACCAGAATTGCCAGCTATCGACTAAAAAAACAAAGAGGGCAAAAAAGCGGGAAGACGATTGAAAAAAGGACTATCATTTGTGAGACAAATTTTAGATATTTATTTACAGCAATCTTAAAGTGCGGTCGATATTTTCATCTTCGTATGTGCGCGATTCTGTACTATCTGATCATTGATAATTTCGTTACAAGTTTTATCTTCCTTTATATGCGCCATGTCGCCTAAACCCAAAGAAAGATCTGTCCGGAAAAAAGCTGAAATGGCAACATTATATATAACCAGTAAAAACATAATAAAGTTGTAATGACAAAATGCTTATAGAATTTTCTTTTACTGTTGCAATAGTACCTTACTATTTCCGACAGTCATTACAGTCCGCGCAATAACACATAAATCCGTAAGTAAGAACTACTGTAAGTACACACATATATAATACAGTCACAAAAGTCCAACAATAAAGTACATGTACCGCAGTTTTACTGTAAATCAATCTACTGAAATTGGTTGGATCAACCAGCAAGAGTTTTTTATGTGTAGAATTCAGTTCCAAATTAAATAAACCACAATCAATTACGTATATCACTCAATATATTACAGTGTAGTGGTGCCAAAACGAGAAAAAAACTTGAAAGTCATCAAATTTCTATACCCGGCCTCTGCCGGCAAATTCACACAAGTGCGGTCAATTTGTAATTTTGTGGTCAAATCTATCCTGTTTAATATTTATATAGCTACTCTTTTAAGTCATATGTTTTTTGTTAAGCCAATTCAAGCTAGCTAATTTCTTTCTAGACCTCACTGAGACGTTCGTCAGTGCCTACGTCAATCAGACTTTTTTATGGCGGTTGTCTCGGGTTTACTCCGGTCGGAGTAAGTTTAAGTTTCACTTAACAAAAAACAGTAAACAAATTCTCGAGTATGAGATTTCAACTGCATCCTGCGTTTAATTAAAAGGCGAATTTTTTAGCAACGCGCAAAGAATAAAATGATTTGAGAGCACATTATCAAATATCAATTTTTATTTAAAAATCAAATAATAACTTTTTTTTTACTTTTAATTTATAAATTTGAAAATAAGTAAAATTTTATTATTTTTATTATACAACATTTTATTAACTACCATGTTTATAATCAGTTTTTTACTCAAAATTTTGGAGCACGTCCGCAAAAATGTATTTATTTATAATTTTTTTATATTAAACCAATAATCTCAACTATATCTTAGTTATTCTTTTTTAGTGGATTTCGAGGAGAAATGGGACAACATTTTGGAACAAACCTGATCTGCGTGCAACAAATGATGTGGTCACAAAATTTGATAGTCTTCTTCTTATAGTCTCTGATCTAGATAAGTTCACATGGACGATCATACGAACATGGCTAAATCGACTCGGCTGATGAGGCTGACTAAGTATATATATACTTTATGGGGTCGGAGAAGCTTCCATCTGCCTGCTACAAACATAAGTTATAATACCTATATACTGGCTCTAAAAAGTGTATGTGTATTTATATACAATATCTACATTGTCATGGCATCACCAATGGGTGTTGCACACATGTTCCTAGCAACATTTGTGTTCATTTCTCAAGTATTTCTTCTGCCTTCCGCCCTGTTTAATTAAAATTTTAAATAAATTTTACCCAAATTAGACAAAGTGAATTTGTCCATATATATTTTAATTTCACCCACAATGCTTTGGGTACCTTGTATCTCACAGTTGATCACACTCGACCATAGCTTTCATACTTGTCTTATCTGACTTTCAACTTTTCTGGCTGAAAGAGTTGGTAACACTGGTACCATGTATAAAAAAGCATAACAACGCCCCGCATCAGTGGCTTCTGGGTGAACTCCGCATTGTGCCGAACTCCTGTTTATATAGATTAGGTTAGGTTAACCTAACCTTATATGAAAATTAATTGCATATTTTTTTAAATATTATTATACCCTGTACGCTTAAAGTATAAGGGTATTATAACTTAGTGCCAAACGAGAATGTAACACGCAGAAGGAGGCCCTACGATCCCATCAACCGAGTCGATTTAGCCATTGAGCTACCAAATTTGGTGACAAAAATATTATCTTTTGGGTTTTGCTAGACATGTTCCTATTTGTCTTCATTTTTCAGCATTTTCTTTTGCCTTCCGCCCTGTTTAATTTAGGTTTTTTATACATATAAATTTGAGTATAATTATGCAAAGTGAATTAGTCATGTCTTTGCCTTTTAATTTCACCTACAATGCTTGTATCTGGTATCTCACAGTCGGTCATCCTCGATTATTGCTTTTCTACTTCTTTTATTTATAAAAATTCTAAATTATGTTAATAATTTAATTGGACTGCTTAATAATTATTAATATATTTTTTTATTATGTTAAAAAAATAGTAAAAATATTTTCTACAAACATATAAGTTATATTAGCGTTAATTATTATTTTATTTTATTTATTATTTCTGAGCTTTTAAATTCAAAGAAATGTCTGTGTTTTGTGCAATATTTGATAAGCCCTGAAGGCAGTCACCAATAATTGACATTAGAAATATTGCCATTTAATTAATAATAAGAAAGGGATTGGCAAAGACAGGACCTTGAGCAAAGACTTTCAATTTAAGCTGAAATCGTTTTTTACATTTATTGGAATTGTAGGGCTTTCATGGAATGGCCATTTACATTTGTACGACCGTAATTCCTATAATTACTTAATTGGTATTATAGCTACTCAAATTAACAACTAATGATAACACATTGAGTTGAGTCCACACTTTAACAACGGCTAAAGGCCAGCTCTGAATAACATTTAAATCCACACTCCAGCCTCCTCAACCACAAAAAGTAATTTGAAAATAATTTAAATTTTCAGTTGGACCAAAATTTAAATTTAAAATAAATAGCTGTATTATTAACGTAACGATTGGAATGTGGCAGGGCTCAAGCACGAATAACGTGCCCACACAATATGCCATTCCATTTTATATATTATTGTTTTTTTTTTGCTTGCCGTAACACATAATTAAATTTACACACATTTTATATAAATATCCTTGCACATTTTTTGTGCCACTCCCACTCGCAGTGCCAACTCACACCCCCGTGCAGCGGTTTACAATTGACCCAAAATGAACTCTTTTCCTTCAATCTCGCGGGCTTTTTGGCCAACATCAACACCCACCCTAAAGATGCCAACCGCAATTTAATCTCCCTGGAATTATTGCCCCAACCCACCGGCGCCGCCACTTACTGCTTACTGCCTCCTTGCTCCTGCCAGCCTTCTTTCTTTCTTTCCTTCGCTCATTTCAGCATCTTACGGATTTCTTTGTATTTGTTAATAAACTCCCCGGCAGACTAAATTCAAATTACGCTCACATCTTGAGAGGCTGAGCTGAGGCTGAGGCCGAGGCTGAGGCTGAGGCTGCGGAGTGGCCTAAGACGATGTTGGCAGCCATTTCGCTTATAGGCTGCTCATTATGTCAGGTCTATATTCATATACATACGACTTGCCTTTTGCCTTAACACCCCCCACGCTCCCCCTGACACCCCCTTCATCCTCGGCGCTCCGGCGAGTGCGTGAGTGCGTCTCATCCTGGGAATCCCCCTACTTTGACTTGTCGTAACATTTCATCTTTATTTTGGCATTATTCCCTAGGCGCCGCTTATTGTTTTTCGTGAAAATGGCAACGGCAATGGCAACAAATTAGAAGCGTGTGCCCATAGCCCGAAACGAGATGGCAACGGACCAGCGGGGCAGCAGCGGTGCTAAGAGAGAGGCGTATTTTCTAGTTTCCACAACTACGGATCAGCAGGTGGAAGAAGTATCCCCTGGGCAGCTTTCTGGTTGCCTCCCCCTCCAGCACCTTTAATTAACTAATGGCGGGAACTACAGGCCCATATTTTGAGCTCCGAAATTTTCAAGCCTAAATAGTTTTCTTTCCTTTAAAGTAGTACCGGGCACTATAAACCTTCTGCATCGGCATGTGAGTTTTGTTTTCCTCGAACTCCACGACGATGTGTAGGTTAGGTCTTCTGAGCACATGGTTTTCCCCGGGAATCTCTCAGAGTCTCTATTCATTTTAACCCACTCTCAACGAGTTTCAGCTAGCCGGTGCAGCATAGCTGGCACCAACGGAAAGCTGGAAAGAGATATCTATAGCTATAGCTATAGGCTATATCGGTTATAAAAAGGGAGCTGCTATTAAATATAGAAATCATTTGAAGTCTAGTGTAAGTTGTGAATGGCAAAGGTTGAAGCACAATAAAGTTCTCTCTCCCTCTGCGATTTTGCCATGTCAGCGCCAACTTTTGATATGCTGGGCTCTAAGTAAGATAGTCCCAATTTAGATGCAATTCCTGAAATTAAATTAATAACGTATTTTTATCGTTTTACGTTTCGATTTGTCCCATTAGTTTTCGATATTTATTCGGTTAAACAAAATTGATATTTCAATTTTGATATTTCAATGGCTTTCGCTGTGTGACATAAACCGATTGTTATAAAACAACATTTTTTTTCGTGAATTGGCAGCATTGAAAGCCACCTGACAAAAGCTGACTACTTCTACCTACCTTTATTGGTCGCAAATATGTATTATTTGAAACTCCCATAGCTGGCACTATTTTCAACTATATTTTTTATAGACTTGTGATTTCAATTGTTTCTGTAAATAATGTGATCAGAACTAGTTAAAGCACTTCTAATTTTATGCTAACTTATATGTATAACTATAGTCTAACGGTGGGCTTCAGATGTATATCTGAATATCTGTATTTTCTCTTATATATTTTATCTATATATATATGCATATATATATCTATTTATAATATATATATAATTATACTCTATTTTCCATGTCATAAAAATAATCTTTTTTATATACATACTCATACATATACATATACATACTCGTACATATATCGATTATAAATTTACTTTATTATTCCAAAGTAATGCGTTCCTTTAAGTCTCCAAAGCATTAACTTTCACTACTGACTTTCTTTACTTCTTTTTCAGACTAACAAGGATCAGATAACCAAAGCACACTAGGACTACATTCAGTCAAGGTGATTATGTGAACCTGCTCCGGTCATAATTCCAACTAAGAGCAAACTTTTATTGTAATGCATATCATAACGACATCTATATGCAATATGATTTTAGGGGAGGTATAGGAATTAGTGGTCTGCTAATCAACGAAGCTTGCCAAAGATAAGACATATATACATAGTGGTCCGATTCCGGCTGTTTAAATACAGGAACATTAAATATTTGCTATATTTTTGGTGTTTATTCATTTCCCCCACAAAAATATAAAATTAAACGCAAGTTTTCCCTCTGCTCTATATTCTTATTTATTTTTCTCTTCGGTATACATTTTTATTTTTATTTAGTTTGGGTCAGAAGGTTTTGATTTTAGATAAATTCATCATTAAACAGAATTGGTTAACAAAATCCTCCACTATTCTGCGTTCGCGTAGTTTTTTAGTTCACTTCCATTCAATATTCAACATATTTATGCATTCTAGATTTTAACTAACTTTCGTTATAATTTACAAAATATACCGCAAATCTTCGCTAGTGTAAGTGTATTGTCCTCTCAAAGAGCTTTCAATTCGCCTCCATTTTACGCTCGATTAATATTTCACAATCCTAGGCTCCTACCGTCCAACAGCATCGTAATTTAAAAGTATTAATTTAAATATTACGAATATATAATCCACCCATTATCCATATCTATTTTTTTAAGCTCCATGCATTGTTGCTGGGTACAGGGACTCGACGCTGTCCGGACTCTCGAGCCAGAACCTCCATGATGCTCGTGGCCGGCAGCCAGCACTGAAAAAAGATTATGAGACATAATATATTAACATATTAAGGTGAACTAGCAAAGAAATTCTTATTTTTAATTACCCTTTCTTTGTGGGCCGTGGCCACAACATTCCTATTGGGCTCCTTGTCGTAGGAAACCGATTCAATACCAAATATCTCGCACAGCTCGTGCACCAATTGCCGTTTCTCTCGGTTCATCGTGGGGAAGGAGTGGCTCCGCGACCGCTGCTTGCTCTCCTTTGCCAGCTTCACCAGATCGCTTAGAGTTTCGTACACGCTCTTGGTCAGAGCCGGATTCCTCTTCGCAAAGCTGCGAACAAACTCAGAGTACTTAGTCAACGATTTTTGCTTCGTGTCTGGGTTTCCCGATGACAAGGCGAAAGCGAGTCGACGATTTCGCTCCAGCAGCCGGCATTCGTCATTGCAGTCCAGACTGAAATATTCATATATTTAAATAAAGAAATATTTTGTATAAATCTGTAAATAGCACTTACGTGCGGTTGGATTTGTTAGTCTTAGCCGGAGCCAGGATTTCGCTCAGCTCCATGTAGTTTCCGCGCGACATCTCCGCCATTGATGAGGCCAACTGGGCAGTGGCAATGCGACTGTGCTCCCTAGCCAGCTCCTGGCAGCTGCGACTTTGCTTCCGGTGACCACATTCGCACTGAACCTCAACCAGCTCCTTGCACGGCGTCTCGGGACAGACGTCTTCATGACAGGGGGCAGCACATTTATGACCACAGATTGCTCGCGGTTTGGTGCAGCTTTGACGACATATCTCGCCGGCACTTTGGCAGGCGCCCTCGTGACACGGCTTGATGCATTTATGGCGGCCGCAAGGTAATGGCTTTCCGCACGCCAAACCACAGCTAAAGTTGGCCTGCGAACAGGGAATAGTCTTCCGCTGCTCGTGGCCGCCGTGGCAAAACTTGGTAGTGAACATCATGCAGGGCGGACATGTAGCCGCCGAATGGCAGTTGTGCTGCGGCGGATGCTCGCAGGGATGCGATCGGGAGCAGGGGCGTTTACAGAGCGGCTTTTTGGTGCCGCACGGCACCGGCGGATATATCACTTCAGCCCCGCACTCGCAGTAAAGCTCCTCAAAGCTGCTGCGATAACACGGTGGACAGTTGCCGCGATGGCAGGGCTGATCACACTTGTGCTTGCCGCAGCTCAGTGTGCGGTTGCAGGGAAGCGGGCAGGCGTGATCTATGTCGATACAGCACTCGGCATTGCATTTATGCTTGCCACAGCTGCGCTTCTTCGTGCAGCGTCGCTTGCAGCGGGCATCGTCCGCCCGCGTGGACAACTGTCTGCACTTGATCATCTGATCCATGTGGCCGCAGCGACACTTCACTGCCGTTTGCTTGGGACACGGCGGGCACTGGCCCAGGTGACACTTGCTGGCGCATTGGTGCGGATGAGCTGGTTTACCGCAGCGAAGCGTCCTCGAGCAGATTCCTTCACATGTCGGTATGGGATCTAGGCAGCTCGTACGTTGGGCAGCCGGGATGGGCATCTTACCGCACGGACAGCTGGTTATCTGTTCTGGACTCAGCTTACAAGGTCTAAAAAGAAGAATCGAACAAATGCTTAGTTTAAATGTAAATGGTAAATGGGCATGAGGTGAAAGAAGTTAATTGTTGAGTGCATAATTAAGACTTGAAAGTATTTGAACTGCATCATGGACTTGGCGATGTGTTTTGATGAACTATGCACTCACCTGCAGCTGCCTGCGTGACATGAGTCCTTGCACTTGTGGTTGCCACATGGCAGAGGCTTCCCGCAACTTTCCTTACATGAGTAGCTTCTTTTGTCTTGGTTCTCGCGGGTGCACTGCACTTGGCGCTCTTGCTTGCCACAGTGGCAGTGCTGCTCAACCTGCTCCGAGCAAGCTGCGCACTTGCCCGCGTGGCACTCGGCGCGGCATCGATGCTCGCCACAGTTGAGCGGCTTGTCACAGATCTCGCCGCATAGAAGATCTTCTTTCATGGCGCACTGCATAGTCTTGGAGCTGCGCCCGCAACCACAGCTTCGCACCACGTTGGCCTGGCACGGTGGGCAGGGGCCCGGATGGCAAAGAAGTGTGCAAGCGTGGCTGCAGCCTTCAATCCGGCAACATACCTCTCCGCAGCTGTGCGCCAGTTCGGTGCGGGACACCGGGGGGTTTTTGAGTTTTCCGCAAAAGCAGAGATACTCTCGAGGCAGCTCTTGGAGGACATTCTGACAGGCTGGGCACCGCCATCCGACATCCGATTTCGAGCTACTCGCCCATGTTATAGTGCACTTCAGGTGGAGAACGTGGTAGCAGTTTTGGCAAGACCACGTCGGTTGGTGCGCCTTGATCGCCTCCACGCACACCAGACACTCCAACCGCCGCTGCTCGATATCGCGTATGAGTTTCTCCCGCTGCGATAGCTTTTCATTATCCGCCGGTGGAGGCGGTTGAGCTCTCCTGGGAGATATTTGCTGCTGCGTCGTTTGCTGCTTTTCGGGTGACGGCTGAGCACTTTCGTTACTTGTGTCTAGCTCGTCGGCGGCCCGTGGAAAGCCGTTGATGCGGTCCCTGTTGCGATTCCAGTCATCCCTTCGTTTATTACTTCGATGATTGTCGTAGCGTTGCTGCTTCTGGGGCTTCTTGCGATCGTTTCGCTCGTATCGATCCTCGCGGTCATCGCGATAGTCGGAACGGCGCTGCTGGCGGGTGCTTCCCGGTCGCGAGTCTCTGTCGCCCCGATCCCTTTCGTAATTGTTACCGGCTAACCGAAGGTGGTGGGGGTCTCCTCGTTCGGAGAGTCCACCTGATCCACTGCTTCCCCCCGGTTGTGGTGTTCTGGTTCCCGTCACACTAATGGCAGTTTCTTGGCTGGCAGTGAAGTTCCTGTTCCCGTTTGGCGTCGTCGCCGCCGGAGTTTCGTTCAGACTCAGCTTGGCCAGATTGGGCACAAATTCTGGAGCCGAGGCCTGCAGCTTGGAAGAGCTGAAGTCGAACGGATTGTTGCCAAACGGTGTATACAGATTCGAAAAGGTATCATCATAGCTGTTGGTGAAGGAGGCGGCGCCCTCGCCATTTTGGTACGCTGGGAATATCGGCTGCGAATAAAGCTGTTAACACAAACAGGATTAGCATATAACAACTTCATTAGCTCCCAGAATAAAATCCCTCAAATGACTTAAAAGCCATGCCCAACACCATAAGAAATGCTAGCCACTCACATGCCCAAAGCTGTTGGAATTCACTGACGGAGCAACTGGCGGATTCAGGCCGAAGGCTCCTCCGCCGCCGCCGATGTTGTAGTTTGTGTTGTTGACGCTGCTTAGCGGATGGATCATTGTTCCGGTGCTGGCAGTGGGCGATGATCCTCCGCCCAGGTTGTGCTGCTGGATGAACTGATTAAAGTTCACGTAGTTGTTGTTGCTGTTGCTGGTAGCGCCGCTGGCGCTGTTGCCAGAAGCTTGCGCTGGTGCCTCGTGGCCGTGACCATTGTAGACCACCGCTGACTCATTAGCGGCTGCACCTCCACGATCGACACCGTTGGTCAGCTGCTGCCAGTACTCGTCCATGGCTGAGTAGAGTCTGCTGCTGCCGCCGCCGCCACTTTCCTGCAGCACCTCCTTCTCCTCCCCCTGCGTTTGACGCTTTAACGTGCTCAGCCTGTTCCGGATTTGTGTCAGCTTCCCCGGTGTCTCGATGGCGGACGGGCGTTCCAGACCGTAGTCCGGAAATAGCCTGGATTAGTAATAGGATTCGAAGCAAAGCTTCAGACACGTGTGCAGTGATGAAATTGTGACTTGTGATGAAATTTGGTCGGATTGAAAGCTCTTCGCAGTCGGATTTGGTTGCCGCCTGTTGCCCGGCAGTTAAGGCTTCGCCAACTTTGACTCCTCGTGTTTTCCCACTGATTATGTCTCTTCCTTTTCGTATTTTTTGCTCGCGTAAAATTAATAATTACTAACAAAAAATCGCCAATTTCGCCAATGTGGCCGTGGCACTGCAACTGAAATATACCAGTGGAAATATTTAAATGGTGATGTGCGTGCTGTCGATAAAAGAAAGTGGAACGTTGGTTTTGGAACACGATGCCGTTCCCACTAGGGTCGCGTGTAGGTTCGTGTCGTGATATCAGCTGTACATAGCGAGCGTTTAGCAGCAATCGTGGTCGAAGGGAGACATCGATTATATATTTACTAACTACAAAAAATTGAGGCAGCAGCCTGTTTGTTGTTTAAAATATGCAAAGGCCCCCAGTTTGCTGGAAACGTGGTTAATTAAAGGAAATTATATTATTAACTGGTAAGGTATATCTGATGTTATATTGCTGAAAAATAGATGGCGCTGTAGCAAATGCACCACCTCAATTTAATTTTATAAGAGCAGTGTATTTAAATACTTTTTCGAGGCTAACGGCTGTCGATCACGAATTTTATATTGTTCGTTTTTGTCATTGCGTGGAAAGCGGATATATTAGGCTGTGAAATCCTAATACTAGGGCGATTTTCAGTATCACGCCTGACTAACTGGCCTTAAGCTCGTATATTCCCAAGGCTTCGGGAACGGTAACTCCGATTGACTTTGAAAACAAAAGTTCTAAAAATAACACAAATATGTAAATAAATAATTCAAAAGTATTTATAAAATATTTCATTTTGAGTTTTTGATTTTTTTATCACTTTACCACCGATATATGTGAATATTAAGCTTTGCTGTGCCGAGAGCAAATGTCCTATTTCTGTTCCTATTAAGATCCACTTCACTGAATTTTTCAACTTTCGCACGAAAGTCTCGTAATGCAGAATAAGTGTTTTTACTAGGGGCAAGAAAGTTTTAAAGAAAACAGATGTTATAATGTACGCTACCCGTAGAGCACAAAGGTATTATATCTTAGAGCCAACCGAGAATATATGTAACAGGCAAAAGGATAAATTTCCGACCCTATAAAGTATGTATATTCTTGATAAGGATTACCAGCCGAGTCGATTTGGCCAAGTCCCTCCGTCCGTCTGTTCATCCGTGTGAGTGTAAGGACCTCAGAGGCTATCAGCAGAAAAAGATTTGTTTTAAAATTTGAAATAAATACAATTCTGTGGACGTGCTCTTTGAATATTTGTAAAATAGTATGATAAACATAGGAGTTAATAAAAAAAGTTTATTTGTATGCTGAGCTTCTGCTACATCTGCATTTTTTTTGTTCCTAGTAACATCTGTCTGTTTTGGGTTTTTCCAACATGTTCTTAACAACATTATTCTTTACTTGTCAAAATTTCCTTGCTTCCTGTTTAACTTAAGATTCTCATTTATTAGAGCTTACTTATGCAAAGTGAAAGAGCCATGCTCATGTGTATTTTAATTTTACCCACAATGCTTTGGGTGCCGGGTATCTCACAGTCGGTCACACTCGACTGTAGCTTCTTTACTTGTTTCTTTTATATTTTGATGTATATGCCAGCTATAGAATATGGTCATTTGATTTTAATTAATCCTAAAAGATATAAACATCTGACCAAAGCTATAATACTTTCCTCAAGGTATAATTTAATGAATATTGATTAAATAAGCGACACTGTGGGACCCGTGTTTATCGCGAATCCGCAGGTCTGCGGATACGCCTTCGACATATCGGTGTGGCAAATATACCTAACCAGGCCGTTAGAATGGACAATATTTTAAAGCGAAATTTGATTGATTTTTTTTTTTACAAATTTTTCTTGCTAGTCTGTCTGAATCATTCGGACTCCTGCCCTTCTTGTCAGCAATGATTTTCTCCCTCTCACAACCGCGTTTGGCGGCGTTCTTCAAATCATGATATTAAGTTTCGAAATCGTCGATGGCGACTCGCTTTGCCTTAACCTTTTTTATGAGCTTCTCAGAGGGCTTCTGGTGGTTTTTGGGCACGGAACGCTGATGGTTGGCGAGGATGGCAATTGCGCGGTTTGGTGAGATGGTACGCTAACAGCTAACATTTTCGGAACGGTCGCACTCGGATCGATGAGCCAACTGGTTTTGCAGAGTAACTTTTTAATTACCTAGGTGGGAGTGCAATAGTGGGCCTCCGCCCACTGACGAACTCTCATTTCCTCGGACATCCACTCGTCGCGTGATACTTTCATTTTGATTGCTCAAATCCCGATCTAGGTCCGAGCTCCTTCGGCAGAGCCTCATTCTCAATCTTCTTAGTCAGCTGTTGAAGCCGAACATTTCCTGGAAATTTGCGAAAATTTGTAATGATTGCGTTCTCTTCGGAAGTCATCGACTTCCGGATGTCCTTGAATAAGTTGTTTTTTAGACATCCTTGGTGCTGTAGTGGCGATTCAAATTCAAAGCTCCATGAACTTTCCTTCGTTAAGAAACGCATTTGGAATGACATCTGCTCATACGGCGAAGCGAGGGTTCCTTGTGGGATCATCTCTACACATTTTCCGGTAGCTCATTCTGCTTCTGCTGATCTTCGACGGCGTCCTCCTGGAAATAGGGCTATCCTCAAAATTCTTATCTCAAAAATGTAAAGCCGACCGGATATCGATTACAGATATTTGTAAAATTCGCGATAAATAGAGAAACTATTTGAAGTGTCCAAAGGTCATTTAAGAATTCAATGAATTTTTCTTAAATTTATAAAGAACATCCCCAGGCAAAGCATTTTATGTGTCCACTTATGTTATTGATATGATCTTAGGACAAACGAAAAAGTCAAAATTTAAAATTTGCAGATAAAACCCACTCTCCAGATGATACTGACCAATAATATATATGTATATTTTTTTGAGAACGAAAATGTATTCTTTACAAACATGTTACCAATATAAATCTACCCTGCAAGCGAATACAAATATAACAATAATTTTTTCGGTTCTGTTAACATATTTAATGAAGTTTATTATCTTATATTCACAGTGTACAGATATATGCCGATGATAAGCCCGTACAGGCCCAGAACTTCTGCGAAAATCAGGATTAGAATCATTCCGATAAAGAGGCGTGGCTGCTCGGCGATATGTCGCACACCAGAGTCGCCCACCTCTCCCACGGCATAGCCGGCAGCAAGTCCGGAGAGTCCTGTGGCGACTCCGGCTCCCAGGTGCACGTATCCCGTAGGTAGTGAGTACTGAGTGGAAGGTCCCAACTCGCCCGACAGCAGCACGGAAACCACGAGACCATAGATGGCTATAATTCCAGCCATCACCACCGGTATGATAGACTTCATTATCAGTTCCGGACGCACTACGGCGGTGGCTGCTATCCCGGTGCCGGCGACAGCAGTGCCGTAGGCAGCTCCAATCGAACTAAATACACTTGAAAAAACCACACCCATGACCCCATAGAATGGTGCATAGGGGGGATAGCGATCTAACCTCATGAGCGACGGTGAAGTTTCCTTCAGCCTCAGTGAGTCCATAAGCGCGGCTACATCTTTTGTTTCGTTATAAGCCATTATTAAAACTGGCTGTCCTTGAAAATTTCCTACTGATCACTTTCAACCCAAATATATCTATAAGAAATGCATTATTAAATAAAATGTTACTTAAAGTTTAGTTATATGTACGTTGTGTAAGGTATCATACCTGTCTTTTTTCTTTTTATATTTAAAACAAATTCTGAAATATGACCCGCTCTGTGGGTTGAAAAGACTTTATTAATGTTTCCAGATATGAAAGGAAACCACTTGCATACTAGATTGGGAATATTGAAATTTAGTTTGTAGAGTTACCCCTGAAAATGTCAATTAGTTTGGTTTCCTTTAAATCAGAGCCTACATTAATTGATGAAAGCGGTTTTATGCTTCAGCACGAAGCACTTCCTAGGATATATTGGGTAAGGATCAGATCAAGTTTTGAATAATAATAAATTGAGGAGAACTGTGTTCTATGTGCACCGCAGCTCACAACCTTGACAGTCCTTGACCAGATCTTTGTTTACTCTTGGCATAGGTCGCCATTTATATTGAATTTGTTTAGATCAAACCGAATATAACTTGATTAGAAAAAATATCTTTCTAAGTTAAAACATTTTCCTAGACTCTTTTCATTCACATTCATTTTAATTTTGATATCATTTTGTGGCTGTTACGGTGTACACTTACCTTTCGCCTCTCTCTTTTTGTAAGCCCCATACTAAGTGATTCGAAATAAAATAAGATTAAAATCGTCATTTTTATTTTTTAAATTATAACCGATTCGGTCCCTGCTTAGAAGTAACACGTATGACTAAATAAAGATTAATACGCTGAATTTACTCAAGAGATTTGCGTAAATCGAGCGAAAAGTAAACTCTAAAATGAATAACAATGAACTGAAAACTAAGGTTATTGTACAATTTTGGTAGATTCAGCACCACCCGATGCTCCGTATATTCATATTTGATTTTAACTTCAGACCTTCAGAATGTCCTCAGATTGCTGAGGAGGATTTGCTGAGCCGGCGGCGGCGGTCCAGGTGGTGGGGGCATTGGCATGGCGAAGGCCGGAGACGACGTCATGGCGACGGCTGGCAAGGGCATCAGCAGTTGTTGGGAAGTTTTCCCCGCGGCAGGAAGGGATGAGGTGGATGATTCCTCCAGCGGGCGGTACTGGCACTTCTTGGCGTGGGTGCGCATGTTGCTGGACTGCGTAAAGGCCTGGTTGCAGTTGGGATGCGGGCAGACGTAGGGCTTGCAGCCAGTGTGGTAGTTGAGGTGCGTCTTCAGGTGGTGCTTCTTGGTGAAGGCCTTTGGGCAGAGGGGGCAACTGAATGGCTTGATCCCGGAGTGCAGGCGGTGGTGCAGCGTCATGTTGCTGCGGTCGGCGAAGGACTTTCCGCACACGGAGCACTGGTAGGGCTTCTCGCCGCTGTGGGTGCGCATGTGCTGCTTGAGGAGCATCTTCCGGGAGAACCTCTTTCCGCACTCGGAACACTTGTGCGGCTTCACTCCGGTGTGGATGCGGACGTGCATGTTGAAGGCCACCCGTTGGTTGAAGGACTTGGGGCAGTACGGGCACTCGTACTCCTTGCGGTTCCGGTGGATCTTCATATGGCTACTGAGGTAGCCCTTGTCGTTGAAGGTCTTGCCGCACTCGGGGCACTCTGCGGCAAACTCCTTGGTGCCCCGGTGCACGGACAGGTGGTACTTGTAGTTCCTCAGCTGCGAGAAGCCCTTTCCGCAGTCCGAGCATTCGTACCGCGGCGATTTGTGCGTCTTCTCGTGGGCCTGATAGGGAGACACAAATATATCGGATATAGTTAAGTTTCTATTAAGAACTCTAGCTTTAATGATAGAATGGTAGTACAATGTAATATCTATAAATAATTTTCTTGGTTTCCCT
Source organism: Drosophila pectinifera (assembly GCA_008042775.1). Classification (NCBI taxonomy): domain Eukaryota; kingdom Metazoa; phylum Arthropoda; class Insecta; order Diptera; family Drosophilidae; genus Drosophila; species Drosophila pectinifera. The sequence continues at coordinate 122,819 of VNKC01000865.1, forward strand.
TATAAAAAAACCATATATATATGTTATGACAGGAACTCTAAAAAAATACTACTAACTAAGTAAGTAAGTAAGTTACTATTAAGTAAAGTAAATTCCTTAAAGAAGGTTCCTTAAAATCAATGATATTATTATGATTGTGAAAAAAGGTATATATAGGTATTCTGCTCTCTGTGGCCATTTTGTCTGAGTCTCTCGGCGGTTCGCTTAAGACGTTAAGAGGTCTCTGTCTAACGAATCTGGTAGCAACGCCCTGCACCCATGCGTAAAACCAGTTCTCGCTCCGCTCTCCGCTCTCCTCTGTTTTCTGTTTTCGGAAGACTCCATTTTGAGCGGTCCGCTTCAGTTGCTGATATTTGCATAAGGCACTCAGGCCCTCGCTGCTCTCTTCCCTGCGCCTTACTCGTTGTGGGGCTCCGCCCCTAGTTTCTCCGTCGGCTAAGCCCCGCCCCATACAAGGTGGTTTCTCATTCGCCGCAGAAACCAGTTTACTGAAGATCTCGAGAATTACTTGGAGAATTGGGAAAACGATATTTAATTTGATGTATGGCCGTAAGAAAGGTTAATGCTGTTTTTAAAATACATGTAGCTCGATGTTTCCAGTGAATTTGGGTAACGAAATAATAATTATTTAACTGATGTGAAATATTTGGATCAGAAATAATCAGTTAAATGAATTTATCCTTTATAGTATATAAGAATATGTTTTAAAAAATTGTTTGTACCTGATCTTAACATCATTATTTTATCTTCAAAAGCATTTAAGAGATCTCTATAGATCATAATGGCGTTTTCAAAAGTAAAATTTATGTAGCAAACCATGAAAAATAACTAAGTAATCTACTATAAGATTTGATACATTTTTTCTAATTGTTCTATTCTATACTATCTAGCTTTTAATATTTTTACAAATAATTCCCGACTTTTCTGCTCCATTCTAACTAAAAACAAGTACGGAAGCTATAGTCATAGTGTGTTCGCCTATGAGATACCCGGTATCCTAAGCAATTAAAAAAAAAAATTTTTATATCAGTGGCGCATCCAGCCAAAATGGCCTGCACGCTCCTTCCTTCAGTTTCATTTTGGATCGAAACAACGGTTCGAGACTTGACTAAGAGTCTAAGTGCAAGCGGGATACAGATAGAAGAACTTTAATGTTTAATAACTCTCCAAAATTTTTAGTTAGCTAAATTTTTTACATCATTATTGAAGGCATTAGTGGACGTGGGCTAATTTTGTAACAGCCTTCGTCTACATTTTTGGTTGACACTAAGTTACGACTATCGGGTATAATAAACCCCATCTTAAAAAAAGAAAGGAAGTTAACTTCGGTAAGTCGAAGTTTGTAAACCCTTGCAGATTTGAGCCATCCAGAGACAGATGCAGGACACAGTCGACCGATTTTGATTTAATAAAAAGAAATATTACTGATGGTGTATGAACTCTTAATATATAAAAGTGAACAGATTGTTCGGATTTTCCTAGGCTGTTAAATAAAATTACCGATTGTTCTATAGCAGATATATGATATAGTCATCCTATTTAGAAAATAAGTTAATTTTAGAAAAAAATACCTATGTATGTTAAGTGATATATGGTATATGTTAAAAAAGGAATTTATATAAATTTTCAGGTATTTTTTAAATTTCCGATCGACCAATGGTCAGACGAATGGACATATGAACGGATAAAGGAACGGACAGGCGGACGGACTGACCGAAGGACATACAGACTTGGCTAGATCGACTCGGCTATTAATACTGACCCAGAATATGTTTACTTTATAGGGTCGGAAAACTGACTAAATTCAGACTAAAATTATAATACTCTGCAAGGGTATTAAAAACTGGAAATTATTTAAAAAATTAATATCTTTATTATAAGGCACAGGGTAAATTCTTAGGTATCTTTCCAAAACTTTGCAAATTTTAGCTTAGAGTCGATGGACAGAAGTTTCATCAGATAGTTTTGCAAATATTTACTTTTTTCTTAAGCTATTATCATAATTATAATATCTAGTGAAAAATTATGGAATTTCTATACCCCTGCAAAGGGTAATATTGCTCAATTTTTAAGGGAATGTTTCCCAAAAAAATGTCCTTTTTTTAATGACTACTGGAATTTGTTCCAGGTTTGCAACTATCTTAAATAAATTATTATCTATTATCTCATTAACCAGATGCTCACCTGCAAAGTTTCGGAACATCCAAAGACCTTTTCGCATATCCTGCACTTGTAGCTGATCTCCTCGGCGGCAGCTGTGCTGTAGCCAGCGGTCGCTCCAGGGTTGCTGCCCACGACAGTGGACACCACTGCTGTCTGAGCCATGTTCAGATTTAGGTTCAGACTGGTGACGGAGCTCAGTGAAATGTTACTGCTGCCAGATCCTCCGGCGGCAACCATGGTCAGTTCCCTTACTGGCCGCAAGACGCCGCTGGAACTGCTCACGGACGAGGCAGCAGGCGATATCAGCGTCGATTGCTTGTAGCCAGCCTGGAGTCGTTGGTAGTAGTCCAGGCACTCCTGGCAGTCCAGACGGGTGCAGGCAGTGCCCTTGGGTCGGATCTGCTGCTGCTGCTGGGGATGCGGCACCTGACCATTAATTACATAGGGCGCGAAGTAGCGCTTCTGCTGAGGCTGGGGCGGATGCGGATGCTGTTGTGGCGGATGGAGATGTGGCTGATATGGCGAAGTGGGCGGAGTGCTGAGTCCTGCAGCTGCTGCTGCCGCCGCATAGGCGGGCAATAGGTGCGGAAAAAACTTGGCATAGAACTGGGTGGCATTGGCCATGGCCACCAGATCCGGAGGCAGCATGGAGTAGCATCCGTAGGGCGGCGATAACACCGGCAGTCCCTGGGGGGGTCCTCCTGGTTGAGCTGTCCTCAAGTCACTGCTGCTTCTGCTGCTAAGGTGGTTGCTGCTCTTGGAGAGATCGAGGATGTTGGTGCTCACATCTTGGGCAATTTTTCGCTCCTTGCCCAGTATCCTGCTGATGCTGAAGTCGGTGACTTGGACCGGGGGCACAGCCACCGCCGGAGCCGCCACGTCGTGGGTGGTTCTAGTGGCGACATTGGCTGGCATGGGTGGGGTGCGCGCCGGCGAGGGCGACAGCTCGTAACTGCGCTGAAGCATGGCGTGCTTAAAACCCATTCTACGCTCCTGGTCTGGGAAGAATCGTACGTAGACAGCCGAGGAAACCGACTCAGACTTGGCGCAGACGCTTCGGAGCGGGAACTGTCGCGGTGCGCGTCGGAACTCGAAATGTCTTGGGCTGATGGCCCACAGCAGCCGTCGACATCTCTTGGCCAGGCCTAAAGCCTGGCTCGCTCTCTCTCTCGAATTTAATTGGTCGAGAAACAGGTTTACTGCACTCGTCGCTCTCCGGCGCTCTCCAATTAACCGGGTTTGACTGCTGAGACAAACTGTCGCGCCTCCAATTACGCCAGGAGCAGCGATCTCCGAGCCGAGAACCATTTGGTAGTAGCATTTTACTAGTCTCATCTATCATAAAGCTTATCGCAGCCCTCGGATCGCTCGGATCGCTCGGACCTCTCTGGCACTCCACCGCTCTCCCTGTCCCGTTCTGGCCCGTCTTTCTCAGCTTTTCTCTCCTTGGGCTCATATAAAGTGACTAAGATTTCTTTTCGGCTCGTTGTTTTTGTAATTAATTGCGATAATAAAATGTGCGCATCGTTAAATTTTTAAAATGTATTTCCCTTGTTCCTCATACACAGGCACATTCACATTCCCCGTCCACACTCACATTCCCATTCCCATCCGCACATCCTCACCTCTTTCCCAGCCGTGTGTGAATCTTACGGTTCTGCGCAGGCGCAGCGCTCATTTTTAAAGGTGACACGAATGGTCAATGCAACGAGTCCTTATTTGGTTTTGCTTAACATAGTTTCGCTTAAAACTACTAGGAATATATAATAGTAGAGGAAAATATTAAGTGTTACTTAGAAGGCTGATTGGAAGGACAACCTTAACTGACTCTGAAAGAAAGGGTACGAAATCAGGAATGCTAGGGAGCTTATGTTGATGACCAATAAATATATATCTTGCACTAACGTACTTGTTAAATAAATTCGCAAGATGTTTTAATCAGAACTTAAAAATACTAATTGTTTATGTAGCTATGTCTATGTCGTCAACTATAAAAAAGGAATCGAAGGCATAATCTCATGAAACGCACAAATTATAAATGCCAAACAGCCATATTTGTAAATATATATTTTTAAAAGCGAAGCGGTACATATTAACATTTGTCGGTTTCCCAATAAGGACCTACAAAAATAGTATAAACAATGAAATCGGATAAATAAAGCCCCTGTACTTAATATGTGTGTATGTTCAATTCGGGTAAATATGGAATGTAGAGAGACGGATACGTCCAAGTTAATCTATCTATCTTCATTTGTCTGACAAAAACCGTCCTAGTATTATCTGTAGTAGAGTATGGTCCAGATAAATCTTATTAAAATTTGTTTAAAAATCAAACATCTATACCTAAAAGAGTGTCCAAACTTCGACTTGTTAAATAGTTCAGTGAAAAGCCTTATAACATCTGCTTAAGTAAACATTGCTGCACTTGGACTATACATGAGCCTTGTAAATAAATAAAGGCTTCAGACCCAGGCGATTTCCTTAAGCTTGCACAGAATCGGTAGCCACCATTAAAATGTACGAAACAAAATGCTTCAGGTGATTTGTGATTGGATGAAAAGCTCATAAATAACCAGCCAGAGCGGAATAAAAGTTAAGAAAGAGGCAGAGGACTCCAAAATGCCGGAGAGTTAAGCTAAGCTGGTGACACACAACCTGAAATCGGAACAGGGAAGTGCCAGAGAGTCAAAATTAAGTGGTATACATTTACAGCTACATGATCCGGTGAGCTGGAGATGATGTGACTCACAAGGACGTGGATTCCGCTGGTAATTGCCATTTTCCGAGTCGAGTTTCTAATGTGCCAGCTTCCACAATCTTGTACTCAATTTGTAGGCGATCACTTACAAAACGATACTATCAGGCTTACCAGTTGAGCAACCCTGAAAACCCCCCCTATGTATAACGGTGGCAAGCACTTGAAGTATGGGTCCCTGGTCTAGTAATTGATGGCTCCTTGACTGTCAACACGCGCTGGTCGCCATGGTTACCCACGATCTGCATAAATTTCAATTAAACAGGCGATCCATTATAATTATATATATATATATTATGGTGGAGAAGAGCAAACACCAAACTTGTTTAACCTTAGTTGAAAAACTCTTTCGTCTTTCGTTTTTCGTTTTTCGGTTCGGTTGGATTTTCGTGGAATTCCGCAAGATCATTTACATATGCGAGGCGAAGGAAACTTAAGTTTTAATTACTCTCTCTAAATCATCGAGACCGTAAGATCTCGGCCTCCTCCAGACACTGGAACTTTGTTTTGTCGCATGACTAATGTTTATTAGCTGCTAATGGTTTGTTTTACAAAAGCTACGTGGCTGCTCCGTAAGAGGTCCCCCAGCTCCGGTCCCAGTCCCAGTCCCAATACAGGGCATCCCATCGAATCTCACAACATATCCAGTCGCCAGTCGCCGCCTCAACTGTTCCAAAACTGTTTCACCCGTTGACATTTTGACAAATTTCCAACTCCCTACTACCGTCCGCCGTCGTTCTGCGACCTGGCTCCAATGTAAGCTGATACTTATCTCAGATGCTCAGATGCTCTACCTTCTGCTGGCTCATCCTTCTGTCCCCGCTCCCCACCTGCCCAGCTCCCCAGCTCCACAGCTCCTCCTATCCTCTTACGCGTTCACACTATTAATTTTCCGCTCGTTTGCTCGTTCCTGTCGGACTCGGAGCTGCGCTGGCCGGTGGGTTCCCCCTCATTGGGGTGGTCGGTATTTATCTTATTTTGTGTGCGTTTAAAACTCTTCTTTGTGAACCCCTTTAATGTCATGTGTTATCGGTTAATGATCAGCCGCGTTGCCAAGTGATTTTCTGTCAGCGGGTGATCAACTTGGCTTGTGATGGCTCTTGGCCCTCCTCCGGTCCCCACTGAATGGCCCGATCTGCCCTCGGATTCGTTTTATTTGCTTAGTTGGTCGGACCTTTGTTTTCGTCTCTCCTGTCTCTTGGTAATTTAATGTGTGCGTCTCTTTGTGTAGCTTGACAAATGTGTGGCAAGCCCAACGTTTTCGCATTCAGAGTATTCAAACTTTTTGGGATTATTGATATATATAGGTATATCTCAAGGTGATAATAAATGAGACCTTCTTCTTTTTAGAGTCTCTTTGCCACAAATCAAACTGATTAAAGGAACTGAGTCCTTTTCTCGAATGTAACAAACTTCTTTTTTAAATGCTTAATTTATTTTTTATAAAATATATATATTTATTTTTAATATTTAGTTAGTTCCATAATTGGCATTTTCGCCTTTTCGTATGCCTGATCATAATACCAACTAATAATATTATTAAGTCCGAACTAAATTAATTCTTTTTAAATATTTCATTGGAATAAACTTATACAATATGAAAATAATTCTAGAAGCAGCAAATAGGAGAGAGTAAAGAGGAGCCCGTAACTATGCAATGATTCACTTAGGGAATCAGTGATCAGAGCCTTTTCTTCTTTCTTGTTATTTATTGAGTAAATCGTTTGTTTTTTAACTAAAACGAATTTAGTATTTATTTACATCTACTTAATGGGTGTATTGCAGACTCGGAATTTAATATTTTTCTATATTCGTAAAGTTGATGGAAACTATTGTGAAAATGCAAATATGTTTATTACCATTTAAATTTGATGAACTAGATATTATTTTGAAATAGCACTAAAAATCTATAAATATATATGTAATATTTCAATTCTAAAATAAATATTTTATATGATTCTCAAATACGAGAATCTTAGCAGGACTATCAGGAAATATCAAATCAAGTAAATTGTTAATTGAATGTTTCTCCAAAAAATAGTACTGCCTCTTGACGTTACCTGTAATAAGAACCTAATGCTGCGAATTGTCGTCTAAGTTCTTGGGTTTTTTGTTTAATTTTAATAAGTCCTGAAAAAAAATTGCCAAAAGTAATTAAAGTATCTTGTAATCATCAGTAAGAAGTCTGAACAACCCAGATTATTTTATTAAACCTGTAAAATGTAAAAAATAAATAAAAAGCAAGTGGGAGATTCGAGTGTTATCGACAGTAAGATACCCGGTACCCAAACCATAGTTGATAAAATTTAAAGGCACAGACTAATCAAGTCTAATTATGCTCAATTTTATGAAAAACTTGACAAATGTTGAGAAATGTTGCTAGGATCATGTTGAGCAACACCGACAAAAGACAAATGTTGCTAGGAACATGATACGCCACTCCCATTGGAGCTAATAACAGAAATGTATTTACAAATGTATTTACTTCATATATATTTACTTTAAACCGAATATCACAAAATATCATTTCGAGGGTGAAAGTGTTCGTAGCCAAATTTTGAAACAAATGTTGCTATTAACATGTTGAGCAATACCGACAAAAAACAAATGTTGCTAGAATCATGTTGAGCATCACTCATTGGAGCTGCCAACACACATTTAGATGTTGCACAAGTTAAGCATATATTAGAACTTTTATGTGAATAACTCCCATGTTTATCATCCGATGTCACTGAAAATTGTAGAGAGCGTCAGTACAAATGTATGGATTTCATATATAGTTAATTTTAAGTTAGTTTTACGTTTTATATGATTTTCGAGGGAGTAGCCAGGTCTTAAAACAATCTTGTTCTGTGTGCAACAGATTATAATGATGTCACCTAATTTGGTAGCTCTAGCTCTCATAGTCTCTGAAGTCTGGTGTTTTACACAGACGGACAGACGGATTTGTCTAAATCAACACGGCTGGTGACGCTTATCACGAATATTTATGGTGTCGGAGATGCCTGCTTCTGCCTGTTACATACATTCTCAGTTGGCACTTGGGCATAATACCCTTGTATCGTAGGGGTACAGGGTATAAAAATGCCTAAAACTTCATGCATATTGTATATATACGCCTACAACCCAATGATCTGCACGCCCCACAACATTTATGGGATTCTCGGGCCAGGGCTTTAAGACTGTATCTTAAAGAGGCCTCTGCCCATTTATCAACAGCGTTTAGGAGGTGTTGTACTATTGTCTACCCGAGATATAATTTATATGGATTGAAACGAGACCAAAGACAAAGGAGAGTGAAGCGCGGACAAAGCGATATTCATGGCGATATATACAGATCCAAAGTGGCTATATATGTACATGCATATGTATGTGAATCCCATGACTCGACGATGTTGTAGATCACAATCATTTCAATTAATTCGAATATAAAATACGAAGTGGAGCCGGCGGCTTTTGCAAAATGAACCGCGTGTGCTTAAATATATCAAATTTCAATATAAATGAGCCACAAACATAAATCAAGGGGGGAGACCGCTCAAAGTCCCAAAGCGTCTTCGATCCCCCACGGACCCCCCAAATCGAGAAACACACGAAAGTGAAGAAACAAACACGCCCGAGATCGTTAGAATTTTAATGCATCCTAAAAACAAAAATACGCACCAGAAAAACACAAATTTAATGGACTGACGAATGGCTGTCAAGGTGTCTCCCTGCGTCTGCCTGCCTCTCCTGGGGAACTTTCTTCGCTGTAAAATGTAATTTATTTATTTTTACAACAGCTTAACCGAAAACATGCGAGTGGACAGCGACACGGGGATAGTGAGCAGGGGGCGACAGATACTAAACATTTAATTCGGCGTTAATTATGTTAATGAAAACACATTTCAAATGCAGGAATTAAAATCAAATTTTTCAATTTAAATTCGATCGCATCGCATGGACCATTTTTATTCGAAAACACATTTCATTGGAATCGCCTCAGACGAGGGCTCACGAGTGAACGAGATAGCAAGACCAATATCCAGGGGGACCGGCACTAAGTGTGCGAGCAAGAGGGCTGGACGATCTGCTTATTGAGAAATTGTGTGGAGAATAGTAATAAATCTACGAAGAAACGAACCCGGCGGAATAAAATGTGTTTTTTCAGTCAAGGGGCATGCAAAGTTGTCGCCAACGCAAACTAGTTCGCTGTTACCTTTGCTGCTGATTGTGCTAGAAAATGAGCGATTACCTAAAAGTGTGTGCATGTGTATATAGACTGGCAGAAAAGTCTATGGCGAAAGACACGAGATGCATAAATACATAAATATAATATAAATATGCTAAAGAATTCGCAATAAAAATATGTAAATTGTAAATAATGGTCTTTATTTTATATATTTAACATATTTTTTATAATTTCGCACGTCTATCTCTCTCTTTTTCTTATTGTTAAGTGAAGTTGGCCGTACTTCCTAAGATATTTATAGTGTTATCGATACGTACTACTAGGTACAATTATATTTATAAGAAGGACACACTAGATTACATTATATAACAATATGTTCACACTTAATACTAAAAATGTATATGTTATATATAATAATTTAATATAATATAATATTAATATATATAATATAAATATTTTTACCGACTAACCCTCGGGTTCTAGATATTGAATTAAACTTTATCTATATGATAGGAATATATATTAATATTATTATTATATATTATATTTTAACCTTACTAGATTTACCTGGCCAATATTCTCTAAAAGAACTATTGAATTCCTTGCATACGTTTATCAAAAGCTGCTTTTTCCTCCGCCATTGCAGCTTGTCTTAGAAATGACGAGGCATTTTATGCATTTGCACATCATCGTTAAATTATATAAGAGTTTCTTACAGTGCATGCTCTTAAAAGCTTCGCAAAAACTAAACTTCGCGTCAGACTCCAGTGTTCCCGCCACACATTTAAATGCGCTACATTATTCACTCATTAAGATCTTGGGCGACTGCCCAGGTGTTTTTGGCTTCCTGAGCAAAATCAATCAAATCTTTAACGACGTGACAGGTTAACAAGTCTCTCTGGGCGTCGCATTCCTCAAAAGGAAACGCCCAAAAGCATTGATCCACTAACAAAAGCTCAAAGCTAACTAGACTTGGCTTGGTGTTAGTTTATGGCCTGGCTTTGAAGGAGCCGCCGAACGGCGAGTGCGAATTTGCATAATTTAATTATGAGAGTTCGCTGTGGAAACTATTTGGGTGGTGCGATAAAAGGAACGAGCATTTTAGGGCGATTTATGGCTTTCAAATTGCCATTCATCAGGAAGTTGTCATTCTGGCCAGGCCTTTTCTCTGTCACCATTTTGGGCGTTCTCGGAATAAATCGTATGGAGTCTGGGAAGAGTGATTTCAACGCCGCGATCTCTTTCATAATTGTTTTTAATGTTCACACAATTTAACACAAATACTTTCATTCACTAAATATTCCCCTCTCCAAATTTTTACGATCTCTAGGTGGTGGTCAACCTTAACGACCTTTTTGGGAAAATGATTTTCACTTTTCTCGGACTAAACGCTGTGTTATCTGGCATCGTAAATCTGTGGATTACGGCTGCCTCCGTGTTTCGCCATAGCTTTTCATTTAATAAACTAAAAAATCCTCCAGCGGCCGGTGGCCGAGCCACATACCAGTAAACTAATTATCTTAATGACAATTATTATTAAAGTGCGCTTCAAGACAAACCGAGAAAGGGGCATTAAAACACCGGCTTCTACAAGACATGACACAATAGCCCACAATTATCACAAATGACCATAATTATTATCAAAAACTAATAAAAAATACACGCACACCCAACTAAAAAGGATAATAAAACTCTAAGTTGAGTTGAAAGGTATCTGCAGTGGGTCTGAGATATACTTAGATAGTTTCCCACCAAAAACAATTAAAGATAGCAAAGGCAGCCCTAAAATTTCCCGCTTACTGATTAGTTTTTAAATTAAACTTACTGTATTTAACTTAGTTCATAGGAGAGAGTATATCTAATGAATGAAAATCGTTTACATCGCTGAGAGTCACGCTAACAGGAAAATTTTAGTCGTAATCCAACGATTTCTCGTGAAAACGATGCAGCATCCAAGGCAGCTCTTCCCGGGACTGATTTATTGTGGTCCTCCGCTGTCATCGCCTGTAACAAAAGCAGGCAACAGGTGCGCAATTACCCAAGTAAACAGCGACAATAACTATGGAGCATGCGTTAATTGCCAAAGAGACTGGGATATGGGTGCTACTTGGGGCCTGAGGCACGGTGACAGAATTAAACTTAATTGTTTTATGACAGGCCTGGACCAACCAACCGCCAACCCGGGGGTGGGGTGAGCCCGTGTCCCATTCCAGCTCGGTTTCGGTTTGTGTAGCCCATGGATGCGTGGTTCGTGGGGCGACTCTGGTCGGATCTCCGGCTGGATCAGAGGCAGCGCACCGCCCGAGCAGCTTCCAAGCCGGGCAGCGGCAAAAAGTCTGTTGACATTTTTTTGGGCTTTTAACGGCGTTCCTTGCCTGAATTTTTCCACCTTGTTACTCTTTTTGTTTAATTGTTTTTCTGGTAAACGATTTTTGTTGCTGGTGTTTTTTCCCTTCGGCGGCAGACAACTCCCATTTTATAATATTTATTAAAAATGTTTTACCCAGAAGCCGAGATTTTGTGTAATGAACCAGACTGAGGACAGCAGGTGCTGGATAACTCTAGTTTATAGACCCCCGAAGGCATTCAGTGAATCAACCTGAACTAAAGTGACTCTAAAGCCGACGCAGGCATCCCGCCAACATTTCTATCATTGTTTTAAGGTAAACTTCAAGCATTTTTGCGTCAATCTTATGGGAGCTCAACCGAAGCTTGGGGTATCCTTTCATAAAGGAAAGTGTTTATTAAAGCAGTTTAAGTATAAGCTTTTTCTGCCTTTAATAACAGCCTTTCCATTTTATCGGCGTGTTATATAGTTATATTCAGTAGCGAACTTAATAATTGGCACAATTGGCATGTCTGACTTTTGCACAGATTTTCTCCATGAAATATGGTGATATTTAAATAAAACTTATTTAATTCATATATATTGATAAATTTCCAACTAAATTAACTAAATATCACTCTTCTTCATCTTTCTATTGATTTAAGAAAATTTAAATTATAAAAAGCAGGGAAGTCTCTTTAAAGGACTCTTCCGACCCTATTATAGGAAAATAGGATTTAGTTGTACTCTTTTTTTGGCTTGGTTAGCCTAAAGCCACAAGATAGTTAGCTTTGCTTTAATTGAATAAGTACAATTTAATGGGGCTTTATGACAATATAACATTTAATATAGATTTATTTAATCTGATTGTTAGTCATCATAAATACAGAATTGACATCATATAAATCTTTATTCGAGACATTTGTATTGAAAAATCAATCTGACATAACATATAAGCTCAACAACATTCAGATAATTTTGTTTTGGATATCTGGCGAATGGCCCACGCATAGCATGATTCCCATTTAGTACCTGGAGGAACTCGTCTTTATTCATCGTAGTCCTGCCAAGACTTTATAGACAAACTTCTTGCAGGACTGGGAATATTTACTAAAAAAGCTGAGTATTATCTTTCTCTCTTATTCTATAGAGTGCACACATTTTCCTAATTATGGTAGTGGTAGTCTGTAATTAAGTTGAAGCCTTAAATATGTCAGACATAATGCCAGGATATATGGATTCCAGTTAAAAACTCAAAATAATATATTTATCAATATAATAGACAGGGATATATATAAGAGATTATTGAATGAAACTGGAGAGGATTGCGAAGTTTGCTTCCTTGTTTCAAGTAATGGAAGTCCGTGCCAAGCCCACGCCTATTTATTTGAAAAAAGTTCCTTTAATGAACAATTTTAATGAAGTAAAATTGCACTAGCCAGGAGATTAAAGCGATTTGACATTAATTAGTGCTGTTTAATGTGACCTACATTCCTAGTGAACCGTTGAGCTGGGCTTCTTTTAGCTAGCCGCTACAGGAAGTCAACTTCTGCCTGCCGGACGTCAATGTCTCATTGCGGTTGTCATTTGTCAAAACGTTTGGGAGGCGGATTGGCACGCGGGGAGCGAAGGAGCGAAGGAGAAGTCAAATCGTCCAATTAGCGGTACAGTTAAACGTCAACATCCTCACGGCTTCACATCCGGAGGACCACAGCTCGCCTGCCTGTCCGTCTGTATGTCAGCCCTCCCCACATGTAACCAGTAACGCTTACATTTTCACCATCGACTAGCAGCGCCCGGCTCGAAAAATGCGCAGCCGACATAAAGCCACAATAAAATCCAGCTTCTGTCCCAAGGCGGTCTTCGATCTTCGAGCCTTTGTCGCAATTAGACGGCAATTATCATTTCGAACACACACAGATCTGTGGGTCTGTGCCCATGCCTCGAAAGTGATCGTGCGTGATCGCACTAGTAGCTGTGAAATTGGGTTTATTGGGCCGCTAAAACATTTTACAAATGTCACGAGTCTGAGATTTAGTTATTCATGTTTTACAGCCCCTCTTGGGCGACAATGCAATCGTCATTTTCATTAGCATCCGAATAAAACGGGCTGAGGGAAAAAACAAAAAGAAAATAGACGGATATTGTGTAGCAATATTTTATTTGATCGAGAAGCTACCGTTTCTGCGGACAAGACACTGGCATGGTCTGTTTGTGGACAAAGCTGGCCATTGTCGCTGCTCGATCTCAGCCCATTTCTGTGCCTTTTGGGACAGGTTATCGAGTTTCGAATTTCCAGTGACGTATAATTGATTAACACCAAGCCTCGCCTCCGCAGGTCCCTTGACTGGGGCCTCTTTTATGGTTCTGTTATTTGACTTAGTTATTTAATACGATTTTGCTGCTTGAGTAGCCGGAACTAAAGCTCTTGTCAATGCGAAGTGCAGTTATGGCCCAAACTTTCTAGGTTGGACGAAGTCCAGGACGCAAACTTTTCTTTCGTTTAACTTTCGGTACATACATTCGAAATGAGATACCCGGCACCCAAAGCTTTGTGGGTACAATTAAAATACACATGGACATGGCTCTTTCACTTTGTCTTAATACGCTCAGATTTATGAAAAGCTTAAATAAAAGAGGACGAAAGTCAGAAGGAAATGTTGATAAATGAAGAAAAATGTCGCTAGGAACATGTTGAGAACACCCAAAAAAGACATGTGTTGCTAGGAACATGTTGAGCAACGTGTTGGTGCTGCCAACTCAAATGTAGATGTAGCAGAAGTTTAACGTACTAAGAAACTGTTTTTTAAATAACTCCTATGTTTATCATCCAATTACACTCAAATTTTTAGAGCATATCCACAAAAATTACAACTTCAGAGTTAAGTTATCAAATTTGTATACCTACAATATACTCTAGTTCTCTATGAACTAAAATTGGTCATCACTGCACTTGTTGCTTTCGTTGGACTAGAACTCCCAACATTATATTGGTTTAAGGATGATAAACTTTACCCTAGAGCTTTTCGAATTTATCCTAACCTACTTTCTTACTCTCGTGTGTAACTTGTATACTTTTCATCTGTGGCCATTACAATCGGTGAACAATTTTACGAGGCGGCCGTCTCAATAACTTGCCTTTTCTACAACCGTTTAACTCCCAAAGCAGCCGTTACAGCATTTAATTAATTTAATTAACTCAAGGATTAACTGGCAAAGCCTAAAATGCCCGGAGGGAGGAATGTGCAATCTGAATCACTTGCAAGAGGTGCTCATCAATCCCAGGGCGCCCCCAGCAAAGTCAGGCAAGAGCTATAGCCGAAGCTAATCAGGCGGCATTCGGGCAATGGTCAATGGCAACGCTTTGCTATGCAGTTAGCACGCTTTATAAAATAATGATCGCAAGGAGAGTTCCCATATTGCGGGCGCATCCAAGCAATCCATCCTCGTTTTGATTGCACCCGTAAGTGCCATATTGTCAGCGTTTGATCAATCAAGCCAGCCGCCGTTCGGAGGCATCCCGACTGATCGACTGATCGCCTGATCGCCTGATCGACTGATCGACTGATCGCCTGATCGTCCCACCGATCGTAAGTGTAACTCAATCCCCATTGATGACTGTTGCGTAACTTGTTTCCTCGGGCAATTCTGCCGCTGCGGTTACAGTTGCAATTAGCCCTGGCTCCTTCGGTTCTGCTCGATCTTCTGCTCTGCGATCGCTGGTTGGGCCCTCGCTAATTGACAATATTTATGAACACGTACGCATTTTATCGCCCCCAGTCCCGTAATTGGGCCCGTCGTCGTCGCCCACAGCTGCTCGCCAATTATTTTCATCAAAATTGTTGACAGTTTTCAGCGCGCCGCAATGAAGAGATCTCGGCGCGCCTGCGATCTCGGCTCTGACCACGTTTTGGTTATACGAATGCCAAACTGTGCCATAAATTGTCACTAGATGAGAGATCTCTCTGATCTAGCCAACTGGCGGCAGCAGCTCTTAACTTGCACTCGCTGTTCGCAACTAATTCGCCGCTCGCCGGTCGCGGTTTAATTAAATTTACTTTAATTACACATGAAAGCATTCCCCGGGTTTTTTCAGTTGGGTTCTTCTTGGCTTTTAAGTCAAACAAGTTCCATTTAAAGTGTACGAGAACAAAAGTTATTTCCATTTGGCAGCAGTAAAAATGATTCGGCCAAGTGCTAGACATTAACCCCAGGGGCCATACTCAGAGCGTCACATAGCACATAATATGTTTATAATGGAATATTGCTTCGAATGCAAACGACAGGTGTCAGAAAATTGAAGTAAGTTCTCGCTTCCCTAAGAACTCATTAAAAATATTCATTTATTATTATTATCTTTATTTTTTGCTAATTGGGATATGATATGATGAAATGTAGTAGCCAGAGCGTTTATTGGATCTTTACATGATGGGGTTTTTTATATGAATTTATTTTTATTAGACACATTTTAAGGGAATATTATAAGTCGAAACCAAATAAATCATTAGAACACTTTGTAGAATGTAAATTGATATAATATACACTGTATAAAATAAGGTCGGACTGTATTTTGTAATATTTAATAATAGTATTCGGAAAACAATTGTATTCATTCATAAAACTAGATATAAATGGGAATGCCCCAATAGAAAATAGAAAATTAGGGAGACAAAGATATAATTGTATCCCGAAAATATGTGTGGGACGTGTGATTTCAAACTACTCCAAGTAAAATCATACTGAAAAACGTACAACACATTTCTTTAAACAAGCTTAAATACATTATAAGGGAATATTATACATTTACTTAACAATATATATTATACAAATACTTCAAAATATAAAAAGTATTTGTAGAAAAATATGGCTTTCGATAAGAACACCTAGTAGAATGTGAATTTTTATAATATACGCTGTACCATAAGGTCTGATAAGATTTTGTAATATTTAATAGTGATCATCGAAAAACATTATTATACATTCATAAAATTGGATAGTAATGCAAATCTCTACAAGGAAATATAAAATTAGGGAGACTAAGATATAATTGTATACTAAAAATAAGAGAGGGTTCAACTGAAAAACGTAGTTCCAACAATACATTTCTTTAAACAAGCCTAGACACATAAGGGAATATTATATTTGTAATATTTAATAATAATAATCGGAAAACAATTGTATTCATTCATAAAATTTGATATTAAGCGGAATGCCCCATTAGAAAATATAAAATTAGGGAGACTAATATATAATTGTATCCCAAAAATATGAGGGGGACATGTGATTTCAAACCACTCCAAGTAAAATCATACTGAAAAACGTAGTTCCAACAATACATTTCTTTAAACAAGCTTAGACACATTATAAGGGATTATTATATATTTGCCTAACAATATATATTATACAAATACTTCAAAATATAAAATGTATTTGTAGAAAATATGGCTTTCGATAAGAACACTTGTAGAATATGAATTAAAACACTGTACCATAAGGTCTGATAAGATTTTGTAACATTTAACAGTGGTCATCGAAAAACAATATTTATTATTCATTCATAAAATGGGATAGTAATGCAAATCTCTACAAGGAAATATAAAATTAGGGAGACTAAGATATAATTGTAGACCAAAAATGATGGGGGCATGTGATTAAAAAGAGCTCCAAGTGAAATCATACTAAAAAACATAGTTTTAACAACACATTTTTGAGCTCTAGGAAGCAACTCGATATATCTTCGAATGATCCAACCTGATAGCAGTTACAAAGTAATGACAACTAATGGTAACAAAGATTCAAATAAAGTGAAAACTTAACTGGCTAAGGTTCTAATGAAAGCAGATTTCATTAAGGTTGATTACGAGATCAACCTCTCCCTAATTGACTTAAATACGAATTAGAATACTTGCAAAGCTAAACAAATATAACCTTGCTTCCGTTTAATGTGGTTACCTGAGAAAAGGAGTCCGCCCAGTCGATATCTGAGTACAATTCGTTTGAAATTTAATTAAAGTACCGTGCGACCTTCCCAATGCAACCTTAACATCGTTCTACTCTTTTTTCGAGAAGGGCGCCATAAAGCCGGACCTCCTGACATGACTTAAAAGTTTTATTAGGTTGCTCTTTGGCTGGTGTTAGCTGGTGTATCGGTTAAACGAAAATTGAAATTATCAAACAATTAAAAGCGAGCAGCAACGGCAACTCGTGTCAGAGGGAATGGAATGAAACGACTCGGAACGGAACGGGACGGGGCCCAGGCTAATTAAATGTAATTAATTTTCACATGCCTCAAAATTAAATGCATTTAAATCAAAGAGCTCCGAGAGAGTCTGGAGACTATATGTGTATATAAAGTATGCTTTTATAGCCCCGACCGACAAACCGAGCGAAGCTCTTAAAAGTGATTTAAAAAGTTTCATTAAGATAAACAGCAGCGAACACTTCACAGCAGCGGCAGCGGCATCAACACCAACAAAATGTTATAACAATTTTAAATTTAATTTAAGCTCACAGTGGCTATGACCACAGGTGAATAAACCATGGGTCAGACTCGCAACTCGCAACTCGCAACCCGCAACTCTGAATAAACTGAAATCTCGCAAATACCGAAACACAGTCTTGGGGGCCATTTACCGTTGCGCCCTCGAGGCGTGGCCGTATCTGTCGTTTCATTTTATTTTCGAGGGCATGGGCATCCGCATCCTCCTCTTTCTCTCCGTTGTGGGACTCCCTTCCCCAGCGCTGGCCATATTAATGGCCCGTCCAACCATTTCGGACAGACAAATTGGTGGCTACTGGATGGGACCCCAGCTCCACAGGCCCTGCTCCTCGCTCGCTTTCTCGTCGGAACCAGAGATCTTCAAAAAGGTAACACCCGAAATTCAATGGAAAAATGGCGTTTAACTGTAACTCGCGCAATGTGAAACATTTTCGGGTCAGGTGCACACAGACTCCAAGCCACAGACTCCAAGCCCGGGAGATTTCACCAACCTGTATCTCGACAACGCCCCAAGAGTTGTTAGTTTTGCCTGTTGCTGCTCATTATCTTACAGTAATATCGCTCATAAAGCGTTGTCTGTTTCCATCAGTGTGGTATCGTCGTCATCATCATCTGGCCAACCTTCGCGATCTCCAGTGAGCCAAGTACTCAGCTATAGCTCGTTATGGCTTCCTACACGACTGCGTATGGGGCTCTTCTCGGATCGTCGTGAAACTACTCTTTTGGTGTCACTTTTTCGCACGACTTTTGGTTATGTCCAACTGGACACTTTGATTGATCTTTTTTTTGTTTATTTTCGTCTTGATTTTAGGTTTACTGCAAGACATAGAAATTGATATCTCCTTGCTTTTGGTTTTGCTGAAATTTCTGCTAAACAGCCATCGGTCGTTTTCATTGTATAAGTCGAGTGTGCTCGACTTTGAGATACCCATACCCATTGTGGATGAAATTAAAATTCACATGGATATGGATCTTCACTTTCTCGAAATAAGCTGAATTTTATAAAAAACTTTAATTGAACAGGACGGATGGCAGAAGGAAATGCTGACAAATAAAAAAAAAGGTTGCTATGAACATGTTGAGCAACATGTTGGTGCTACCAAATCATTTGTAGATGTTGCAGAAGCTCAGCATACTAAAAAACAGTTTCTTTTAATAAGTTCTATGTTTATTATCCGATTTCACTCAAATATATTTACTTTATGCGTTCGGAGATGCCTCCTTCTAGCCGTTACATATACATATATTCTCGGTTGCCACTAACTTATAATACTAGTACCTAGTACCCTATGGGTACCGGATATCACGTACCCTATAGGTACGGATATCGAAGTGGGCTTTTACACGGGGAATGATATATTGATATGTTCAATGTGGAAACTCTATTTAGAGCTTCGTTTTGATACGCGGGTATACTTTTCCTGGCTCGTAAGGGGGTCCCTATACTCTAATTTGGTGTCACCTAGTTATAATTGACTTTCTGTAATGAAGGAAACTAGTTTCGTTAAGTCAAAGCTTGTATTGCCTACAAAAATTAGAAAACTATCTTAAAATTCAATAAAGATTTAAGAACTATTCATAAGTCTAACTTCGGTGAGCCAAAGTTTATAAACCCTTTCTGTTTGCAACTTAACTATTTTCAGATGGCAGCTATATGAAATAGTTGTCTGATTTTTAGAAAATTAAATCCGTATTTCTGAAACCATACAAATTCTCGAAGTAGATGGAAATATTTTGAAAAACAAGAAGTTTTTTTCTTCCAATCGGGCCCGTTCCGACATTTATACAGACTAAATGGAATGTATTCGAAAAGTTGATTTCAGTGAGCTCTAAAACTGAAATACGGATATAAGGTCAGATCCACATAGCTAGATCGATTCGGCAGTTTATGCTAAACCAGAGTGTATATATATGTTCGGCAATGACTCTTTACTGCCCTCCTTCTTCCTCACGTCTGACTTGATTTATAAAACCCTGCAAGGGTATACATATATCTGCCGTATACGGTCCATTTCTGCACTGCCTACTTGTGAATGATATAATACCGCGCAAAAATATTGAATTGGCTTTCAAGTCTATTCCATATAAAATTAATTTAAATTAAGTATCATGAGTCCTGGGATACCATAACAATGAACAAAATCATTGCGTACAGAGTGTACTACGAATATCATTCCATTCACTGACACTCTACATGGTCAGAGACATATTAAATATTAGCCAGAAATACATTTATTTTCTTGCGATACATTTTATTTCTTGCGATAAATCTATATATATACATATGTATACGAAATATAAATTGTTCTTCCATTAGTATTATTGGTTTGGACCCTCGGAGCCATTAAGACAGCCTCAAATAATAACAGAATTAACAGTAATTCAGTTCAATGTTACCATCGCCTCATTCAAACTGAGTAGACCTGCGGAATTTGCAAAAATTTAACTGAATTATAGTACAGACTCATACGGACGTAATGCATTCGTAATGCGACTCGTGCCTTCGGGACAAAGGAGGGTGACAGTCGGCCAGGGAGCGACGCTGTGGAGTGGGTTGGGAGGGCTGGGGATTACGGGAGCGAGGCATTAAAGCGCGCGTTAATTAACCGTACGTGAGATGTGCGTTTGTTAAGCTGGCAAATGACCAACGACTACTAAGCCCAGACATTTTATCAGCCAACTCAAATCAGTTACGGGCAACTCACCTGCAACAATGACAAGTGTTGATGGCGATGAACAAGGCACGGGGTCTGAGGTAACAGATTTGAACGTGGAGTTGCGAGAGGCCCTGTGGCTGGAGTGGGACTTGGAGTTGGAGGGTTGACTTGACCCGCGTCCAGCATTCGTTGGGCTTGGCTATAAAACAAAATGAAAAATGTTGTTGCAAAAAAAGCCCAGCAAAAAAATAAGTTTGCACTCTAGAACACTTGTAGCCATCGAGTTCTCTGGTGACTGCTCTGGCTGGACTAGCTGTTCTGTTTGATTTAAACGTAATGATTAACCCACCGCCAGACAGATGCAAGTGACAAGTGCAATCAATTCTGGAAAATTTCCACAGCTGACCCTGAACAATCCATTATCCTTGACCCTTTTAATTAAGACGAGTGCTTACCTGAGCGGTGTGCAGGATTTACATAATTCACTGTCAATTAAACAGAAGTGAATAGTGATTGCGAAGGGCCCGATTAAGGGTAACGTTCACTTCACTAAAATGTCAATCATGCTGTCAATCAAATGGGGACTGATGGTTAAGTGTTAAGTGTTGTAGAGGGTATTATAATTTTGATCAGCATTAACGGTCGAGTCGATCTAGCCATGTCCGTCTTTCCGTTTCTGTGCAAACAGTCAATTTTCGAGCTAAAAAAATATTCTAAATACTCTTCTTTTTATGACTGACTTTATTATAGAAAGTATATTTATCTATTTGAAAATAAAGTAATTCATTTTGTCAAAATCAAGCGTCTTTTCCATATATTTACATAGGAGTCATGGGAGCGATTGGTTAATTTATATGACAGTCTGCGAAATTCACATGGAAAACCTCTATGTTTTATATATATATGTTTTATGAACGTTCAGTAATGTTTATATGTAAGTAACAGGAACGGTTGGGTCAAATCGCTACTTGGAAGGGTATACAAATTTCGGCTTTCCGAAGTTAGTTTCTTTCTTGTTTAGAAATAAGTTTAAGGAGTTCAACAACCAATAATAGTTGAAAAGCATAGAGCTGGTTGTAAGCATTTCAGCCACTGAAATGCAGCCTAAGTATAAAGCATTAAATGTTAAATGATTGCAAATAAGTACTATATCTAAAAATAACAAAATCGGTTATATATATGTGCATTCTGCCGCCAAAAAAATAGACCAGCAACAAATTCGGGAGAATGTCAGGTTAATGCCAGATTTATTTACTTGATGACACGAGAGTATTTATAAATTAAAATTGAATAGAAGATAAAACATCTTTCATTGAAATGGTTGATTAATGATAATTGCACGCCTTGAAATTTACTATACCGCTACTTATTACTGTTATTATAACTCCCATATATCCCTCTGTCCGTCTGCTCTTTTGTCCGGCTATCCGTCTGTCCCTTCGTGTAAAACATCAAATATCAGAGACTAAAAGAGTTAGAGCTACTAAATTGGGTGACAACATTTTCATAATGTTTCAAAATTATGAAAATCATGTATTCCAAGGCTATAGTCCTAAAAAAATTAAAAATATATGAAATAATTAAATTTGTGGCAATGTACTCTTGAGTAAAATCGGATGATAAACATGGGGGATATTAAAAAATAAAGTTGCAACATTCTATACATTTCGCTTTCAGTAAGACTCATATTATATAGTTAGTCGTGTCTCAAACCTTAAATCTGAACTGGGGCGATACAAAATGTGTAACTAAACTTTTCTTTTTAATTCCAAACTATTTGGAAAGATGTGAGCCTAAGACCATTCGGGATTGTCATGCCCTTGCTATTTAATTTTATGCACAAGGCTTTGCGTGCTGGGCATTTCAAAGTCGACTGTAGCGTTCTCGCCTCCGTTTTCATGGCATTACCCGTCCGCCGGCCAAGATTCAATTGTCTAGAAAATATTAATTTTTCCTTTTTATGGATACATTTATAAAATACTCAACTAAATTGCATTCCGTCTGAAGGTGATCACATCAAGGCGCAAGGAGCTAAAGGAAGCCAGCACACAACCCAACTCAAGAACCCAAGTATCCCAACGTTGCCAGACATCACAGTGAGCCGCCTGAACCCTAAAAGTATTCCACACTTCCTTTGTATTCGGTGGCCTACCCAAGTTCACAATCCAATCATCAATCAGGAACGACATTTTTAATTAATTGCTTTACTTTGGGCTTTTTTTAACACAAGAGCACACTTAAAAATACATTAGTGTACTTTGCTCACATCTATTCAATTACACTTATAATCTTAAATATATTTACAAATATCTTTTCGTGACTGTTTGAGTGCAGCAATGTTAAAGTGTAAACCGTGAATTTCGTTGATCAAGCAAGTCTTAGTAAAACGATTGAAAATATTTGTGTCATACATATATTGTTCTGTTGCTTCGTTGAGGTTAAGCTGCAGTTCCTAAATTATTTAATTTTTAGTTGAACTGATTTACAGTAGCTAAAAGCGAGTGCGAAGACGTTATCCTTGTATATGGAAGGAACAATGGACGATACTTTCTCACAGTTTTTGATCGTGTAATGGCTTACTTTGCTTAGCTTGTGAGTACTTGTATTTGGTAATTAATATATTATGTATACTCACTGGCAACACAAATATAAAACGTAACTATTTTAACATTTGTCAACAAATTTGTTTGCGCCTAATCTCTAAACAACATTTTCTACCAAAAACACATTAACTTCTAATACGCTAACCAAAAATTCGTTTCACAACTTGTCTTCCTAAAATTGTAATATTTAGCATTTCCATTAAAGCCTTAGTACTCAGATCGACACTTTTATATCAGCATAAAAACTTATCTGCTTACCGCTTAGTCAGTTGTGTTCCTTGAAAAGCTAAATTTAGGTAAGAAATTATAAAATATATGGTTAAGAAACAATTTATAAGACTATACGCTATAAGAAATAACACGTGAACTAGTAACTAATCTATTACGGTCTGTAAATATATTATAAAAAAACAATCGAACACAACATTCCTAAATTAATTTAAAATATTCGTTTAGTTAAAGATCCTGGCTTATTTAAATTTTCCTTAGTCCCACGGACTGTATATTGTCTAGTAAAATATTAGTTCTATCGGCGGTTTTTGAGGAAAATTAACCAAGAGTTTAAATATTAACTTAAGCCATCTTGTGGTCTCTCATGGATTGCGATCTCTTTTGATCGATCTGAGCACTAGCCTTAAGGACTAATTTTTCAGCTGCGGCAATGCAGATGCAATAAATCTACTGCTGAATACCCGGGAATATCATCATTTTGTCTACTCATTACGCAGTTTTGTATATCAAAGTCTGTCAGATTCTCAAAATACGATACTCTTAACTTGTCCCATACAAAACTGGTTCAAATTGGAAAAAATTAATTTACAAAAACATTTAACACTTGTTAATTGAGTAACTTAATGCATCTGCTGTTATTCTACAAGGTAGTAAATTAGCTGCTTCCAACACTGGACAAGACACACATTCAGCAAATTTGCTCATATACCTATTACTACCATCAGTAACTTCGAAAAAATCGAGTCGAGACCGGATGGGGTGAGGGTGTATCGAAATCTATTTACAAAGTGCGAAAGGGTGGTCGGTCAATCAATCGTTGTCTTTTATAAGCTTAATTATCCGTGTGCGGATGTGCATGTGAAGGCGGATACTGCTGATACTGCTGCTGTTGCGGATACTGATGCTGGTGGTGGTACATAGATGATCCCGCTTGGCTGGACGATGTAGGTCCCGTCGTTCCCGATGCAGTTGTGGGCTTGAGTACCGGTTTGATGTCCTCAATTTGTATCAGCTGCTCAATGGGTATAAGTGACAATTCACCGCCCACTGGCTGGGGCATGGGCAGCTTGGCCAGAGCCTAAAAGTCAGATATAGGTTGTCAGTACTTGTAGTCGATTTTGTGATTTTATTTTACAGTCCTACCTTGGCATGCTCTACGGCTATGGTGGCTGCCTTTTCAGCCTCCCGCTGTCTTCGCTCCTTCAACTTGAGTGAGAATATGGCCACTGACCTGGCACTCTTAACCAGCTTCTGCTTAAGTCGTGACTTCTTGGCTGCCAATTCAGCGGCTAATGTGTGGGAATAATTATTAATTAGTGTTCAAATAGGAAGTGCCATTGAATTCATATTTTATATGGTGTATCAATTGCCTTTTTAAATTGTTTTACTTCAAAAAGTTCATCATCTCGAATGCTCCTGCTGATCGTGAATATAGTATAGAGAAAATGGTGTCCACCTACCCTTAGCTTCGTCATCTGTTCCCGCTGATGTGGATGCGGTTGCTGCCGCCTGGGCCTCTTTTTCCTTTTCCTTTTCCTTTTCCTTCTCCTTTTCTTTAGCCCTTTCCTTCTCTATTTCCTTTTCGCGCGCTTTCTCTTCCTTAGCAAGCTTTTGTTGCTGCTTATGAGATGAACTGGATGAGGAATTGGACAGGGCACCGACACTGGGCCTTGACTGGGAACTACTAATGCCGCCACCTGTAGCTCCTGTAGGCCCAGCACCACTGGGACTGAAGACACTTCCACCGCCGCCCGACGATGATGAGGAGGAAGCGACTATTTGTTGCTGCGATGGTGGGGGTGTTGCCAAGGCGCTGCCAGTTGTTCCGGACTTCATGGCCACATTACACCATGAGGGAGCTGGCTTTAGAATATCCGCGGTACCTGACGTGTTGCCGAGCTCCTTAGGGTAGTAAGTAAAGAAATATGGTTAGTTCTTTGATTTCAACAATTAGAAAGTAATTCTCAAGGTCTACAGACACCAAAAGCGTTTGGGGAGAGTCTGGGAGTGGTGTACAATGCTAAGAGTCCATGCCATTTTTAGTGAGTTTATGGTGAGTGATTAAGAAGCCAGCATGGTTTGTGTGTTCGGAAGCTTCTGCCATGCCAAATCAAATTTGGTTGCACTTTCCCCTGTCCCAACTTTAGATCCAATAAAAGCGTTTTTTAACAAGGACACAACAGTATGAAAGGTCTATTATACATTTCTACTGATCCTGCAGTTTTCAAGGAAAAACACCAACAAGACACATCAAGTAACGATAACATTATTCTTATTTATGTGTATGCATCCGGTTTTATATATTAATGCGGTTATATGTGAGTAGTACGTATCTCTTCACTACCTTTGCAATACAATCTATGCTTCTATGCAGATTTGCATTGTCGTTGACTTTTAAACGTGACATCCATTCGGGTGCGTGAAGTTTTATGTGTAGCTTGTCCTTTAATGACAAAAGTCGAGCGGGAGCTTTGGTTAGGTGGTGTTGTTTTATTTTGCGAATTCCTTTAAAAGTGATGTAAACTCATTGAGTAAGGGATGTGCTTCTTATTTGATGTGCTCTTAAGTAATGTCATTTCTGCCCAAAATAGATATTTTTTGCCTAAATAAAAGTAGCGCGAGGCCATAGGTAAACTAATTATTTTTAGCACAGACAAACTAAGCCAAATTGTAGTTACGAAGGTATTTTATGTCATTATTATCTTATTTCTTATTAAGAAAAGTTTAAACTTTTGTGATACGGATAGTACGTACTTTATCACTACCTCTACTTTTGACCTTTTTAGATAATACTTTTGAAAATCTTTATACACCCCATGATCTCAATAGTATACAAATCCATATAAACTGCAATATATATTTGATATCCACTAAAATTTCTTTTATATTCCATTGAAAAAGGTAGGACTTTGAGCAAAGTGGGGGTTTAAGAGGAGAGTTATAGACTGTTAGTAAGGGCACAGCTATCGCGGCTTTGGAGTCTACAGAGGCACACACATTGAGCAGCTACAGATTACATCATTTTACTATGGAAACTATGTGAAAATCAGGTTTACAATAAAACGATAATGCTCCCAGTTCCATTTTGATCAAAATATAGCGAGTTAGAGCTAATCTTTTCTTCGATAGATAATATATAAATCTGAATCCGGTCAGAGATAGATCAATCGTTATATTTTTAGTTGTATATCTGAATTCGAGTAATCGAACTTTCAAACAGACAAATATGGTGCCACAGAAACTTCTGATAAATCGATTTGTTCATTGATTTAAAATGTAGAATTTCTTATTTGCTTTACTTCTGTGGCACCCTTTCTTAGGCCGGATTAGTTTCTCCAGGATATTTTTAATAAGTCGGATATTCAACACTACGTAATTTGATCGAAATAGAAAACGGGAAATCGGGTGTGATACTGTCTTTCGTCCAGATCTTACGCTCGTATTCAGATGCATAGAGCTCTCCGCAGATATCTTGCGCGTCTTGTACGGTGGTATCTCAGGGATCGTCTGCTGGGGCTCCCGTTGCGCCGATAACTGTCGCATCGTGGTGCGCTGGGGACTGCTGCTGGTGCTGCTGCCAGTATGATCAGCGGAATCGCTGGATTTCTTTCGGAATGGCGGTATTTCTTGAATATGCATCGATTGCAGCCGGGCAGCATATGAGGCCGAGTTCAGCGCTAGCGTGCTGGCGGAAGCTCTGTGATAGGTCACATAGAAAGCGTGAGAGGAAGGTGAAAAAATGTAGAGTTATAATACAAAATAGATTGAAATGTATAATTAATATTAAATCGTTATACCATCTGATCAAATTTGACTCTACTAGTCTATTTAAACTGCGCGCGCAGACCGAGTCCATGCAAATATTTTTTTCTGGATTGGTACCCCTTTTTTTTATGTTTCTGTTAAATTTCATCTTTATATGTCAATTGTGGTTTTGGCGGCTGTTTCTTTAAAAGTTTGTCTGGTGATTTAAAGCATGAAAGGAAACTTCGAGCTTTCTTAAAAGTTGCTGATTCCAATGAAATGAAAAGTCATCGCTCATTTTTTTCTCCTTTCGAAAGTTAAAAATCCGTTTGAGGCATTAAAAGTCACTGAAGGCAATCCCTGTCGAGGCTTATAAGAAGTGTATGGAAACTGGGATTGGCATGCTTGCATTGGCTCTAAAAGGAGCCTATCTTCAAGGCAATTATAAATATTTGTGTTGAGATATGTGAAAATATTGTTTTGTTTTGTTTGTTTGGGTAAAATTTGACCAGATGGTATTAATTATTATAAAATATCTTAATGCGTAAGAATATAAAATAGTAGCAAAGAAGAAGTTAGTATACCAATTTGACGAACAAAATTGTTTGCCTCAACCACACAATAGGGTCATTAATACAGCCCCAAGGTAAAAAATGCAGAGCTAAAATATATTCTTTATTTTTTGATGCGTTGTCAATTTGATTGCAGGGCGGGGCTGAATCGTGATATAAATCAATCAATCAAATCAAAAACAATCTAAATAAATACACTTTCATGTAAATTGATATGTAGTCATTGTTGAAGACCACAATCCAAAATGTTTGGCAAACTATCCGCTCGAATGCTTTCTCAATTCAAGGGCAATTTGCCATCGATTTTCAGATTAATGCACACAGCCAGAACAAAAAATTGCGGGCTCGAATTCATACCCGTGTCTCATGACACACATATTCTAATCTTGTCCTTTTTCATTGCGAGTCTCGAAATATTAAATTTGATTTTCAGGGTGACTATAGGTAAAGGTTTTTTTTAAGAGCTTACTGATTTGTAGTACAATTAAAACTACACAAAATAACTATTAAATTAAGGAGAGGCTTACAATAAAGAGGAGAATTTTTATTAAGTATCAAGAGGCTTTAAGCTTAAGGGAAGTCATAATAAAGAGGGCATTTATATAAAGTATCAAGAGCCATAAATATATAAAAAATATGCATTGATTCTAGTAAGAACTGGACTTGTATTGTGTGCATGTTAAATGAGTTAGGGGCTAACCATTAGTGGTTTCCAGAGCACATTGGCGTGAGCAAAATACTTAGGTTCTCCGGAAGCTAACTTCTTTACTATTAGAGTAATAAAACGAAACTCACCCGCTATTACCGTCCTGATGTAAGCTGCTCAGGGAAGCACCGCCATGCGGTGGCGTTGACTCATGCAGCGGCCTAATGAGTATAGTGCTAGTCTGGAAGGGTTAAACAATCAGTTTAGATGCGAATGAATTCAGAATCATTTATTTATCACCCACTTGCGAGGGCGGGGAATCAGGCGACGAATCACGGTTCTCATAAATATTGACGTCAGCCTCGATGTTCCGGCCGTAGCCAGCGTACTCCTGTCCATAGAGCAGCATGTCCTCGGCCACCTGGCTTTCCATGGACTGATCGCGGGTGCTGTTCGCGCTCTCCACTGGCACTCCGCTCTCCTGCTCCTGTGTCGACGTGGTCGACTGCGGGGTCGGTGGCGTGGGTCGTGGTGAGGTGCCCTTGCACTGCATTTCCCGGCGACAGTGCTCGGCGCGAGCGATTTCCGCGGCCAGCCAGGACGGCAACTCTGGCAGGAGCCAGGTGAGCGCCTGGCGCAAACCCAACATAATGTGCTGCGATGTCGATAAAAAGAAAAGAATTTCATACATAAACGCGGGCTACAGGGGTATTAGAGAAGAACTGCGCACAAAGCGAGGGAAGCCACGGGGACTGAACCTCTACCTCTGATGCGAGGACAGCGATTACACAGATTCGTGCTCGTGTGTCCAATTTCAAGTCCTTTTAAGAGAGCAACAGCAAGCTCTTTACGGAACTTACCTCCAGGGTGACAATCAGAATGATTGTCTGGGCTGTTGACAAGCCCGGCCACAGCCTGGACACCTGTCCAGAAAGGCCAATCAGGGCGCAGTTGACGATGACAGCGGCGAGCGACAGAATGCTGAGGGCGTTCTGCCAGGTTCCAATGTTGGCCACACGTTGTCCAAATGGCCGCTGGTGCACATGGGCCAGCTTGAAGGCATCCGATCGAATCTCCATCAGGTTATTGACCAAGGCACACACTCCAGCCAACGGAAAGGCGGCCGAAAAGAGCACCACATAGCCCATTTGAACAAGCATCTCCAGATGGTCCGAAAAGGTGCCATCGTACTATTTGCAAAAAAGCCAAGTCAGGCAACAACTCTATAATTAAAAAGTCCTGTCTCGCTCACCTTGTACAACGAGCTTTCGATTTCGGCCTGGCCAATATTCCGGTTGCTGGTGGATTCTGGCTGATGCGTCTTTGTGGGCGTCTCAGTGGCCTCTGCCTTGAGCTCCGCTTCGGCCGTGGCCAGTTCTTCCGCCAGGCTGCGAGTAACATTCTGGGTGGGACTCAGGGCACCCCACATATTGAAGCTCAGCTTCGCCAGTTTCCACTGTTCGACGAAGTAGGGGATGGCCGACTCGCGCAGATTTCCAATGATTTGGCGGGAGATGAGCAGGCCAGCCAATTGCTAAGGAAGTGAGTTTATATGTGAATTTCTTGACTCTGTAATATAGTAATGTTGCTAACCTCTTTGAGCTTGTCCTCGTCGCGCAGATAAAAGGCAATATAGAAAAGGGATAGAAACGAGTTCACGAACTGGAAAAGAGCCACTTTTGCTATCAAATGATTTTCGTATTTCGACTGCAGGCGATAGTTTTCTGTATCAAAATATTAACTTATTAATGAAGTCCTTAACCCACACAAATTCGCAGACCCACCTCTGTCGTTGAGCCAAACGGCCAACTTAAAGTAGGCCTCGTCCATCAGGGTAATGGCTCCTGCCAGTAAGACCTTGGGTATGACACTGAGACAGCATAAGACACTCTCCTCGGGCAACTTGGAGTCCCACCAGTCCTATGGAAGATTGAATAAAACAAAATTGAAATAGGTCAGCACAGTTCACTGGCGCTTGAGTTTTCCAGTTAATTCCGTTACTTCCGTCTTGTGTTTCCTTAATTAACCTGCAATTATTATTCAACCTCCTCTGTACCTTTCTGACTCCCCCTTGTTCTGCTAATGCAATGCTTATTAAATAATTAAGCAGTCAATTTGATTTCATTATTTCAAGGCATTATCAAGGATTAATAAAACAATCAGGAATAATTGGGTAATTTTTCTAGATTTCATTAGCAGTTAATTTCGTATTTATTTAAGGGAGACTTAATTGTTAATCTCCAGATCGTTACTTTTTGATTAACCTTTCTTGTGTAATAGAGCTACTACATAGTTAGTTTTGAATCTTAAGCCCTGGCTCTAAGGAGCGAAGATATTAATACTACTTAAACAGTTGAAAAAATATAAAGTAATATAAAATAATAAGTAAAGCTATTACAATCAAATCGATTTTATGAAAAACTAAAACTATTTAGATATCTTTCTACCTTACATCAGTCTCCTGTAACTAACCATGACTTTAAGGCAAATCGGCCTTTTATTTAAGGGTGCCATTTGCTTTTCCAGCTGGGGGCAGAAATCTTGAATAGACATTTAATATGCATTGAAGGATTCCAGGTCTATTTTCCCTTTCTTCAACACTTCCTAAGGCAGTTTACTTCTCGCCAGATGAGAATTTATAATGAACGTCAGCTTGGGTGGCAAAGCAAGAATACAATTCCATATAGGCAAAAATTCGACCATGCTGCCATGTGTGGAAAAACTTTTAATGAAAAAGTGCTCGTTTAACAGTGCCAGAGTGAGAGAAAACAAAACAATGGCCACAGCGCTGAAGCCAGGGAGCGAATATATTAAGAATTTATTATTTCCTCCTGTATGTAATATATTCCTTCAATTATGTAGTGAATAATTCAATGGCTGAGATCAAAATGAAAATATGCAAAGAGAACACACTATAAACGTAAGGAACCATACAACCATTGTTTAAAGTTTGGTTTTCAAGGCTAATTAGTCGTATTATTATGTTAAACTTATTAATTATTTATAGAAATAAAGTACAGTTTATTATGTATTCAATCTGTAAGCTGTGATATTCTAATAATATTGACCAAGTTCTAAAAATATGGTTTCCCGCAAAAGACTTTCCACATATTTTAATAAAAAGGTGGACTCCGGTTTTCACTTTTTTTTTCTAAAATTTTCATTTCCGTTCCTAAGTGCTCCGGTTGTCGCAAAATGTTTGTCATCGTTTTGTTATCTGAATATTTAATAGTTTTACTGAGTTTTAAATATAGTGGTCTCACTGATTTTTACACCACACTTTTGCAATTTAAATAATTACATTCAACAGGTTTATTTATAAAACCTTATTTCGCCTGCTTTAATAATATTAATGCCCACCTTTTAATTGTATAAGTATTTTGAACTGATTGCTTCGCTAGACCAATAGTAAGGCAGTCTGGGCAGCCAAACTCAAGTTTTTGTTGCCTAGAGCAATAGTATTTTATTTCCAAGTTTTCGGGCGGGTCAGAATTTCTTTAAATAAAATACATACTTCCTTAATCTTCTGAAGATGTCAAATAAACTTTAAAAGACCAACAAGTCAACTATTTTACTTATTTAGATTTATGTTCATTTCAAAAAGACAAACGTTTTGCGTAAACCGGAGTACCGATTTTGGAATTTTGAAAAGTTAAACGCTTGAAAATTGCGAAAGTGAAAACCGGAACCCGCCTGAAAGACAATACGCAATACAAAGTGGGTTCTAGGTACTGAATAATTCAATTGTAAGATACAAATTAATAAGAACCTTGTGCAAATTATACATGCATTGAGCAATTCCTCGATCTGGTATTTTATGGTGATCCAGCCAATCCTGTGAAGTATACAACAATAAAAACCAACAGAAAATAAACGGAAAAATATTAAAAAAATATAAAAGCAATTCAATGATGTGTGAGATGAGTGATTAACTAATTAATTTTAGAGACGTTCTTTCAGAATTATCTAAATAAATGCATGATAGATAGCTTAAAGAACTAAGATCTTAAAAAACTAAGAATACGTTTCTTTGCAAAATACATCAAATAGAGCACCTCAATACTTAGCAACAAGGATATAATCCGGAAGTCGGAACAACTTTGTGCGTGCGTGGTGTATGCAAGGAAGAACAGGACTGTGTATGTTTCGCTTGTTAGTTGCGGAGCGTTTGGGAGAATAACAACAATGTGCGAAACAGGTAACGAAGTGTACAATAATTGATAAGCAGGCGACACGAAACCCAGACCCGCACCCACAAATTGCTGTGGCGCTCAACGTGAAAACTAAATAAATTATACGCACCGTGTAACACTCGTGCGAATGCCCCAGCCGAGGCCAAACTGAATTGGGCACGAACCTCGTGATCAAAAAGAGCTCAGCACATACCCTTGTCAACCAATTTAAAAGCCCCTTCGCTTGGTCTACAAACAACATTCAAGCTAATGATGATATTGCAAATACAAAATAGTCACGTCATAGTGAAAGCCCCTATTATGAATTACCCGGTGATTAGATTTGATTAGATTAGATTAGTAAGGCCAACTCAAATTTCCAATAAAAAACGAAAGCGTTCACATCTTATTGGCTTTATAACAGAAAACACTAAATTCTATGATAATGGCAAAATCCTGGTAAACACATTTTTTTTACTGTAAACATAAAAATTTTACCATTGCCAACTATTCACTTCAATGTTTTTCTCAATAATGTAAAAAATTGTTAATTGGCCAATGTGTACATTGTTATTCGGGGTGCCATAGAAAGTGCCAGCCATTAAACCAGATGGTGCTTTTAATTATACGAATAATGGATGCATTTTCAATTAAATGCTTAAGCTGATAACAAATTGTAAGACCTCAATTGGTTCAATAGAAATTGCGCTAACACAGTCGACCTATTTCTATATTTAGTCTATAGGTAGGCAGAAGGAAGTATTTGTCGACAAATCTGTTTCTTTCCGAATCCGACACCGCACGGACTCAGAGGCTTTCTCTCCCTTATATTTTGTGCAAAATATTAGGCCTTGTAGTTTAGTAGGCTAATAATATTACAGAGATTGAAGAAGTTCAGAAAACAGCGTGTGCTGTCTGAAGAGCTTTATGTCGGCAGGATAGCCGAAGGACCAAGAGGGCAAAGGACCACCTCCAAAGGAAGTTAGGCGAACTCAAATTTCCCATCTCGCGGCCTCTAGGTATCCATTCCGGATAAGTGCAGAGCCAGCTGGAATAGCCTTAAGTTTTGCAGCTTCAACAGCTCACTTCTCTTTCAAAAGGTAAACATTTGTGAGCTACTTTTTCGCATTTCTAGTCATTTGCCATTATTATTAAGCTTATATTTCCGCTTGAATAAATTTGATTTCGAAAGCTGTTTTCCTCTATGGGTCGCAATATTTACAAGGGTATATTTAGACCATTTTACACAAACACACACCATTGGATACAGCTTATATTGTAAGCATTTGTGGCCGACTCACCTGAAAACGCAGCATGAGAAACATCACAGCAAAGACCAAGCACAAACAACATCCTATGATAGGAAAGCTAACCAGATAGCGAAAAGCACGACGCTGCCACGCAGGCGCCTCCTTGGGCTCCAGGCGACCCGTAACATTGTTCTCCTCCAAAGGACCCTAGGACAATGAAACAATCGATTTAGATCATACTAATTGTCAATATCTCTAAATACATTACCTTATATAGGGGCCTGGGGGGTTCCAGCAGCTCTGGTGGCGTTGATAAAGTTCCCCAACGAAAAGCCAACTCCACAGAATATCGTTTCCAGGCTTCCAAATACAGTGAGGCCCATGCAACATTGAACAGAGAGAAGAGAACATGGCCCATATCCTGAGCCGTTTGACCCTTGCCCCACAAAATGAAGTAAAGTATAGTGCCAAACACAGCTGGAACGCCCAAAGCGCAGGTGTAATGACCCAACCAGGCAAAGTACAAGGCCACCTTTACGCCAAAGTAGGCAGCAATATCATCTGGAAGATAAAAATATTTTAGGATCTCATGATGTGTAATTAGGATCGTCAGAGAGGAAATATATGCTGACTTACCCAATGGTTGCGGGGCGAATATCTGCTTGACCCAATGCGTCTGAAGTTGTGTCAACGAACTGGGCTCGTGGAGCGGGAAGACCTGTGTAATCAGGCCCGAATCCTGCCAGGCAGCCATTATGCTCTGGCCTTCAGCGACGGCAGCCCGTCCGTGCAGGGCATCGATGTCACTGCAACCAGCACGTAAACCCTGCAGCACCTGTAGCACTAGCCACTGACGCTCCTGAGAAGTGAACAGGACAGTGCTTCCCACAACGCCACGCAGCTGCTGGAAGCAATGACTCTCACGGGTAGTAAACTCCCTGAGGGCGCCGCCAAGATCCGGACGCAGACGCTTGGGAAGGCGAGCTTCTTCGGCGGCTTTAAACAGTCTGCGAGCGATTGGTCGTGTAAGGAAATAAAAAAGGTATACTATTATTGCATAATCTTTATACATAATAATAAACAATAAATGCCGCTATACTGCCGATTATTCCGAACACAACATATTCCAAGACCGAAGAGCACGCATTGAAGCCATGTGTGTATGAGCACTGAAGTCCCACTATGATCAACTCGAATATTAATTCCATTTAATAAAGAAGTTTTTTTTACTGCTTAAAATATTCGTTGCACTGTTTAGAATAAGAGAAACAAAGTTTTTCCAATCAATCCTTTCTTCTCTGAGCACGGCTCAGGGACTCGATGTAACCGCTCACACTCACATAACTACCGGGTGAGTACATAACAGCTAAACCGCTTGAAAAGCAACTGACCTCCAGCTTGAAATCAATGCTTACTTTTATGGTTCTGAGATAGGAGTCTATATATGAGAATTTTTATAATTATTAAGCCATGTCCGACTGTCTATCTGTTCGTCCCTGTGAAACAAAAGATCTCAGTGACTATAAGAGCTAGAGCTTCCAAATTTAGTGACCACATTCTAGTTTTTTGGTCGCTTTAGAATTTGACGACGCCCATTTCGCATTCGTTCTTCTGTTTAATTTAAGTTCTTCATAAAGCTTCATAAGCTTATTTAGACAAAGTGAAAAAGCCATGTCCATGTGTATTTTAATTTCACCCACAAAGCTTTGGGTGCCGAGTATCTCATATATTTCTCATATATTTCCACTTGCGGACATTTGTATACAAAATAGCTCACACCTTTTCGATAACATTCATGTCGGACTACTGTAATGGCGGCTGCATAACGTGCGGACAATTGCAATAATGCCAGGTTTTTATTATAAAGTTTTTGTTTATTTTTGGGTCATTGTCTTGATAATAACGGAAATCATGCCCAACTTCTCCGCGCTTTCGAGCTAATTTGACTTCAAAATCTCGAAGTAGTGAGTTTTATCCATCGTAGTTTCAATAAACTCCAGATTTCCAACTCCTCCAGCCGACATACAGGCCCACAGCATAACGCTTTTTCCGCCGTGCCTTAGTCACACATAGGATTCTCCATCTGAGCAAAAATATTAAACTTCGACTCGTCCTCAAATATGACATTATTATTATAGAAGAATCTTTTCTTTTTTGGCAAAATTTATCCGTCTCTTAGTGTTTTTTGCGCTCATAACTGGTTTCTTTCCAGCTATTCTGCCATAATAGTCATGCTCCCAGAGCTCACGTCGAATTGTTTCCGGGTGGCAAGACTTACCCAACTCGGCCTCGTTAGCCATTTTCACGAATTTTCCGGACGATATAGCGCTCGTCTCGTTGAATGACAAATTTTTTTGGGAGGCATTCTGGTCATAGAATCACTCAGAGCAACCAATTCTGCAATTTTCCTGCGCCGATGTACACTTTTAAAGTGTTTTAAAACAAGTTCTCGTTGTCCTATTTTGGTACGTGCTCCCATTTTGCTAAACGAATTTATGCGGACTAAATTCTCACAGTTTTCAAGAATAAACTTGAACCAACTCCGATTATACTGACTGAAGCATAGAAAATAAAAGAACAGGTATTTGTCAAAATAACACTAGACAACTGCAAAGAATTTGATGGAAATAAGATGTAACATTGTTTTTGGTTGTTTTTTAATTATTAATTTAAATAAAAATAATAACAACAGAATTAAAAATACATGAAATAAAATAAATAACGAGATGAGAGCAGTAAGACCATCAAAAAGACGAGGAGAGACAACGATCCAGACGAGAATTGTAACGAGATTAGAGCAACAAGACCATGATACAATTATAATATTATAGTATAACTGTATCATGAAGACGACGAGGAAAGACGAAGATGTCAGCGAATCGATGATAACGTGACGAGAATGACATCGGTTCCTACGACTTTGGGCAAAACGATACTTTAGAGACGCGATTTCTCTTCTTTAACAATTTTATTTTTGTTCTTTAATTTAAACAAAAATTCCTTCAAATATTCCTACTCATTTGTAAGTTACACAACCCCTTAATTAATCTTCGTTCACGCTTAGTAGGCGTAACATAAGAGTGAAACAGAAGAAATGTTCTAGGCGAGTGGAAATGTGGGCTTGCATGTAACATTAAGTACAACACTTTCTAGGCTCACACACATCAGGGCTCAATTAGGTTCTCAACGCTATAAGGAGGGAAACTCGAGTTTTTAAATAACAATAATTAATATAACCTATTTTTTGTGCCAATAAATATAATAATATAATATATAATATAAATTCTAATTTGTCGGATATATATGTTGGGTATCTTAAAGCTTTGCAATAAATATACATTTTGCATAACTACTAAATAAGCTATAATATTTAATAATTTAATTAGGCAACGCTGAAGTATAAAGCAAAGAAGCTACATACGTTTATAATCTTTAACAAACATGCTCGACTGAAGATCAGCAAACAATTAAAAACCTTTTTAATTAAGGAAAGCCCCTGCAGGAGGAAACCACTTACACATTCACGGGGGCACTGACATAGAAAGCATTCCTCCGCGTGCTCTCGTGCGCCTTGACCTGGACTAAGAGACCCAGACCAGCCGGTGGTTGGGAGCGTATACGAGCTAGCAGCCATCGCAGTGCCTCGTTTGGCGCATCCTCGGGAAATTCAATAACCACGTCACATTGTGTGGGAATTTTATTGAGCCAGAGGCGTCGCGGCGTCATCAAATGACCGGCATAGGGCACTTTGCGGCGTAATTGGCGGGAAGCTGGAAAATGCACAACAAAGAATAGATTCGAATTAATACGCAGTATTTTTAAATTAGCTGGCATTAGCACCAAAAAGTTTCACACTCGAACATAATGAACATTACACAAACTAAATTGACCCATCGTACGGTAATTACTGTCACAAATTTAAACTTAATCCTCATAATGGAAACGTCAACACTTTCAAAAGATGGTCCTTCTATGTAGTGCAAAGTACTACATAGAAGGTAGTACTTTAGTAGTAGTACTAAAGTTCTAAAGTACTACTACTGAAGGACGAAAAAATACAGTGGGCGATTAAAGTATTTTGGCAAAGCATAGGGCAAGAGTTGATCATTTGTTGTAATAAACTGAGAGAAGTAACGGCTTTCTGTTGTCTAACATGAAAATAATTG
The DNA here is from genome assembly GCA_008042775.1 of Drosophila pectinifera. Classification (NCBI taxonomy): domain Eukaryota; kingdom Metazoa; phylum Arthropoda; class Insecta; order Diptera; family Drosophilidae; genus Drosophila; species Drosophila pectinifera. The sequence goes on from VNKC01000865.1 coordinate 160,774, forward strand.
GTATAATAATTGCAAAAGCAATAAGAGTATTGCTTATTTTGCTATCCAATGTACATATATATAGTCTGTAAAAGCTGCTGAAAATCTATTACATTTTCGGAAAATATTGGATAAATGTCGTAACTTAGCTAGCAAAGAAGAAACAAGATGGTGGTTAAGTATCAAGCCGATACTTAAGTGATTTCTGCTATACGCTGTGTCAAACCGCCTATTACCAATAATATATAAAAAAAAATCAAACAAATTTTTTTTATTCACAAACGACCAAGCAACATGCGATATAAAAGTTGAGCCTCCGTTTTCAAAAACCGACAAATTGGTATAGTATGTATTCGAGGTTAAGACAGCCTTCCTTGATTTGTCGTGGAGCGATGGGTGGTGTTCATGACACATAAAATTACAGCTAGTGTTCGAGAACCTATCGTGACAATTATGAATTTACGAACAATTCACGAAAAGCCGGAAATTTACCCCGAATGAGCTTGCTTTTTACCTAAGTAGTAAACATCGAAGATAAGTAACGATCAACGGATTGATGAAAAGGGTCAATACTTGAAAATTTTAAAATAACATACATTCAATTCAGGTGACCACTTGATTGCCTCTATTGTGCAACATAAGTCACAAACCAAAATCACTTTTGGCAGGATGCTGCGCATTTTAAAGGTCTGATTTCGGTATAATTTTATATGTATTGGTGGTTTATGTTCAAAAGGGCAGAAGTCACAATTTGTAAGATTGGTATCTCTCCAGAAATTCCTAAAAAAATTTTGAAATCATTGCCAACAAATAATCAGTTTTGGAAAGGGGATAATATATTCTAATAGTTTCAAATTTTTTTTAATTTGAATCATTTGAATCTCTACGCACTAAATTGTATATTGTCGAAAAATGCATTATACTTGGATTTTAATTTAATCTCAAATCGATCTTCATGCATGATATTTCAGCACCCACTTGCATATTGATTTGTCATATTACGTTATCCGAGAAGGGAACACTTTACACTAATTTTGATCAAAGCAAGCCTGTTTTGCGTGTACCACGCGCTTTTCCGTGCCTTATACATCCTTGAGTAATATGTAACACCTTAAGGAAACATTAAAATCTGACTCGTAAATTTATCCTTTACAGTCAAGTTCTCTCTTGAAGACAAGTTTGCTAAACAACTTGATAAAAGAGTCGCTTGGGCGTTATTAATTTTGTCTCTATCTTGGCGGCCCAACAGAAGGGAAATTGCAGCAAACAGAACGAAAATTGTCAGAGCTGGTGGACGGCAGATAGCAGGCGAGAGCCTCTTACCTCCATCAGGACCGTGACCTTCTGACAACCAACAGCGTTTACTTTACATTTCGCTAATAACACATGCCTTTTCAGATGACTTTTAATGTTTGTTTGGTTGCTTGCCAATGTTTGCTTTCGATAAGAACAAGAATAATGGTAGGTTCGTTTAAAGCTTGCCAAGCTCATTCAAAGAAAAAGTCCTTTTCAAAAATCGATTTCTTTTGTATTTTAGATAAATATTTTAGCAGTTTCAGTTACCTCTAAATGTGTTTCTTAAAGGGCGCTCTTTTACATACATTAGAAGGATTTAATCGTATCCTTGAACTTACTTTACTGAATACTTATTTTATTTTTTATTTACCTGCTTAGAAAAGACTCAATATTGCTTTATGGTGTTTTAGGATAATTTAAATTTAAATGTTTTGAGTCCTTTTATCCCCAAAATTCTTATCTCATCTAAACTTGGTCTATCTTACTAATGACTTATTTCCATTGAGCTTTGGTAAATGTCCTCATAATTAATTAAGCATCAAGAGAGAACATGGCATTTGTTATTTTTGGAGTAGCGTCTTAAGCCCTTCGGACGGGGATCCGTTCCCTTCATTACATTATTTATGGCAACCTCAATTGGAAAATTGTTATTGGTTTTCCTCTTTGCTAATAATGTAAACTCAAGCCTCTTTAGAATGCAGGATTAAAACAAAGCTGGGGAAAATGGAATTCTAATTATAATCTAACAAAAACTGAACAATGTTTTAATCACTGTGGACGGCCTACGTAGGGACGATGAGCAACGACAAATATAGATCAGGTTGCGCATTCTAAGATTAAAACAAAATAAGTTGGATCAGAAGAAATGGGAGTAAAAGCAAAACGACACCTCCAACCATCTAATTCCGAAACTTCCCATTTAAAAGATATTCAGTCAAACAAATATAACTATTAAGGAAGCAAGATACTAGTACATTTAGAAACAATAACATATTTAATTAGTTTCATACTATATCTATCTTTATTATTGTTCATCAAGGCTAAGCTATATTCAGCTAAGAGTCGATTACAAAACTAATTATATAATTTGTACTTTATTTCCTGTCAATGCAACTATTATTTTTTTATTACAACATTTGGTATCAGAAATTTCTCTAATTAAAGAGTCGTCACTTGAATCTTACCTCGTTAAGAGGTGTTTTTATTTGATTTACTATTTCAAGTTGACAACCAAAATTGCATTCTAAGTATTTCAAATTTGTTTGGTGTATATAGAACTAATTAGAAACGTCTTAAACACGCCACTAAATCACGACCAACCGGGGTATATTTGCGCCACTGAATAAATCACGTATGCGTAATCTGATAACTAATTTCGTGCTTAAAGCCCGGACTATATCAAATAGGTGCACACACATACATATACAGTTGTGTGCAAATGTTTGTACATTTGTGGAACAACTGAACGGTGACTTGCCTAGAAAACATATTGATAATTATTAAATATTAGCATATGTTATCTTATATTCAATATATATTTCTGAACAGATACATTTAAATTATATCCATATATTTAAAAAAAAAATTAAAAAAAAAAAAAGCTAAATTTATTTATGTTTAATAGAGTGACCAGCACAGAGGATTGATCTTAATCCTATTGAAAATTTGTGGTCAATAGTTAAACGTCGGTTGGGACTCTACGAGCCAGCTTCAGGGAATCTGCAGGACCTGTGGCAGCGAAACCAGGAGGAATGGAAAGCAATTCCTAAGGATATAATTGCAAATTTGCTAAGAAAAAAAATGCCAAGACGCATAATTAGTTAAATTAAAAATAAGAGTTATTGGACAACATAGTTTAAAAAAAATTCTTATCTTTATTTTTTGTAATGAGCAAAGTGTGTGTTTTCTTCTGTAGAAGGTTATAACTACTTGGATATGTAATAAATGCAAATTTGTAAATAAAAATTAATGGAATACCGGAAAACATTTTGGTTTCTATTGCTTCATTAAAAAGTTTTCTAGAAGAGCCATTGATGAGTTTTTCTAAACGTTTACTCACATTTGCACACCATTGTATATCAGAATAAATAAATGCTTTTGCGGAGGAAATGAGCTGAAAATTCAGCTGTGGTAAATGAAAATATATGATCTGTCGCCCAGAACTGCCAGTCCGGCCCCCAAGGGCAAAAAAACGAATAAGCATTCATTGCACAAACTGCACTGTCACTTTTGGTATGCTAAGCATACATCCCTTAGATGAGCCACGAACGCATTGTTTATAAAACTGTGACACTGGGTGCATCTTTTAAGTACTGGGAAATTGAAGCTTTTAATTAAAAATATAGTAGGGTGAATTTAAAAATATTTACCGAACTTAATGTACCCTATTGTTAGCCTTGAATAGAATCTGCTAATCGGAGTTAGTTAGTTAGTTAGCAGTAATTAGACCAAGGTCTGCTAAATTTTTGTCTGTTAATTCGGTAAGCATCTTGAGGGCTCAGCTTTTCGATAAAAAAAACATGTTTTAAACTGGATATAATATATTACGTATTATAACCAAAGGAAAACCGAAGAACGAAATAAAGATTTAAAAAACTTTCGATGATTAAATCATAATTTTATTGACTTAAAAAATCACCGAAAAATTGACGAAAGCAGTCACATTGCTTTAATTTATCCAGCAGCATTGGTGAAGTGGAAATGCTAATAAATAATTAAAATCAAAACCAAGTTTGTTAAAAAATTTTAAGAAATGTAAATTACTTTTTAGAAATGTAATAAATATATTTGTGGCGGCATACTCTATTACTCCGTATAATTGGATGATAAAATGGGAGTTATTACACATTTGAAAATTATCCCCATCGCTGTCAGACTCACCATAGTCGAGTCATATACTTTAGTTTCGAACTGGGAATTTTTATTTATACTTTTTTGTTTTTTTTTTTTCTAACACAGAACTTTCCTTTTTTACTCTTAACTGTAGCTTCTATATAAGATTTCTTTTTTATTTTTTCGTTATTTTTAGAACTTATGTTATGCAGATGCAACTGAAGGCCAAGTTCAAGCTTCTTATTTCCCTTGTAATGATTTCGTACGTTCAGTAAAGACACACAACTTAATTTAAGACGATTAACTATTTTCGAGCAATAGAGAACATAAAGTACAGACCACCAACATAGACCAAGCTACTATTCATTAGAATAGTCATTAGTCGTCGCATGCATAAGATGACACTGTCAAGGGCGACTCTCCCCAAAAACATGCCAAAATGGGCCAAAAAGTGCTAGCCAATGCTTTCGTCTGTTAAATCACAAACAGTAGAGGACCCCGGGGGACTGTGCGTTGAATAATTAATGAAATCGGCTTAAGGCAGAGTTTCCTCCCCTCTCCTGTGAGCCAAAATGAAATAAGATGCGGGCAACAGCATCACATAATTTGCTGTTCGGGCGCGATGAAGGAATGAGACGGCTCAAATTTAATCAAAGACAAGCTGTCTGGAGACTCTTGTGTTAGATGCAGCATAGATTTATTTAAAGCCTAGTTAAACATTAAGTTAAAACAGCTTATGCTATAAGCCTTAATAGTGGCGAGCCATACAAACATCTAAAAACGTTACATTAAATAAATTCAAGTCGTGGTGGCACTGCACTTGATTGCACATCATGAAAGGGAGTACTTTTGATAATTACCAAATGAATAATCAGAAAAAGGAAATACCTTTATATATAGAAACATCGAAAGGTATATAGTACCTAGGAAAAGTACTTCTTACTTTGACAGGTGACCATTACCCAAAAATTCAATATTCTTGTCGGTTCAGGAGCACATTTGGTTAAATTAGTTATCAAGTGATTTTAGTGCACCAAGGTCCTCTGTACCTATATAAATATACAAATAAATAGTGTATTCTTTCGGCCAATATACTTGCTAGAAAAATCAAGCACATGCCAAATAAATACCGACAAAGAGTTCGTTCGTTTTTTGTTTTTGTTTTTACTTTTTACCTGACTAGCAGAGAGGTATGAGGGGAAAAGTGGGGCAGTTCAACTGAACTTTGGCGGAAGCACGTCGGTCGACGACTTAATGGTAAATCCTTGCAGGATAAAAACGGCAGCAAACCACATCTCTCGACTTGTTTGTGTTTGGGCTATTCCTATTCTTTTTAAAAAGGATTGAAATTCCACATGAGCATCATCCAGACAACAATGTGAGTCCGAGGGCGAATGCAGGCAAGATTTCCAAATAAATAGCTTCGACTTTGAATTGGAAATGGATATTCCTGCTCTCCTTACCTGACAATACATTTCGAGTTTCATTTACCTCGGGCGACTTTGGAAAGATATGCCAAAAAGTGTATTAAATATTCTGGCTAAAACATCAGCTTGTTCTAGCTTTGAATTTCTTTTTAAATATCAACCGAACATATTTCAATATAAAAATATTTTTGTTACAGTTATTTCACATTAAATTTTATAGATGTAGTTCATTTATTCATAATAAAACAGCTCAGATCCCCCCAAGTCAACGGCGTCTACATCGACAGGTGATTAACATGGCGGAGACACATAGAAAACATGTGAAACTAAAGCTAGCAGCCACCACTGGATTATAGACGCTCAATCGCCCTTGTGTCTGGACTTCAAGGTCCTGCCGAATACACACTTAAGACCATGTGGAAGTTAGTTTCCAGATGGGCTCCTTATCTATGTGCCAGTAATAGTAAATATCACGAAGCCTTTAACAGCTAATCAAAGCTATTACCAGTTTCTCCAGACTCTGGGATATTTAACGGAAATTAAGCTACTTGCCATGCCAGCTGCCCAGGTGCGAAATAATGTTGTCCTGATGATGGCTTTACCATTTTCAAATACCAACCCACACAAATCCGAAATGCTCAAGATGATTCAACCTTGCGCTTCCTACCTCAGCTAGTCTTCACCTGCATTCCCACATCAGCTGCTGCCGGCAGGATATCAAAAGTACTTATTGCAACTACGTAAGCAGCGGATGGAAATACACACCAAGCATCCTGCACGAAAAGAGTGCTCGGGGCAGGACGATTCAATCGGCGATGCTGGTTCGGAGATGCCTTATTGCTTAGATGTGTCTAAGTGCACACGACTTGCCACGCACTTGCATATCTAGATTTTTCACTCAATCTTGGCTTCACTCGAGAGAATACCGCCACGTGGTCTTAACATTGCTGCAACTTATATGAAAACATGAATGTAAGGTTCTACTGAAGGTTGTTTCTCAATTTCCAGTTAATATATCTCAAAATATCTGTTGTATCTCACAAGCGGCACTAAGAAAACCACATTTTGAGGTGTTTCTAAAATTCATCATAAAAGAAACTTTTCAAGATCTAAGATTTCAAGTAAACTTTTAAAAGTAGACGAATGAATGTAAAATAACAAATGTTTACTTATAATTAAATTAGTTGCTTGTTATTTTTTTTTTTGAATTTAGGTTTTTCTAAAAAAACAGAATTTTAATTTCAATTTTCTTCATTTAATAAAAAATAGTAAAAACTTATTTTCTTAGTTTCTCTGTGAGGAATTTCCTTAACAATTTAAGTTTTGATTTTAAATTAATAGGATGAAACTGTATTGAGTTATCATGCATAACTAACATATATATACCTTGATATACTTTATTGTCTATGCAAAATATATTTGTCTGAAAATTAAACTAATCAGAAGAGCAGAAAGTCAAAAATGTTTAAGTTAATGACGAATTGATTTTTTTAAATATTAATTTCAGCAGAATTGATATCTGTTTGAAAAAAAATTGAAAGCACTCACTATTTTCCTATCGATAATGTTGCCTAATATATGAGTAACCCACATAATAATTTATCATTATACTAGCTAAGTTGTTAAAATAAGTATTTTAGTAAATGCTTATCGAAATCGCTAAATGATTTTCTGCTGAAGGATTCCAATATCAAATGGGGCCACTTGGCCACCCAATTTAGTAAAATTTTAAGTACTGTTTATAGATAAACATAGCAGATTCTGGAGCTCCCCTGATGTACATAGTTATAAAGCAAGCACGCTAGACTTAATACCTCTTTATTCTGGACATAAAGCATTTAATTAAATCATATTGTTCAACCCCAATCAGGGAGCATTCGCTACCGATAGAGCGATAAAAATGACAGGGGCACAATATTAACTAAGGCAAACAAAAATGCTAGTAAAAACACAGGCAGACAGGCGATCCCGCAGAGCAAAGAAATGGGGGTGTTAAGCCAAGGATTGACGTGGGCGAAGTATGATTCAATTCCATTGCCAGACGCTATGTACAACGAACTCGGTAAAAATCGATGATCCAACGCCATTCGCCAAATTTTTTCTAACGTCTAGCGCACGCAATGCATTTCTCGACAAATGGGTTGGTGCTAATGGAACATTGAGGCCAGTTGTTGAGTGGGACGGAGTGAGGCAGTTCCCCACGTCACACATTCGGTCGTCCTAGATTCCCAGTAAAGTTTAAAAGTCATGTCTGCTATTTTGGCAACACGTAAATCCGCGCACTTCCTGAACACCCTCGAACAAAGTGGGCGGTTGATGAGGAGCCAATTGAGGGTCGAGTCAGGAGCCAGGGGAGCGCGAGACGAGTGAAGCCAGCCTTCATGGGTTCATTTGAAAACGCCACAAACACGCTGTTAATTTTGTTGCGCAATCTGAACAGGTAACAAATTTCGGAACATTATTGGACATTTGGGAATGTTGTGCCTCTAAACAACACAAACTCTTTATAAAGGTGAGTGTTAATATGTTAAAGTCTTCAACTGTTGTATGCTTATATTGTTGTTAATCAATAGTCCATTTGGGTTTCCACTATAGCTCTTATGTAAACTTTTGAACGTGTATTTCTTCTTTCGATTCTGTAAACCATAGGTGGGTATCAATATTGACCACAGCAACCGCCAGCAGATTGAAAAAATAAGTCTTGTGCGACCCTAATCTTCAGCATCACCAGCTGGGCCGATATGCATATGTGCGAATTGAAACCGTCACCATCTGTACCCGAAAACACTATAGAAACTATCGTTCGACACTTTTTTTCAAATGCTCTTCAAGACCAATGTTAACTAGAGCATTTTCCAATTATAAGAGGTCGATAGACAAATAGATGAAATTGACAGTTCCTCGGAGCTTTTGGATTGATTTCAGTAAAAAAGTCGTTGTGGCACCACAGCTGGCGTCATAACATACACACAACTCAAAATTTAAACATGACTGCAATTAAACATTCCTGGATTTTGGGGAGAGTTGATTTTTATAATCGGTAAGTATTCATTTCGGAGAGTCTTAAAGAAGCTTAAAGCTTAAAATCATTTGGTCTGGGAGTTCCACTGAAAAACTAATATGTCCTTTAATTTCGTGGGTACCGGATATTTAACATAGTATATTGTATTTCATGTGAATTCTTAATGACGGACCCAAAAATATCGCATATCGGCTAGGTGAAATCGCTTGAGAAAGAGAAACTTCAAAGAATATTTACAGAAAATTTTTCACGTCAACCTTTCTCACGAAGGCACCATCACGAACGGTTGGAAATAAATGTTGCCCAATGTTAATTGCCTATAACAGTTAAACTTAACTTAAACTTCCAAAATCAATCTCATTAAATATGTCTTCCTTTGAAAGAAAGTATCCAATGGATACCCTAAATTTGATATAAATAAAATATTTTCTCTAGATAACATGTGATTTCTTTCCAAAGTACAACTGGTAGAACGAAACAACCAGTTGTCAATACATAAACAACTTTATATTATTCAAGAAGCTCTTCTAAAGAAATGTTTGTGTCGTTTTTGCATCAGACAAGCAACGAAAAAAAAATTGGGCTTTTAACAACCGAGTCAGCTGAGGGAAACTATGAAAAAATAAAATATTCCGATGACAATAATTTTGCGAAAACCAGACCATCATAAAATGGAATGAAAAAGTTAAGACATGTGAGACATCAAACTAATTTGAGAAATACTTTTTAAAGAAGTATTTAAATATTTATAATTATTTTTTTAATTTTCAATTCCATTTGATTACTCTTAAAACTTAAATAAGTTGGGCGAAAAGTAAGATAATTTTTTTACGAAATATACAAATATATTTTACTTTTTTTTTTTTTTATAAATATCATGTAAAAATAATATACCTTAAATAAACTACTATACCATTGGCCAGATGTTTATATCCTTTAGTATTGATTAAAATCATATGACCATATTCTAATAGGTTGTTCCCTTTTCTGCTGTGCCTTCTCAATCCCTCGGGTTAGTTTGGGTTGCGTTTGTATTTTTATTTCAGTTCGTTCATAAACCTTATTAAATTTAAAAGGATTATTGTGGAAATCTATAATTTCTTTACCCGGTTCTCCGGAAATGTCCAATGAAATTTAACCTAAGCCTTATGCTTTTCGATTTTGAGTTTTAAAAATAAAAGATCAAAAATAACGGAAACAAAATGATATCCACTTAAAAAGTTGTTAAAGAAAAATAAATACAAAAAATGCCTGATCCGGAGCTCGATCCCAGATTTTATTACCGAGAGGCTCAGAGTAAGAGAGAAATAAGCTGTGCTTAAAATGCTTTGCAATCTAAAGCAGGCAATCGGCATTCTGAGAACTTTAAGTGAAACTTGAACCATGCAAACTCTGAAAAAAAGTTAAAAGCAAAACAAAACCAACGAGCACAGCGAGCACGCTCTTAAAAAAAACGTAAACAACAAAAAAATATACACAAAACAATTGCGAGCACCAGGACTTCCTATTCGCAAGTTGAGAACTGTCACGGGATTGCTTTAAATAGGCTGGCCAAAGCAACATTAAGATTATTTTCCATCTTTGACCGATAAGAAAGCATATTAAAAAAATCTTGTCGGTAGAGCCATCGGTATAAGCAAATTTATCTATACTTAAAAACGTACACATTTAAATTAATAGATTGTTTATGTGAAGAATGTTTATGAACTCAAAAAATATATATCTAGAAACAAGGGAGTAACAACCTCTTCAGGCCACGTCAATATTGATTTCTCTTAGCATCATCTGAATCACATGGGATTAAAAAAATAGTTATTTGGAAGTATACCTCTAGATATCGCAGCCCATCATTTTAATTAACTTTTGTTTAATTTTATATGCGGTCGGTTAAGGTAAAAGTACGTTTATTAGCCTAAGCAAATATAAAAGCTACAGTCGAACGTGACCGACTATGAGATACTCGGCACCCAAAGCATTGTGAGTGAAATTAAAATACACATGGACATGGCTCCATCATCTAAATGAGCTAAAATTTATGAAAAACTCGAATTAAACAGGACGGAAGGTCGAAGGAATTGACAAATGAAGAATAATATGGCTAGGATTATGTTGAGCGGACACAAAAAAGTCGGATGTTACTAGGAACATGATAAGCAATATGTTGGTGCTCCCAACTCAAGTGTAGATTTTGCAGAAACTCAGCATACTAGGAAATACTTTTTTATATCTCCTATTTTTAGAGCACAATTGTACTTATTTACCTTAAAACGAATATAACTAATTATAAAATTTTTAAAACAAACTTGATTTGCGTGCAACAGATTAGAATGTTGTGACCAGATTTTGTAGCTCTAACTCTTATAATCTCTGATATCTGTTGGTTCACTCGGACGGGCAGACGGACATGGCTAAATCGACTCGGCTAGAATCATTGTCTGTTAGTCAAATGTATATTTATGAAGTATGTAAAATTTCAAACCGATCGATTTTTTGAGTTATCGTGGAAAAATGCTTTTTAAGTTTATAGTTCGCGTGCAGGTCTGGGCGTTTGGCTCTATATCTCGATCAGTTGAACTATAAATGGCCTACAAGTTTACGAACAAAATACAAAACAAATAAAAAATTTAGTTTGATGCTAAATCATACGAGGTAACTCCTTTAAATACTGTTCAAAATTGTGTTTTACAGTTTATATTCTAGTCGTATTTAATGGTTGACTTTAGCTCTGCATTAAAAAAGCTGAATTTAATTGATTCAATCAATAGAAAAGCTTCAGTCATCTGGTTTCTAAACTATATTTATGTATACATTTTGAACAATAAAATATATAAAAAGTTGTTTTATTGCATCTATAAAAATATTCGTATGAACACGTTTACGACCAAAACTATCATATTTAACAAAAATGAGCGCTTTGAACTGAAATGGATTTTTCAAGAAGCCATCGTGTGTATGGAAATTTTGTAACAAATATGAATGGCATTAACTAAAGGATTCATATTTTTTCTTCTGAATCTGAGTTTTTGATTGAGTACATTTGTAACTTAAAAAGCATAATATGTAAATAGCTGGCCTATATACAGACCACCTATTTGAAACAAGTCTCAAAAGCAAATAAAAAAAAAAGATTGAGGTTTAGTATTTCCTTTTGTACTGACCGTTCTCGATGGTTTCCTTGGCACAGGATATTATTTTGCCTTTGCGACGTCGCAAATTCGATTCGAAATTGTTGTCGTCGGTGAAATCATCCTCGTCGCCATCTCTTGCTTCTCCACCACCGCCACCGCCACCGTCGCCGGCATTTGTAGTCTCCGTTGTTGTTGTTATTGTTGCAGTTGACTCCTGTATATCGTCTGACGACTGGCGCTCCGAGTAGGGATCTCCATCTCTTCCTCCTTCTGACTCGCCGTGTATTAAACTTTCAAAACTTTGACTCATTCTGTATCAGTTATTGATGGTGTTACATATATTTTTATCAGTTTTCTATACTTTTTAATAGATTTTTTAAAATTATTTATTACGATTCTACGCTTTCAATTGCATTATATTATCTGCTTCTTTTTTCGTTATTTTCATTAACACCTACTTAGCGTTAATCAATTTACTTTTTTAATGACAAAATCTGGGGATTAATTCAATTAGTCAGCTGACCCAACAAAGTAGGCTACCAAAAGTTTTCTGGTTGCGATAAGGAAAACATTAATTTTACTTGCGGCGTTGGAAGGGAGAACTCAACAATCGTTAAGGGTAAGTGTAAATATACATGAAAGCCAAGACATTGCCGGCTAAAAAGATGTTATAGAGGTTGTTGTTGGTGCTCCTAAAAGAGAGAAAGGGTGGAAGACACCCCCGACCGATCCGAAATGGATTTTCTAAATAACTACTACTACGATTCCCGCACAGACAAGGAGGAACAAAGTACATAAGCGTCCTCGAAAGCTCTTTTCCCGTTTGTGAAAGCATAAATAAATGGTTTTCTTATTTCATAATCGCTTCTTGCATCTAGGTTAAACAGTCGTTGAATAAAGCACAACACACACGTTCCGTCAACACATTTCCAGGGAAATGGCAATTATAACGTTTGCATACTTTCAGGCACGAATTTCTTTGCATCCGGCTAAGGAATAAATATTGCCCTAATTTGTTTAGTTTGAAAAACAGTGATTAAACAATTTCAGTTTTTTCCTTTTATATGGAAACGCGTCGAATGAAATGCTCACTACGAAATGCCATCAGAGACTGACGGCAGTGCGGCACATCCAACACGCAAAGAGCACAGCTAGATTCGTGGTGAGTTTCTCTCGTTATTGATTTTGTTCTGCAAAGGAAAGCAAACGCAAAGGCAACATTTGTTGTTGGTCGATGGTTTGCCTTTGGGGTGAATGTGGGGAGGGAGAGTACGACTTAGACAGGCGAGGCACAGGGCGAGGCAAGCGCTGAGAAAAGCCGGCTTGAACCAAACAGTGGAGCGGGAGAGAGCATAAGAGCAGCAGGGAGGCAGACAGAAGGAAAGACAAACAATAAACAACGAAACGAAACCAACAAGGATGAGTAAATTACTGCAAACATATGATTATTCAGGGTATATCCAAGGACTAAAAGGCATATCCGCGGATCTAAAAGCTCTACTGCGAGGAACTTTAACCGTACAAATTAGGTAATTCTCTTCATATAACTTGATAACTTTTGAACTGACTGAATAAAAGCGCAGCAGGCTTTGCGAGTAATATTGTTTCGTTCGCTAGTTTAATTTAGTTTAGTTTAGTTTAGTTAATTTAATTATAATTTCCATCTAGAAAATTACAAACTTAAACGAATGGCTTTTATATACTATTAGTTATATACCGCCTAATGTGTTTCAAAATGTTATGAACGTCAATGTTTCTTTTAATGGTGCATATTTCTGGTCTGACGGCTGGCCCCTTCTAGTACCAATCCTGAAGATCTTCGTTACTGGTTGTACATGTGACGTCATTGCCCTTTATGGAGAAGTAATTATTAGTAAAATCATGAAGCGCAATATACATCGAGACGGAACTACTTACACCACCACGGACATCAACCCCACCAAACTTGGAGTTTGAGTAACCTCCGCCGCCACCAATATACATCTGACGAAGGAAATCCGGCACCGTTTGGTCAGATCCCTCCAGCGTGTTAATCAGGTCACCAGCGAGTGCTTGATCATGATCTGGGTCAAAGAACGAGGTGGCACGACCATTGTTGCCCACACGACCTGTGCGTCCAATGCGGTGAACATAGTCCGCTATATTGTTTGGCATGTCAAAGTTAACCACATGCTTCACATTTTTTATATCTTGAAAGAGGAAAGTAGAACAAAAATAAATCGAATACCTTTAAGTCGCAATAACTTACCTAGACCACGCGCAGCCACTGAAGTGGCAATCAAAACCTTCATCCTGCCAGTCTTAAAATCACGCAAGGCCTGCTCGCGTTGACTCTGGAGCCGATCGCCATGGATGGAAGTGGTGGGGAACTCAGTTTCTGATAAAAATGATGCTAGAAAATCAGCACCACGTTTCGTTTCAACGAAAACGATGGTGCCGTTTGCCTCCTCCCGTAGTATTTCCTTTAGATAGAATAATAAATTATTTGCATCTATTTTAAATACCATGGTTCAACTATTTTTGATCAAAGAAATTTTCAAAGGTATTTATTGCTAAAACAAGAAATAGAAAGGCTCCCAACAACATTTTTAATCCGATACGAGCGCTATATCGACAAAACCCAAAGTTATCGGCACCAAAAAAAGGTAATGAGGTAGAGGCCGAGTTGGGAAAGTCTTTGCCAGCCCAAAACAAGTATCCGCACTTTATTCAGCCGCTAGCACAGTCACCCGACATAAATGAAATTGTAAATGTATGGACTATTTTGGAAACTAACGACCGCAAACGGAAAATTTCCAACAAAACGGTCCTTAAAGCGGCTTTGATCAAGGAGTGGTCAAAATTTAGCCCAGAAATCACAAGTCACCCAAAAGTTGGTCGATTCAATGCCAAAAAGATTTTAAGCCGGTTGTTGACAATAAAGGAGGTCGTCCCAAATATTTCTTTAGTCTTTAAGCAGTACCTATTCTTTAAATTTGCTACTCCGGTTGAAATAAGCTGTGACTTGTAATTGGTTGTATTTTCGTTATTAATTAATAAAATATTTTTTAAATAAATAAAAATACATGAATAGAATAAATAATAATTTTAAGCATTAAGCATCGTCCGTTTAAATTTTTTTGATCATTCCTTTGGATCATCTTTTATAGGCTTTTAAGCTGAGCCCCTGTATATCAGTAGAGTTGCCTGGCACATTGACATGTTAGAACTGCATTTATATGTGTAAGGAATTGAACGTAGCGATACATATAAGCCAAAAAAAAGCAAACTTTATTTATATTACATAAGAAATGGCTATGTCTAAAAATAGCTATTTTCGCTAATAAAGGCTAGATTTAGCATTAAATTAACCGTTTGTTAGCAGTGGTGGAATGTAAACATTAGAGACTGAGCAGAAAAATTTCCAGACTCGCTAGTCGGGGCCATGGGCCACTCTGATCTGATATGTGAAATAAAAATCTAAACTACTAAAACCAAACTATACATTTGCAGGCAACACTGATTAGATTACTCTAAAAACGTCAAAATTAAAGTATATAATATTTAAGATATGGAATATGAATATTAAAAATAAACATCGTAGAAAACGAACAAACAAGTTAAGTATCTTCCTCACATTTATAAGAAATGTATAATTTTCCATGTATGCGAACTTAAAATAAAATGCAATATTTTATTTCAAACAAAGATATCAATCCGAGACCAAATATATAGGAACCGACTTCACATGAATAGTTTGAAAACGGACTTACCATGAGCTTAGAGCGCTTGTTGAACTTGTTTACTTCATACACCGCCTGCTTGACATCCGAACATGCTCCTCCAACTACGCCGATAGTTACGAATACGTAGTTTTTGAGAAACTCTCCAGCCAGACGCTGAATCTCCTCAGGAAATGTAGCGGAAAACATAAGTGTTTGGTGCTCCGGTCGCATAGTTCTGTGTGTCATAATCTTTCGCATACTATCCGAGAAACCCATGTCCAGCATGCGATCGGCCTCGTCAAGTACCACGAAGCGGGTATCGTTAAAGGTTATGAATGTACGCTCCACAAAGTCCAGCAGTCTTCCCGGAGTGGCAATAAGCACATGGCATCCCTTGGTGATACACTCGTTCTGGTGCTTAAATGATGTACCGCCGTACACAATGCTAATCTTCAGATATGATTCAAATCCAAACTTCCTCGCCTCGTTAAAAATCTGAATGGCCAACTCCCTAGTGGGAGAGACAACAACAGCCTGGGGCTTGCCAATTTCCAGGTCGTGAGCGTCCTCCAGCAGCTTGCTAAGGATCGGCAAAAGGAATGCCGCTGTTTTTCCCGAGCCCGTCTGAGCGCAAGCCATAAGGTCACGGCCATCGGCAATCACTGGTATGGAGACCTTCTGGATCGGTGTGGGCACCTTGTACCCAGACTTGACCACGTTTTCGAAAACGATTCCACGGAGTCCAGCATCATCAAATTTACCAATAGCTTTTGGCACATTCTCTCCGCTTACCTAAAAAAAAAAATACAATATTTTACTTAATACCATACAGAATGCGTCAGTTGGTAACAATTTTACCTTAACAGGAATTTTCTCATATTTGGAGAAATTGATCCCCGAAGTGATACCACTGCTGAAAATTTCAGTCTCATCGTTGGTGGGTTCTGGTGGGATATAAAATTCCCGCTTCTTCTCGCCTTCTTCCCCAAAGTCGTTATTATTGTTAATATCGTCATCATCGCATCGGCGACGTCGCTCAAAACCATTTCCATCACCGCGATCTCCACGCTCGCGATTAAAGCCACCGCCGCCGCGACCGCCACGACGATCTTCACCTAAGAAGTGTAATTAATTATGTTTTTATACAAAAATATGCATGTATTATGCTTATTGAAAAGAAAAACAATTAATAAATTCAAAACACAAAATACATAGGACAGAAAAAGCAACATAAATAACAATTCACATTTTTAAATAATTACCAATTTATGAACAAGGAAAATACAATTTATATTGAATTTATTATTAAAGAAAAATAATACCACCTTCAAGATAAAATAATTAAAACTTCATTTTTAAAGAAAAATTAACACATAACTGAGTCTAACTTGGTACTCATATGAAAAATAATCTTCTTAGTAACATAATTCTATTCTAATCTTTGGATTCCAATTTATGCTCTTTTTCCAATTTATCTACTGTAGGGAAAAGACTCGACCATCTTGGCTAAGATTTATGATGTTAGCCGCTTTGAGGTCGAGCAATAACCGAAAAGTCACCGCCGCATCCATGCGATTTCCAATAAAGGATGCACTCCGCATATCCACCTGTTGCTGCATAACGAGAGCACCCAACACCCTGTGAACAAGACGGATCTTTGTCTGGGACATGTTCACAACGACTTTGGGATCGTAGACTTTGACGGCAGGCATCGACAAATAACAATTCGACGAGGATTCAAGGTGATCTGTATTTAATGACAGCTGGCTGATCTTGTCAATACTTAGCTCCATTTGACGATCGATCATAAGACGCAACATATCTGCATGTTGTACGATGTAACTCAAATCTTCTATTGATCCGCGATGAGAAGGGGAATTTTCTGTTCTACACTCATTTATCGATACAAGTTCCGCAGCTACCACAGTTCTGGAGCATTCTCCTGTTGATCCAATTACTGGCGGCTCTATAACTTCTTTGGATAGATTGGATGTAGCGGCGGTGAGATTACAGTATGATGGTGTCATATTCATCGGACCCCTTAATATCTGCACATCCGTCACAAGGGCATTTACGCTTAAATTGACCAAAGAAGTGATCGATGGATCCTCCGGTGCGGCTGGGCTGTCAATTTCCATTGGTTCTACAGGTGGTAAATATGGTTGTTCGAGATTTATTTCCGATATATTCAATATATCAATAGTAGAATTAAAATCTGATATTTTTCCGTGGGAGTTGATGTCGTTAAATTCCTTAGGATCATTTGGCTCTAAGGTAGCAGCAAGGGGATGCAGTACCATTTCAGAAGCACGAGCAGGATCCAGTACTTCTTTGGCAGCAGTAGCAGAAGTGTCTGCCACGGGACACCTTGGCTGTTGGACGGAAGACTCGTCATTTGGTCGAGTTTGTAAAATTGAAGTCTGTGCGGGTCTATGATCATCAACTAGAACAGTTTTTGCGTTTGCGTTTGCGTCTGCCAGTGGCGTCACCTCATCTAGTCCCGTATGATTGTCGTTCTTTGTTGGAGCAAATGTCGCTGATGCTGATGGTTTAGTTATATGTTGTGAAGCACTAACAACATCTGCAGCTTTTTGTAATAAATTAGCCATAAAAGTAGTGGTTATCTCCTGACTGCTTCTGGTGGAAACCACTTCCTCCTCTCCTTGAACCTGTTCCTCTGCCCTTTCTAGATTATTGGTAACTGGAGCTGGATCACCTGCCGGCCGCCGACGACGTATCCTTTGCACTGGCCTCCTAGGCGTAGCTGACCTTTCAAAGTAGCTGATAACTTGGTCGCGGGGACGAAATATCGAGGTCCAGTCACGACGTTGCGCACTCGAAGGGGAAATTGTCGTTGGCTCAGGGTGCGCCGCCACTGGCACCACCGGTGCTTCCTCCACTCCAGACGGTGGAGAGCTAATTGTCATTTCTAGCACCCTAGGTACCGCAGTGATAAGCTGCTGATGCTGTAGTGGCTGATAAAGATGATGATGCTCCTCGTTGATGACCGGGAGCAGGGGTCGAAAATTATGCAGTGGTGTAGAGGCTGGTGTACCTCCTGCAGGACGGGAAGAACGCACCTCCGATGATGACGCAGCAGCCCCGATTATAGCCGTTTCTTCATTATCAACCGATAGCATCAAAGTGCCGCTGTCGACCACCGACCCCAATGGAAACTCCGCCGGCATAGGTGGAGCTGTTGCTGGTGTAGAGGTCGATTCTCCTTCAGGCATCATCGACAAGTTAAGATTGTAGGACAACGACAAGCTGTGGATCGGACAGTGGTGAATGTTAAGTTATGAGAAACTTTTTACGAATGCATTTTTTGGAAAAGACAGAATAGGCCAAATAGTCGAAGAAGAAGTCACAGATAAGAGCAGTGATAGGTAAATGGGAAATTCAATTTTTTTACATCAATTAAATGCACCAGAACGAGAGCTCGCATATAACAGTTCACAGTTTTTTATTGTCCAAATATAACTCACATTTACTGACATATATTCTCTCACCAAACAACAGATTTCTTGTTTCCGCAGACCCTTCTAAAGCGAGCGAAGAAAATAAGTCCTTTGCTGGTGGGCTTGTCAGTTTGCGCGTGGTGAAGCATATCGCTCAATAAATTATTGAAGAATGTATTCAAAAAAGGTGAATTGTTAACATTCAAGACTTAAATTAAGAGGGAATGCACAATGAGTTTTACAGTTATGTTAGTGCATACTGGCAAAGGAAAAAGCCAACTCCTATTTGCTAGACCGCTGATTGCACATCTGCTTTTATAGTAAAGAAGATACATATGCCAATGAAGAGTCTCGAACAACGAACATGATTTAGTAGCTCTATAAACATATTTCCAAGCTGTCAAAAATACCAATATATTTTATAGGTCGGCTAAATTATGATTTGAATGTGTTCAGAGATAGGAATTGTACCACCTAAATTTTGTTGAATGTTTCGTAAAGTTTTAATGTTTGAACTCTGGCCGTAAAACTTATCAAGGAAGGAAGGAGATTCCTAGACTACATAGATGGTAAGAGGAATAGCGAAAGAAATAGTTAAGAATAATATAGATTTCAGTACCCAAGCTCACTGTGTCGTTTCAGTGGCGTGCTTGATGCGTGTTCAGTCGCTACTTCACCTATGGTACGGCCAGTTGCTGACCAAGCCGCCTCCTCATCACGGGTCGCATCGTACCGACTAAAATAAGCTCCATCCGGTGTTTCCTGGTTCTGGGAGCGGTGATGCCTCACCAAATCAATTTGTCTGCTTGTCTGTATGCTGCTTGAGTTGTCCGGCACTCTATTTTCCGTTTGTGGTGGCTCAATTATGACTTCACGTTCACTGAATCGTACATCGATAAAAGAATGGATTATATGGTGGGATCTCGGGTAACCTGACCAAACTGAAAGTGCCGAAGTTGGCCATGGCAGTCTGTTCAATAGTTCACGAGTGTTTCCAAACTTTACTGCCCTCATTTTGTGGCAGTTCAGAAGACTTGCGCTCAACCGATGTCGAAATCTGGAAGAGCCATAGGTTAGAGGTGGCTCTGGTACCACCTCTTCGTTGTCATCCTCCGCTATACCTGCAGCTACTCCATTTTGTTGCATTTCGTTCAGTCGACGGGCATTCTTATAAATATCTATAATCTTTTTCACTTTTTGGGAATCAAGTTCCGCCTCATTTTCTTCTCCATCCCCATCACTTCCTGCAGTCCTGATGGCTCTGCTTGATCTCCTTCCCGGCCTGGAAGTCTCCGAAGTTGTTTGTGGAACAACTATTTGCGGCATATCCAAATTCGAACCATTTTCTTCCCAATCAATGCCTATTAGTTTTAACTGAACAATTACACGGCCCTCCTGTGTGCCCTCTTCGGTCTCGCCCAGCAATCTATTAACATCCGTAATGAAATTATCCATCTTGGTAGCCGCCGATCGTATCTGTTGTGCTTTTCGAACACGTTCTTCTCGATCTAGATTTTCGAGGCGTATCCATTCAGAGCTCACCAAATCCCTGAATGCTGTGAACAAGTAGTCTCGCAGCTCTCGCAACTCGGCCAGAGTTGTGTTTTGCTTGCCAAGATCAAGATGATCAATGAAAGTTTCAACAACATCATTATTACAGCTAGAAGGGATTGGCGGTAACTCCATAGCTAAAATGTGGGCTGCGCGAGGAATCGCGTAATGGAACACGGTGAAAAAAAAAAACAAAAAACAAAACACTTAACAAAACAAAACAATAGTAACATACAAATACTAATAACAAATTCAACAAAAATCTAAAGTTATAATTTGATTGCTAACATGCCAAGAGGCATGTTCCATTCTATATAAATTATGATAATCTAATTTTACCATAACCAATAAAGGTCATTATACCTTTAGTTATTACCAAATATATTTGAAATTTATTTAGGAGAAAAGTATTAGCTTAATATTTTTTTATTCGTGTTTAAATCAACTGCACTACTTACCATTCTCGTCCCGACGTCCGCGGAATCCACCAGTATTTTCAGGTCCCCTGCGATAGCCGCCCTTGTCACCGCCGCCACCTCCACCGCTCTTGTCTTTAGCCTCATCATCGCTCCATTCAGAGACTTCCTTCTGATTCTTGGCTCTTGGCATATCACCAAATCCGCGACCATTGGCCGAAGCAGGCTGCAACATGATACTTTAGTTATGATTCACTTTTTTATATAAAAGAAGGCAAACCTGGTCTTCCCAGTCAGACATATTTAGTTCCTGCTATTCTGTGAAGAAGAGAACATATGTAAATAACGTTAAAACAGAAGTTAATTAATAATTTCAAAAATTACATATTCTCACAGAACAAATTTATTTATAACTTATCTCTCCAAATATTATAGAATACGGGAAGTTATTGAAATAATGGAATATGAAACCCTTCACCACTTTCAAAGCTATTTTTGAAACATTTCCTTCTTCTAAATGAAACAAGCAATACCGCTTTGGGATGTTAACTGCAAAATCTTGATGATACCCCCATAGGGTACAATGTTATTATAACTTAGTGCCAACCCAGATATATTATATATATATACATATATATATATTATATAGAATAAAAGGCAGGATGAGACATCTCCGACCCTATAAATATATATTCTTGATCAGTGCCACCAGCCGAATCGATTTAGCGGTGTCCGTCTCTTACCTAGAGCTACCAAGTTTGGTGACAACATTCTTATCTTTTGCACGTAAATCAAGTTTGTTTCAAAATTTTGGGTGTTGCCCAACATGTTCCAAGCATCATTTGACTTTTTTCGGTGTCGCTCAACATGTTCCTAGCAACATTTATTTTCCATCAGTTTAAACATAATTAGATAAAGTTAATTACATGTGCCTCTTAATTGTACCCACAATACTTTGGGTACCGGGTTATCTCACAGTCGGTAACACTCGACTGTAGGTTTTCTACTTGATTATCACTTACTTGAAAATTTTACTTGTGCTACAAAGCACCAGGACCCCTTAACTATAGAAAACACAATTTTTCGCTTCTATTAGGGTTAAACTTAGTGCCGCAATTAACTTTACACAAAAATAAGTATCAATGTGCTGAAGTCACCTAGCTGAGTGCTGACCTAGCCAAATTGCAAGAGCTGCCATGTAATGGGTCGTAAAACAAAAACGGTTTCAGGGAAACGATAAAAATTGGATTGAAGTTATACAAAGCATTGTGTGCTATATCCGTGGAGCAAAAAAACCATGAATTAAAATCATTCTGTACACATTCTGAGGACATTTATGACAAGAATTAGTATTGACAATAATAGAGTCACTGCTATAGCAGCAGTCGGTAAATTAAAGTTAAAGTTTGTTGTGTTTTTACCACTATTAGTAATGTCTGTTTTAATTCATCGAAATCGGTCGACTATGTCAGTCAGCTGTTATTGTAACGATCGAACCAAAGAATTAAAGCTTCAGCAAATATCTGGTACCCTAACAATCACAACAAAGAGTCCGAGTGATAAGAGCTCTGCCTAGTAAGTGCGAGCGAAACGACTAGAATATGTTTTATGATAATGATTAACCCTTAGATGGTGAGTGGGGCCTAAATTCGCTTTTATATATAATGTCGACCAAAATTAGTCCGCACACAACCTTTCCCAAAACCCGAACGCTTACTACGACGGGACCATGGTACTCTTATACATAATATAATTATTAATGAATTAATTAATTATTATATAATTGTTAATATATATTTGTATCATGGTCAAGACTACCTTCGGTAAATATATTATGGTGTAGACAATTTATATGTACAGTTGCAGCCAAATCACTAACAGAATTTAGGGATTTTAATTTCTACATGATATAGTTTATATAGTAAATAGTAATATAGTATAAGGTAATATCATACTTTTAGCTTTTAGTTATTTCTTGGTTGAATATAGTTCTACCATATGGTTACAGATTTTGTTCATATGTATTACTAAATTAGATAAGAAAAGTTATCATTTTTCAAAGTATTTTATACATTTAATTTTACAATAAAATAAAAAAATAATAGAGATAATTTCATGAAAAAAGTACATTACTTGAATAGTTCGAAAACATGCGAATTTTTTTAACTTAAATTGGACAAAATAGGGATTTATTTATTTACCTCTCTTGAAATTTACGATTTCTTAGTCTTCAAAGCAAAATAAAATCTTTATTTGTCTACCATTATTTGGCCGCAACACATACATAAATATTTGTGGATAGCACAGTTCGGTTGTAATATTAATTTAAAATCAATATTATATGTTACGAAATAGTCTTAACTTTCAGTTCCCTTTCTTACTTCATATTTTATTCGCTTACACATTTAAAAATTCAAGCGTGGCGCCAAAGTTGAAATTTTTTGAAGTGCGCAATAAACACAGTTCCCATATACTGGAAGCTGTTTTTCGCATTTGTATGTATAGCGTATAAATTGTTCTATTTTTTATTTTTTTTTTCGAAATTTTAGTTGATTCTTTCTAATTGTTTCCAACTGATATATTTTATTTTTGTGTAGAAATTGTAGGTAATTTTTGAACAAAAATAACAGAAGTGACACCACACACAACTTGTGGTAGCTAAACATAGTCGCCCCATTGCTCCATCTCGTTCTCACCGGTGCATTACCCAACACCAATTTGCCGTTCGCAGCGATCAGGCGGCAAGGCAAAAACGTGAGTTTCTGTTTTTCTATGTATACCAAGAACACATGTGGGCCGCGCTGCTGGCTTGTTTCTGTGTGTGCGTGAGGAACCCATGTGCGTGTGAAATCGCGCGCGCCAGTATGCGTAGGTAATACTAGCAGCAAGGCAAAGAAGAATCGCTGAAAATTAAGGTTAGAGAGCAGCACAGCCACCAACAACCAACAGAAAAGTAAGAAAAATCCGCATAAAAGGTGCTTTTAAATTTCGAAAAACCAAGTTATTTAACCCACACTCGCTCTAACCGCCCAGCGGATAGAATTTCAACCAATTCAAACCACCTTTTGTGACAGAAAATTCGAAACCAAAGCGACTACTAACTGGGGGGGCGAGCGAAAAGGGAAAATCAATCAATTGAGATATTGTGTCAAATTCTCTTGCAGGAATAGCAATAGTAGTCGCAGCCAGCAAAGCACCACCTCACACCAACCAAATCATGGACAGCGCCGGGAAAAATCGTTATGAGCTCTTGTTCATGGACGACGATGTCAGCGATCCATTAGATAATCTTGTGGCGCCGACGACCGCTGCCTCCGCCGCCGCAATAGCAGCAGCTGGCAAGAAGAAGCAGCCTTCAGCTGCAGGTGGCGCTACCGCGGCCACCAAAACGGCCGCCAAGGTGACAAAGGCGAATAACAACGCCGCCGGAGGACCACCCAATGCCAAGAAACCGAACCAGGCCGAGAAGGAGAATAAGCCCAACAACGCTCTCAGCAAGACCGATGGAAAGAAGTTTACCCCGTCCGCCGACAAACAGTTTAACAGCAACAACAAACAGGGTGCTCCGCGGCCAGGAGGTGGCGCCAACCGCACACGTGAATTTGGCAGCGGTCAAGGACAAGGACAAGGGCAAGGACAGGGTCAAAGAGAGCAGCAGCGTAGTACTAACTACCGTCAACAGAATGGCAACGGCAATGTTGAATCTCGGGAGCAGCGCAACAATCGCCGTAATGTCCGCGATAACGCCGGAGGAGCACCCGATGGCCAGCAGTCGCGACCCTACCGCGGACCTGGTGGAAGCGGCCAGGGAGGCGCAGGTGGAGCTGGCAACGATCGGCCGCAACGCCAAAACCGCAACAACGATGGCCAGAACAGGAAGCGCGAGTTCGATCGCCAATCGGGCTCAGACAGAACAGGTGAGTAGAAAATGGCTATAAAGCTAAAGCAGGACTGCAACCAAAGCTAGATAAAGCTATTAATGGACATGATATAAAAGCTACGATAAATAATACCAAAACTTTTACCATGACAACATAAAAACCCACCTGACCCAAAAGTATATCTAAGGGAAGGAGAACAAAATTAAATACATTTTTAAATGCTTACAGTTAAACCCAAAAGCACAAAAACCCAAAGCCGAATTTCGAAAATATCTTTAAATTAGATCTCTTAAATTATTCTTGTTCATGTTTTTATCACGTCCAAAAGAATTCTTCTTTCATAAATTGATCAATACATTTAATTCTTGTTTCCTGAAATCATAGAGTTGAGCTTAATGTACAATTGCTTTTCACTAGTTACAAGCAAAACCAATCAGAAAAATGTTAATTTTTCAGCATTTAATCAAGAGAGGATATTTGAGAATATTTATGAATCGCGGAATTAGTTATAAATAAATCTTTTTGACGCTTATTGATCATTAAAATCAATGAATTTGGTTAGAAACCATCTTTAACAAATATAAAAACTACACACTCATATTCAGGCAGAGATACCCGTCTCTGCCTCCTGCTGCTTTCGTTTTTGGAATATCCAAAATTATCTAGCATAGCATAACATACAACAAGCAGACAGCAGAACAGAAGAAATAGAAAGAAGCGTGTTAAAAATAGTTTGCGGCGCTCTTGACGATATATTCTTCCTGACAACGTAAATGTTTATAGGAAGCCAGTATTTCAAAAGATCTTTGCCCAAATATATCAGCGAAGAGTTTGGGTGCTCAAGTGAATATCAACAGGCGATTTAACAATTACAACAGCATCTAAATTGGTTTAAAATTATTAAAACATGTTAATGTTAATGTTACATTAAAATTATTCTTGTTCTGTTTACAATTTACTCACCTAAAAGACTATCGAAGTGTAAAATTTTCTGTTTACTTAACGCAAGTTTTCAGAGAACAAGGCACGTCCTTCACAATATGAGCAACCTGAAATTAAAATAATCAATTAAATTTATATTTTTCTACAACCCGCAGGTGTAAAGGCTATTGATAAACGTGATGGAGCTGGTGCCCACAATTGGGGTTCGGTCAAAGAGGCCATTGACGATGTGAACAAGAACGAAACTGAGACCGCTGTGACCAATGCAGAGGGTGGTGCCGCCAAGGCCGACGAATCGGGAAATGAGCAACAAAACGAGCAGCAGACGGCCGCCGAGGAAGAGACCAAAGAGCTGACCTTGGATGAGTGGAAAGCACAACAGGGACAGCGCATCAAGCCAACCTTCAACATACGCAAGGCCGGAGAAGGTGTGTGTTCATATTGTCCAGATCTTTCAAGTGACAATAATGTCTATACTGAGATAAATCTATTATTTATAAAATTATAATTATTTGCACACAGGTGAGGACACATCGCAGTGGAAGAAAATGGTTGTCTTGACCAACAACAAAAAGAAAGAGACCGAAAGCGAAGAGGAGCTCGAATATGATCCTGCCATGTATCCCCAACGTGTGGGCCGCCAGCAACGCGTCCTTGATATTCAGTTCAACTTCAACGACGGCCGCCGCGGAGGACCCGGTGGTTTTGGAGGACGCGGCGGTGGACGTGGAGGCCCACGTGCCGGCGGCATTGGTGGCGGCGGGTCACGCACCGAGGGCGGCGGTAACCGCGGCGTTGACCGCCAGCGGGATGGCCCCTCTTCGGGCCATCAACAGCAGCAGCAACATAACAATAATGAGGGCGGTGTCTCCGGCGGTGCTCAGTCAGCTCCCAATAATCGGCCGCCCACCGAACGTCGTGGTCCAGGCAACAACAACAACCAGAACAGCGGACCAGGGCTGAATAAGCGGTTCGAACGGCAACAGAACACTGCACCCAAGGTGAACGACGAACGTCAGTTTCCCACACTGGCTTAAAAGCTTTCTCTCCAATCACACTGATGGCGGGAAACCTGGGAGGAGCTATTGTGGCATGGGAGCAGGTTACCAAAATGAAATCTTATAAATTAAAAATATCACAGACAACAAAAACCTTTAAGAAAAGCAAAAATTAAACAAAACCAAGTGTAGCCGCCATATAAGCCAAAAGCAACAAAAATACCAACAAAAACAAGCTAAGCAAAAATGAAAAATAAATTATCTATATATATTTAAATATATGAAGAGATCACGAAAGCAATTTTATAGTTTATGCGTGGCCAACTAATCAGATTTTATCTATGAAATCACGATCAAGCAGCTGACCACATCGTGTAAACTAGTCAGAGAGTCAGGCAAGCGGACAACTCATAATATACTTCCTTTCTAATTGTGAATTTTAATCACTGTTTGCAATGGAACCATATGCTTAAGATTTTCGCAAAAGTAAAACGAGGCAGACGGACACAGACTTTGTTTTATTACATCAATGAAAAATGTTGATGTAATATAGTTGATTTTTCCCCATTTTTTGTTATTACCCATTAATCATCATACCTACTAAACAGTCGCTACCCAGTGATTAAGGAAAATAATAATCCAAAAGCAAATAAATATTCGCAAGAACATCACATCCAGACTGTTTCTTCAAGAAAAATAAGCAAACACACACTAAACACAGGATAGTTTTCATCAAGAGAACAGTAAAAGCATTTGCATACTCAAATCTTTTTTTTATGTTCTGTTACAAATTACATACATTTTCATTGAGAAATGTACGCTTTTTATTATATTTACTCTGTTAAAGAATAACTTTTAAAATAAAGAAAACGAAATGGACAACAATTATTTAACTCAGTAGTTGGAAAACAAAAACGAAAGATAACTGAAGAATAGTAAGTGTTAAAACCTTTGTAATTGTGTTTCTTGATGCAAATTCTATTAAAAAATTTAAATTTAATAATTATAAAGCAAACTATGCATCAAATATACTACTTTATATTATAAAAAACCTAACTGAACACACTGAAATACGAAAACAAAACTACTTTAAGCATTATTAAAGAAATAAAACAAAATATTGACATACTATTGGATCAAATATATAAACCTTCAATAAGTAGAATTACAAGCCCTCCACATATTTAGGTGGACGACTGCTTTCAAAAATTTCAAGTTGGAAGATAAACCCAAATCTAAATACGGTAATATGAGATATCCCTGTAAAATTGTTTGCTTCTATAATTAGAAACTGTATAAATTATATATGAAATATATAAATATATATATATTCGTACGTACATAAAATGAATGACTACTACACGGAAAGGGCAACAATTATATGTCAAACAAAAAAAAAGAGAAAAAAAATAAGAAAGAAAAAATAGGGAAACTCACTTAGAACAGAATAAACGAAATTTTTGAAATATTGTATTTTGACCCAAAGAAACAAACCATTCAACTGCAACAAAATGTTGAGAAACTCGTTTAAAAATGAAACAAGAAAATTTATTTGATAACAATAAAGAAACAAAAAGAAAACGCTTCAAGTCGAGAACATGAATGGGTGAGAAGAATTTGAGGAACGAGAGCAAAGCGTAATTCAAAGACGCGTCGATACTTGTGTGCAGATTTACACAAACACCGACGAGGTGACGCCGAAACAGAAAAAAAGTTCAATAATGAACGGGAACAAGGAACTTGGACAATGCAACTGGAAACCAAATATTTAATTATCTCCACAGAGATGGAAATTTGTTTTGCATTAAATTATTTTTCTGCATTAAGATCTTTGATATTCATCTAAGTATTACATATTCGTCTTTGTTACTCACCTGCTTTAATATTTTCCGATACTGCTCTTTGCAACGTCTGTATCACTCGAAAGTTCGACTGAAATGAAAAATGAAAAAGGAGACATAAAAGCAAGCTAAAAAGGTTGCCAAAAACTCTAACAGCTAGTGTCAATTACGAACAAATTTGACGTCCAGCACGTATTGCCGCTTTGACAACCCTAAAACATAACGGTGCTTGCTACTGCAAAGACAAAATGGACGACAGGAAAATTAATTGCGAAGCGGAGCCCGAATTTGTATTCTTTGTACTCTTGGAACTTTTAATGACACTTCTATAGGTTTTGTATGAAAATATGTTTTTTCTATCACTTATAGTACTTGGAACGATTTTGTTGCGCTCTGCATTAATTTGCAGTACTCCACGCTGAACTTGAGAATGGAATGCGATAAGGAGTTTGTAAAACTATTTTTAATCTTAGTTAAAGCATTGAAAACGATTTGTACATATAATTTACTAATCTGCACCGATTTAAAGCGCAAAAACTCACTTAAAAAATTGCCGAAGAGAGAAATAGAACAGAGCAGTTTTTAAAAATTAGTTTGCAACATTTTCGATTCTTTTCTTTTAATTTTACAGACGCAAAAGTTCACAAGACCTTATATTTCCACACGATTTTACTCACCCGCTTTTAAAAAACAAGTGATTGCTTATTATTTAAAACTCACTTAAACTTTCACAAGAATTTCCGAACTGTTCGAGCTAACGCTAAGCAGAAAAGCAGAGGAAGGGAAACCGGGCGATGACGTTTAAATATTCGTGTTTCCATCCCTGGAAGTTTTCGCTCATTTCTCATTCCCGCGTCGAAGTTTCTCATTATTGCGCTAGTTCCATAGTTTTCTACGTTATTAGAAAAATTGTTTAAATTAAATTATTTTTCGATCCTGTTCGATTCTACCATTTACTTCAACGTTTATTTTTATAAATGTTGTAAAAAAAATTTAACATGCATTCTATATATAGCTCTGTATTTTCCGCAGTATTTCTCGGAAAGCCGCTATGCGGTCCCACTAAAACGCGTTAGGGTATTCTCCCAACTTGTTCTGCGAATACAGAACGAAAAAAAATAGTAAACAACTTTTATTGGAGGGAAAAAGGTAATAACTCAATCTCGACATAACATAACATACAGATATGTTTTAAAAGCCGGTGCCTAAATGAAAAGCAACCTAACCTATGTTCTGTCACCTTGTTTACCTAGCACATTCAGGCGACCAAAATGAGCGTAGAGGACGAAGTTTTCCGGATTAAGAAGAAGATGGACAAGATATCGACGGCGAGCGATGGCACAGTGAGTTGGGAATCTGGATCCAACAACATAACGGCGGGAGCTGCGTACAATCAAATAATATTTTTTTTTTTCCCCAAACAGGGACAGGATCAGGCTTTGGACTTGTTAAAGACGCTGCAAACGCTGAACATCAATTTGGAGATACTGACCAAGACGCGCATCGGCATGACGGTGAACGAGCTGCGCAAGAGCAGCAAGGACGACGAAGTAATCGCTCTGGCCAAGACTCTGATCAAGAACTGGAAGCGTTTCCTGGCCAGCCCGGCACCGGTAACGCCCAATCACAACTCAGCGAGCAAGGATGGCTCCTCGAACAGCAACAGCAATGCAGCTAAACCCTCAAGCGCCGCCAAGTCATCATCCTCCAGTAAGGACAGTAAGTCCGGCAGCAGTAGCAGCAGCTCGTCGAAGGATAAGCGCGAGGAGAAGAAGCCCTCGTCGTCACAGACCTCGTTCCCTTCCGGCGGCATGACGGATGCGGTTCGTCTGAAGTGTCGCGAGATGCTGGCCACCGCGCTTAAGATCGGCGAGGTGCCCGAGGGCTGCGGTGAGCCTGAGGAGATGGCCGCTGAACTCGAGGACGCCATTTATGCCGAATTCAAGAACACGGATATGAAGTATAAGAACCGCATTAGATCGCGCGTGGCTAACCTCAAGGATCCAAAGAATCCGGGCCTTCGAGGCAACTTTATGTGTGGAGCTGTCACCGCCAAGCAGCTGGCTAAGATGACACCTGAGGAGATGGCCAGCGATGAGATGAAGAAGCTGCGCGAGAAGTTTGTTAAGGAGGCCATCAACGATGCCCAATTGGCCACCGTGCAAGGTACCAAGACAGATCTCCTCAAGTGCGCCAAGTGCAAGAAGCGCAACTGCACCTACAACCAGCTGCAGACCCGATCCGCCGACGAGCCAATGACTACCTTTGTCATGTGCAACGAATGCGGCAACCGATGGAAGTTCTGCTAACTCCCCAATCCCAAAACATATATTCTTATTACATTGTAAAGACACACGAGACAACATTTTGTATTTGCTGCCCACATGCGGAGCATGCGCTTACGCACTGACCACCTAAATGAAAAATAAACTTTCAATAAACATGAACTATTGATAATACCTATACCTGCCCGCTGTTTCTGCAATCTGTTCGCTGATACGAAGCAGACGACGTCACGAAATTTGGTATCTGACTTATACAGACCCTACGCGTTCGCTCCGTGCCATTTTGACTTTCCGTTAGTTCTCAGCTAAACACTTCTTGAAGAGCTCATTCAATACTAAAATAAGAGCGAGTCGGTTGAGCGCTCAGCATAAACGGTCTGAAAATTTAAAATGTGCTTTGTTGACAATGCTGTAACTTTGTAATTTTAACATATTTTACTAATACTATAATACATAAGCACTCATTAACAAACAAATTCATACAAAAGGAAGAAGTGAGAAAAAATAGAGAATCATTAACGCTTTTTTTGTTGAGATGGTCACGAAATTTAGGCAGCTAGCTGAATATTTTCGAGATATGAAAATAATCGATTTGAAACATAATTATTACTTAGTATAATTTCACCTGATCCCAATATAGTACAAGGTATTATAACTAAGATTTACCAGATCGGAGTACAATTGGATGATCAGCATGGGAGTTATTAGATACTGTGGTTGTAACCTTCCAGTGTCTTAGATGGTTATTTCGATCCGAAATATCCTAATAATCTGCTGAATATAATAATAATATAATCATCTAATTAATATAAAACACTCTTTAAAATGTATGCTTGTATTTAATTAAATATCTGTTATACTGTATGCGAAAAATCCCATAGCTCTCGAAATAATTTTTAATTTCACGTCGCGAAAAGAAGTCAAGTTTATATTTTTTTTTTCAATTTTTTATTTTCCTCAGAGGATTTGGTTCCAATAATTATGCTAATCGAATAATTAAAATTCGAATTTACTAAAAATAATGTTAGGAGAATTACAACAATAAAATCGCGGTTCGACCTTTGCCTTTTTTGTTGGGGAATCCCAGAGATATGTAAGCCTCACATAACTTAAATGCCAATAAACAGGATTTTCGAAAGGTTCTACGCCAATCGGTAGCTCAACGATTACCATCTAACCAAACTCAAGAGTTGTGTGACTTCCTTAAGTGTCCAAACCGATGTGATCTACTAGCGTAAATGCGTATTCAAATGGCTCTGACAAGTGGGTTTTCACTATGTATGTATGAATGTACCATATATATACGAATCTACTTGGATATTGACGCGGATTAAAGTTTAAAAGAAAAACAAAGGTTTCCAAACTTAATTTCTTTTAAAAATATGTCTTCAATTTGTCTGCGATTAGTTTATTATAATCGTAGACTAATATCAGGTTTTTTACATTTTTCTTAAACCAATACCGAAATAAAAAAAAATATAAATATATATAAATAAAGGTGTATACAGTAAGTATTAAACACAGAATATTTCTGGTATCAGCTTGGGATCAATCGTATCGCCTGGTTGACCTGGTTGTAGATCTCTTCTTCCACCGAGAGAACCTGTGGTACCTTTTCTTTCCAAGCAAGATTTCTCTGATCCCGGAGCCACCTGAAATTCACAATTCTTGTCCAAGGTTGAAAAATTAAGGAATCATCCATTATGTTGTTATTTGAGACAAAGAATCGAACGCAAATTCATAGTAATATTATCCTTTAAAGGATTTCGAGATTTAAATTTTTTTATCGTTCTACGCGCTAGTGCTGGTAGCTGAACACGATCACACACCGATAACCTTAAAAATAGCGAAATAATCGAATATTTTGAAGAGAATCGATTAAATGCACATTTATTTTTTTAACATATCTTTTTTTTTATCACTGTGTTCCCATGCCTTTTTCACAGGAAAAGCCCTGGGATACACCATTCAACCTGTTGAATCTTTTATTTAGCATGCCAAAGCATTGCGAAACATCCAACCACACTGGCTTTCTAGTCATAAAACCGGTATTTTTCTTAATGACTGCATTTTTAAAAGTTGTGTTTGTACGGTAACTGTAGATTCCAGCTGCCGATATTTTAATCATTTACCCTAAATGACAAATACAAATGCATGTGCATTTAAAATACTAGATAATTTTGGTATTTTTCTGTTGATTCTGTTTGTCAAAATTAATAACAGCTTATATATGTATATAGCTTATATATATATATAATATATTATTTGCTTAATAAAAATAATTTACAAATTCATTGGGGTTTTATAAGGTTACTAGAGACAATTTTGTATCCATTGTTATCTACAATACGATACGATACGTTTCGATGCCGAAAATACCGACTAATGGAAACCGGGTTTTAGATTCGAAGATCCAGGGGGCGCCAGTATGTATATTATCGATAGTACGTATCGATGGAGCAAGCTCGATATTACCGATAGTGCCATCGATGTTTGGACAGATCTAGTGTTTCGTTTCGGTTGGCGTATTCGGTTCTTTTTCGGTGTAAGTTATACTTTGAGCTCAGGCAAACACAGCCACAGATAAAACAGTCACAATGCAAAAAAACTAAGCTACTTTATTAATCTGTTGCTTAGCTGACTAAAGGGAATATATAGAGAGCAATCGGCGCGCTGCACTTTTCCTGCGATCGTTGGTGCGTGACCTATTTATGTAACCTGTTTTCAAAAAAGAATGTCCCGCTTTCGTCGGGTTCATTTCCAAGTCGCCAAAGTGTTAATTAAAACCACAATAAGTTCAGTTTCCTGCCCAAACGGAGAGTGCAAAATTCTGGGGCAAACCAAAAAGATAGAGTGATTGGAAAAAAGAGTGCAATAACCCTGGAAGTCGAGTCGGTTTGTGAGAGTGAGAAGCTAGCAAAGCCAACAACCAAGAGAAAATGACAAGGGTCACCTAAAACACCACACTGTCTCAATTTAATTATAATTGATTTTATAGCTTGAGACGAAGACGTGGCTCCAATGCATTTTTATTGCTTTAAGCGACTGACCAAATTATAGCTACGCTTCAGGTTTCGTTGCCTAGAACGGTACTAACATGCACAGGCCACGGCCACTCTCTCGCGCACACATGCACACACGGATACCATAATAGACACCTGCCGAATGGCAGCGGAGTAAGCGAGACAGAGACATGCGTAAAGAGCGGCTCAGTGCAACAAATTCAATGGGTGCGAGCCCCTTCCCTTTCCCACCCGCCTGTTGATGGTTCTTCTGCTCTCAGATATGTGTTCGTTCACTCTCTTTTTCCTCTCTCTCTGTCTCTTTCCTTGAGCTTGAACCAGGTTTCAGCGGCCAAGAATTCTCCTATTGACAACAACACTTGTTTGTCCGGTTTGTTATTTTTGCTGCGGTTGCACAACGGGACATTTCGTGTGTGTGGACAATTGGAAAACCCTTTTCATCTAAACGCTTTTCATTAGCCGGTTTTCGGTTTGGGTTTGTTTCTTCTCCCATCGCAACCTTTTTTGCGCCTCCATTCGGGCTGTTAGGTTCCACAACGTTGTGTTTGTGTGCACATGTTATTTTTCATGCTTTTGGTGTTGCTGGAGGCTTTCGCGACTTTCTGTTTGTTTGGTGAAACTTTTTTAAAGGTTTTCTCTAAATTCATAGTAAAAAAATGAACATCATTCTTTTGCATAGCTTTCGTTTGTGAGCGTTAAGATCTTTTAAAAGCTTTGAATAATTAGGATGAGTTGAAATGATTAGTATAGAAAGCGCCATGATTTTTTAATTATAAACATGAAAAGGAATTTGGCGGTGGAGAGCCAAGTTTCAGAAAAGTTATCCTAAAGAGTCCTGTAAAAAAATTATTTGGTGACTTAAAATATGTAATTATTTTTGTATAGGGGTGTCCTAGAAAATTAATTAAAATGTAGTTGTTTAATTTAAAAACTTAAAAGTACATGTTATGTACTTTTGTAGTAGTTGAAATGTGACTTATGATGTAAATTCGAGATAAGGATTTGCCTGATTTAAAAACTTGTAGATCGAACTACGATATCATGAATGGTTGACCGGTCCAAATTAGCAGTTCCTTATGATAATGAGTAGTTTTTCGCTAGAGTGACACCTTGAAATTGAGCTTTGCTTGTATCTGGTGTTGCACAGATTGCTAAGAGCTCTGAGTCAAATGTCAGAGTTAAAAGTTGGGAAAAACGAAATAAAATTTGCTTTTGCTATATTGCTTTACTTACATATGTATGAAGGTATATATATATGGACTTATTGCATTAGCTTCGTAATTTTACGTGGCAAACCACACTTGAACTTTCACTAATGACTGGCGATGAACTTTTGAATCACAAAACTCACTCAAAACCCTCACTCACGTGCTGCTCTTTGCTCCCGCTGCCGCCTGCAGTGAGATACATTCATACGTACGTGCCGATAGCCCATATTGAACAGTGTGTCATTGGATGCCCCACAGCCCAGTATCTGTTTAGGCGAAATTCATAGATGAGCATTACTCGCGATTTTAAACGGTTTGTAGTCATGCCTAGAGATGTGTATGTGTGCCCCACCCCCTGCGCACCTAGAATTACACCTTGTTTAATGCTTGGGCGCTTATCTGCGCCTGCACTCAAGGGTCTCTGATAACAGCAGCATTATCAAGCAATCGGCTTTAAATAATTTGGGTATGACTGTGTTTAGTCACAGTTTGTTTGTTTATATAAATAAATACCAAAATACATATGTATATAATCAGGTTTATATATGTTACCTACGTCGTGTCTTCATGTTATCTACATGTTTATGTCGGAATCAAGTTTTGGATTATTTTTAACATCCTCCCTCCACATAATCTACAGAAATCAATAAAGAACTCTCCTCCCTGAGATTACTTAATATACGGACAGCCATTAACTTGATTTAATCACCGAACATGTGAAGGTAATTTATAGTCTAAACATGTTATCTACATCGTATCTTCCTATTATCTACATACACATGTTTGGTGTAAACATATGTATACGAAACCTGGAAAATATTAAGGCCAAAATAGCGAACTGGCTGTATTCTATATAAACGAGTCGATATAGGCATCTTTCACTGTATGTCTCTAAGCAAAGTAGTTTTTCAGATTTTAAGCAGGCTGTCCTGGTCCAAGTTGTTTGTTAAGATAAATCTGATTTTGAGCTTTACGTCTGGCGAAACTCATATTATTTATTTCTTGTTTATTTGAATTGCCCGACAGTGAAACCTTTTATATATAATTACTTTTCGCCGAAGTCTTTCCTTTTTCAATATATAGACAGTCTAAAACAAGGTTTTTTAAAAGACGTTAAGATCTGTAAAGCTTATACATGTTCTTGGTCAATAGATTCGAGGTATCTATATAAATTTCCAGTATTTTTGAAAAACCGAGTTCTGGGAGATGCATACAAGTTCAGTATGCACAGCAACTTAATTGTTTGATAACTATCATGTTAATCATCCGATTTTACCTAAATTCTTAGAGCACGTCCACACAAATGTATTAATCTCGATAATTTAATATTCAGTGTAGGTATGTATCAACTAAATGGTTGAACTCTAACCAACAATTCAAGTTGCCCTGTAGAAATGTACCAGTGAGAACGCTAGTTTAACTCTGGATTGGTTTCCGTGTGCATTAGACTTGTATTTTAACCGGCAGAGCGTAACCAGACTGGTATACATACATATGAATGTATGAGTATACTTGCCGCCGGCTCACTCGATGTGCCACTAAATTTGGTTGCTGCTTTTTTGGTTGCTGGCATGTTGCAATTGTGGCGAGAGGAGGAGAACACCTCCATATGAGTAACTATACATTAACTGATACTTTTGCTGCCGTTGTCGTTAGTCCATGTGTTAAATGATGGATGAGGTGTCCAATTATAAGTCGGCTTGGCTGGCAACCGACATCTTAGAATTCTGATTCATGGATAGCTTTAAAAGAGGCAGTGATGCTATTAGGTTGATCCAGATTTTGATTTCTTTGCGAAGATTCGATGAATCAGTTGATATGGGGTATACATTGGAGAAGTGGAAATTAAAGATAAAATTAAATGTTACATTTATTATTTTACGAACTAATCTAGGTGTAACCTTTTCCAATTCCAATACAATTCCTACAGCTCTAATATTTTGATATTCCGCGAACATATGACTCATTCCCTTCGATTTGAATCGAATGCTTCACATATTAGAATGAAATTTAATGAGTTCATTGAAAAATGATATAACAAACATTAAAAAATAATAATATATACGTGTATATATTTTTTTTATCAATATAATAGGATAATATAACAGAGTGACCGACCGTGAGATATTCGGTACCTAAAGCTTAGTGAATAAAATTAAAGGCACATGGCCATCGCTTCACTTATTCACTTTGTCTAACTAGGCTCAAGTCTGTGAAAAACTTAATTAAACAGGGCGGAAGGCAGAAGAACCGTAGACAAATGTTGGTAGGAACATGTTGAGCAATGCCCTTTGGAGCTGCCAACACAAATACAGATGGTGTTGAAGTTCAGCATGCACAGCTACTTTATTGTTTCATAACTCGCATGTTCATTATCCGATCTTATTCATATTCTTAGAGCACCTCCATACAATGTCTATTCAATCTAATTACTTTAAGCCGAAAGCAGGCTTATTGCTTAGGTATACTTTTCTTTTAAGATTTTGGAGGTGGGTAGTGAGCGTGGTCAAATCTGCGTGCAACAGAGGAATGCTGTCACCAAATTTGGTAGATCTAGATTAGTCTCTGTGATCTGTTATTTTATACGGAAGAACAGACACGGCTAAATCGACTCGGTTGGTGACCGTGATCAAAAATATATTTACTTTATGGGTTCGGATATTTCTCCTTCTGCCTTTTATAATTCCCTTGTGCCCGTTGGCTACAACCGGGAGAAAAAAAATTAAATTAAAAAAATTAAATTAAAAAAATTATCTAAATATATGTGTGTATATATTGTTTTGAAAAACTTCGGAGATCGGGCAATTTGTCCAGGCTTTTTACTTAAGAGACGGGAAGACAGAGGTATACATTGAGATTGACATATGTGGACGTTGCTAGATCAACTCATTGCAGGAGTATAATTTTAATTTAATATTACGTATTTACTTAAAAATTTTTCGAAAATATTATTAGTCTCTTTTATATTTATATTTATAATTGGGCTTGAAAGAGGTCAAGTTTTCTCTAGCCTAAGCTAAAATAATGCTTAAAAGTTTACCTTGCCTTATAATGTAATGAAAGTAAATTTTTTGAATGAAATCCAAATAATTTGCATAATAAAAACGTCCATTGAATCCATCGATTTAGTGTGAGCTCTCTTTTCCCGGCGGTTCTCGCATTCAAACGTTTTATTATTGAAGTTAAAAGTGAAAATGTCGCGATGGCCTTTTTTGCATGTCTAAAGGCTTACATATTTATATTTTGAAAGATCGACAGTCACGTATAAGTTAGCTTGGTTCGGTTTGCCTAGTTTGAGAAGAACAAAAGAAGTATCGAAAGTATGATTTTTTTGGATGTGCTGAGAGACTGATGACTAATTCGTTATTGGGGTTTGGTTAATGAGTTGCCAGGTTAGTTGTGGACTTACTAAATGAGAGTGCGTTTGCCAAATGGAAAAGGAAAGACGTTTACTCCAAGCTGGGGAGAGAGACCCAACATCAACAGCAACAGCAACGACAATAAGACGGCGGACCACAGCGAAGACAGCGACAAGTTGTGAATTCTTTCAATTTACCGTAAACTTCACCTTAATTTTTTTTTTCAAAGCCGGTTTTAACTGCTTGAGGCGCTAACTTGAATTTGTTATTGTGGCTCCATGTCTAACTCTTCCACTTGTTCTCTTTTGGAACAGAAAATAATACAAGAAGGCATCGTAGAGCAACGGGCTTTTGTATTTGGATGCCAACCCAGGAACAGTAAATGAAGGACGACGACTATGGTGATTGTAACACGTGTAAGTACATATACTAATGAGGGGAGAATGTGATCATTATTCCCTATCGAGGTGTCCCATCTCTCTCGGTCCTCCCTCTGCCACGAGCACTATGTAACTAGCAGTAGCAGTAAGCGGAAGTTCCATTCTCTAGTGTGTGTGTTAGCCATGCTTCACTTACACTCCAACAATTCTCTTCTTCTCTTACAGTGGTGGATAGAAATATTGGAATTATTATTTATAAATTACATTAAGAGCCCACTTTACTTATAATTTAAATTAGTGAACTAGATATCAGATTTTATAGAATTTCGACCTTTCAACTAAACTTCAAGGCATGCAAATCAAAAGTGTAACTTTCAAATGAAATTGGCAAAACAATTTTATTTTAATATTTTATTTCTATCTACTTAAATGTAAGGATTTAAAATTTCAATTATAACCATATTATGAAAGCTAATTCTAACAGTCAGCCCAATATGAGCGCTCCATTCTTTCATTTTTACCCCTAACATTCCATTTGCTCATAAATAAATATCC
This sequence comes from Drosophila pectinifera, assembly GCA_008042775.1. Lineage (NCBI taxonomy): Eukaryota > Metazoa > Arthropoda > Insecta > Diptera > Drosophilidae > Drosophila > Drosophila pectinifera. The sequence goes on from VNKC01000865.1 coordinate 200,059, forward strand.
AGCAACCACTGTACATACATGGCCTACGTCTGTCCCTGGTATCACTATTTTTTGCGTTCCGCTCAAGTGATTCTTACAACAAATAATGAAAAGTTTTTATGGCCCCCATGTCCATGGCAACCGAATGCGGCAGTGGCAACCTCGTAAAGCCCTGAATGTCAAATTGTAAAATCGTTAAATGCTTAAAAATGTAAGAATTGTAATTACGGTACAAATTGACGTTACAGGGTGACTACATCTGGATAGAGCCCGCCTCGGGGCGAGAATTCGATGTGGCCATTGGAGCACGTGTCATCTCCGCGGAGGGTCGCCGCATCCAGGTGCGCGACGACGATGGTGACGAGGTGTGGCTGGCCCCTGAGCGTCGGATCAAGGCCATGCACGCGTCCTCCGTCCAGGGAGTGGAGGACATGATATCCCTGGGCGATCTGCATGAGGCTGGCATTTTGCGGAATCTGCTTATACGCTACAAGGAGAATCTGATATATGTAAGTAAACACTTTTAATCCGCTTATTGGAAAGAAGAAGATTTAATACCCGGAGCCCTAGGGAACTTTTCTCTATAAAATATATATTCTTGATCAGCGTCAACAGCAAAGTAAATTTTGTCGTGTCCGTCTCCGTGTCTCAGAGACTATGAGAGCTAGAACTACGAAATTTGGGAACAACATTTTAATCTGTTGCACGCAGATCAAGTTTGTTTTAGAATTTGACCATGCCAACTTCCGCCCTGAAAAACCTGCTTCAATTTGAGTGAAATCGGATGATAAACATGTAGTTATTAAATAAAAACGGTTTCTTTGTGTGCTGAGCTTTTAATTATATTCATTTCACCCACAATGCTTTGGGTGCCGGGTATGTTACAGTCGGTCACTCTCGACTGTAGCTTTTATACTTGTTTAAAATACAAATTAGAGTCGTTAGCCTGAACGAAATGCCTCACAATAAATTCTAAAGAAAGTAGATATATAAATACTTGGCCTTTTTAATGTCTAAACTAAATATTTATATATTGCGATATCATTATCTTATCAAAGCCATCCAGCTTGCATGGCTTATAAGTTTTGTTTCTGTTTTGATATCGTGTTCCAGTTACAAAAATTACGGGTGTTTATTTACAGTAGAAATCTTAGAATAAGATCTCCTTCCGGGGTATCAGGGAATGTTATAAATGTTATGAATGAATCCATAGAGTACAGGGGTATTAAACCTCAACTATGTAATAGGAAGAAGTATATATATACTTGATTAGGCGAGTTCACCACGCGTGTTAGCCCTATTCGTCTGTTCATTTGTCGGTCTGTCTGTATATAGCAACAGATTTTAAGAGCCATAGCTACCAAATTTGATAACATTCTTGTTTCACTCCCATTATGGAGAATGCTTGTTGGCTTTATCAAGATCTTCTTGTGTTTTTGGCATAAATTCTAGTTTTGATCTATTTATTTTTAATCATTTGGGTCGAGACTCTAATTCGCTTAAAAAAACAAATTTTAATAATGTATTCCTGACTTGTTGCCATCCCCATTTCAGACATATACCGGCTCCATATTGGTTGCCGTTAATCCCTATCAGATTCTACCCATTTACACGGCCGACCAGATCAAGCTTTACAAGGAGCGTAAAATTGGGGAGTTACCGCCGCACATCTTCGCGATCGGAGACAATGCATATGCGCACATGAAACGCTACCGCCAGGATCAGTGCATCGTGATATCTGGCGAGTCGGGGGCAGGAAAAACGGAGAGCACAAAGCTGATACTGCAATATCTTGCTGCTATCAGTGGCAAGCATTCCTGGATCGAGCAGCAAATCCTTGAGGCAAATCCCATACTGGAGGCCTTTGGCAATGCCAAGACCATACGTAATGATAATTCGTCTCGGTAAATAATTAAATATTTTGCGTGTCGTACATACTATTTAAATATCTAAATGTTTCAACAGGTTTGGAAAATACATAGACATACATTTTAGCGCAAATGGTGTCATCGAAGGAGCCAAAATCGAACAATATCTTTTGGAAAAGTCGCGCATTGTTTCCCAAAATCATAGCGAACGCAATTACCACGTATTTTATTGCATTTTGGCTGGTCTATCGTCCGAGGAGAAAAGCCGTCTCGACCTTGGCATGGCAGCGGATTACAAGTATGAATATTCGTCCAGTTTATCTAAAATTAATACTTAAGCGATTTTCGGATTTTATAAGATATGCTTATTCTCTTCTTATAGATATTTAACTGGTGGCAATAGCATAACCTGCGAGGGTCGTGACGATGCTGCCGAATTCTCCGACATTCGTTCCGCGATGAAAGTTTTGCTCTTCTCCGATCAGGAAATCTGGGAGATTATTAAGCTATTGGCTGCATTACTTCATTGCGGAAATATTAAGTATAAAGCAACGGTGGTGGATAACCTGGATGCCACTGAGATACCGGAGCATATAAATGTGGAGCGTGTGGCCGGACTTCTAGGCCTGCCTATACAACCACTGATAGATGCTCTGACACGACGAACACTTTTCGCCCATGGTGAGACGGTAGTATCGACTTTGTCTCGGGACCAATCCGTGGATGTTCGAGACGCCTTTGTTAAGGGCATTTACGGACGACTGTTTATTCACATTGTGCGGAAGATTAACTCGGCAATTTTCAAACCGCGCGGCACCTCGCGGAACGCCATCGGTGTGCTGGACATCTTTGGTTTTGAGAACTTTGATCAGAACAGCTTCGAGCAGTTCTGCATTAATTATGCCAACGAAAACCTACAGCAGTTTTTTGTGCAACACATTTTCAAGCTGGAGCAGGAAGAGTATAATCATGAGGCCATCAACTGGCAGCATATCGAGTTCGTGGACAACCAGGATGCCCTCGATCTAATAGCCATCAAGCAACTGAACATTATGGCTCTTATAGACGAGGAGGCCCGCTTTCCCAAGGGCACGGATACAACAATGTTGGCCAAATTGCACAAAACACACGGAGCGCACAAAAACTATTTGAAACCAAAGTCTGATATCAACACCAGCTTCGGACTTAATCATTTTGCCGGCGTGGTTTTCTACGATACGCGTGGATTCCTGGACAAGAACAGGGACACTTTCAGTCCCGACTTGCTGCATCTGGTTAGCCAGAGTGGCAACAAGTTCTTACGTCAAATTTTTGCACAGGACATCGAGATGGGAGCAGAGACAAGGAAGCGAACGCCCACACTCTCCACACAGTTTCGAAAATCGCTGGACGCGCTGATGAAAACTCTGTGCAGCTGTCAGCCATTCTTTATTCGTTGCATCAAGCCCAACGAGTTGAAAAAACCAATGATGTTTGATCGAGGATTGTGTTGCCGTCAGTTGCGCTACTCCGGAATGATGGAAACCATTCGGATACGGCGCGCTGGCTACCCCATTCGTCATGGATTCCGCGAATTTGTGGAGCGATACCGTTTCCTCATACCTGGAGTGCCGCCAGCTCATCGCACCGATTGCCAGGCGGCTACTTCGCGAATTTGTGCAATTGTGCTGGGCAAGTCCGACTATCAGTTGGGCCACACAAAAGTCTTTTTGAAGGATGCCCACGATCTATTCTTGGAGCAGGAGAGAGATCGTGTTCTTACACGTAAAATTCTCATATTACAGCGCAGCATTCGGGGATGGGTATACCGCAGGAGATTTCTGCGACTCCGAGCCGCAGTTGTCACCGTGCAAAGATTCTGGAAGGGCTATGCCCAGCGCAAACGTTACAAGAACATGCGAGTGGGCTATATGCGCTTGCAGGCATTGATCCGTTCCCGCGTTCTATCCCATCGCTTTCGCCATTTGCGAGGCCACATTGTTGGTCTGCAGGCCCATGCTCGGGGGTATTTGGTGAGGCGAGAGTATGGCCACAAGATGTGGGCCGTCATTAAGATCCAGTCGCATGTTCGACGCATGATTGCTGTGCGTCGATATCGAAAGCTGCGTCTCGAGCATAAACAGTTCGCCGAGGTGCTGCAGTTGCGCAAGCTGGAAGAGCAGGAACTGCTGCATCGGGGCAACAAACATGCCCGCGAAATTGCGGAGCAGCACTACCGCGATAGGTTGCATGAACTGGAACGGAGGGAGTTGCAAGAGCAAATGGAGGATCGACGTCGCGTGGAAGTCAAAATGAACATTATCAATGATGCGGCTCGCAAGCAGGAGGAACCAGTGGACGATGGGAAACTGGTGGAAGCCATGTTTGACTTTCTACCAGACTCGAGTAGCGATGCCCCCACGCCGCATGGTGGAAGGGAGACATCGGTGTTCAATGATCTGCCACATGCACAGAACGTTAATCAGGAGGATATCATTGCCCCCATACATATATCCGAGGATGAGGAGGATCTGTCGGAGTTCAAGTTTCAGAAATTTGCCGCTACCTACTTCCAGGGCAATGTAAATCATCAGTACGCCAAGAAGGCTTTAAAACATCCCCTTCTGCCACTTCATACGCAAGGCGATCAACTTGCTGCTCAGGCCTTGTGGATTACCATCCTCAGGTTCACTGGTGATATGCCAGAGCCCAAATATCACACAATGGATCGCATGGACACAACATCGGTCATGTCCAAGGTGACGGCCACATTGGGTCGCAATTTCATCAGGAGTAAGGTAAGTAAAGTTCCAAGAATGGTGTCTATTGTATTCCTATTGCGAAAATTCTCAATATTAGTCTTTAAATCTAATTATTCTCTAATCCATTTACTTAGGAGTTTCAAGAGGCTCAACTCATGGGCTTGGACCCTGATGCGTTCCTGAAGCAAAAGCCGCGCTCGATTCGTCACAAACTCGTATCTCTAACTCTAAAGCGAAAAAACAAGTTGGGGGAGGATGTCCGCCGGCGGCTGCAGGACGATGAGTACACGGCGGATAGCTACCAGTCATGGCTGCAGTCTCGCCCAACATCTAATCTAGAAAAGCTACACTTCATCATCGGCCACGGCATCCTGCGAGCCGAGCTGCGGGACGAGATCTATTGCCAGATCTGCAAGCAGTTGTCTAACAATCCTCTGAAATCATCGCATGCCAGGGGCTGGATTCTGCTCTCTTTGTGCGTAGGATGCTTTGCCCCATCGGAGAAGTTTGTTAATTATCTGAGAGCCTTTATCCGAGAGGGTCCACCCGGATATGCGCCGTACTGCGAGGAACGACTGAAGCGGACTTTTAACAATGGAACTCGCAATCAGCCGCCATCGTGGCTGGAATTGCAGGCTACCAAGTCGAAGAAGCCCATCATGCTGCCCATCACCTTTATGGATGGCAATACGAAGACCCTGCTGGCCGATTCAGCGACCACGGCCCGGGAGCTGTGCAATCAACTGTCTGACAAGATAACACTGAAAGATCAGTTTGGCTTCTCACTGTACATAGCGTTGTTTGACAAGGTTAGCTCCTTGGGGAGTGGCGGCGACCATGTGATGGACGCAATTTCACAGTGCGAACAGTATGCCAAGGAGCAGGGTGCCCAGGAGCGCAATGCCCCTTGGCGGCTCTTCTTCCGCAAGGAGATCTTCGCCCCTTGGCACGAGCCCACACACGATCAGGTGGCCACCAACCTAATTTACCAGCAAGTGGTAAGGGGCGTCAAGTTCGGCGAATATCGCTGTGACAAGGAGGAAGACCTGGCCATGATTGCGGCGCAACAATATTTTATCGAATACGGCACTGACATGTCCATGGAACGCTTATTCACCCTGCTGCCCAATTTCATACCCGACTTTTGCCTCAATGGAGTTGACAAGGCCATCGAACGTTGGGCCGCTTTGGTTCTGCAGGCCTACAAAAAGTCCTACTATGTAAAGGACAAGATTGCTCCGCTTAAGATCAAGGAGGACATCGTCAGCTATGCCAAATACAAATGGCCCCTTCTATTTTCTCGGTTCTATGAGGCATATCGCAACTCGGGTCCAAATCTGCCCAAGAACGATGTCATCATAGCGGTCAACTGGACGGGAGTCTATGTGGTGGACGATCAGGAGCAGGTCCTTTTGGAATTAAGCTTTCCCGAGATAACCGCCGTTTCCAGTCAGAAGACCAACAAGGTGTTTACCCAAACTTTTAGTCTGTCCACGGTTCGTGGCGAGGAGTTCACATTCCAAAGTCCAAATGCTGAGGATATTCGGGATCTTGTTGTCTACTTTCTGGATGGTCTAAAAAAGCGGTATGTAGCAGCTAGCGGCTGTAATTTTTGATTAGAATATAGAACATAATTATTTGAAAGTTTGTAGGTCTTGCGTATGCTAAATGTTTATTACTTAAACTAATATGTATTCCTAATTTTATGCGATCGACTGTGTCCTTATCAATCCACTTTTATAAAAGAGAGATTTTTTAGCGGTGCCATCGCTATAAAGATAAAACTTTTTTATCATTTAAAGCCACATTTACTTATAATGTTTACAAAAGTATCGTTTTCAAAGCTAATACTGAGAAGAAAGGAAGATGGTATGCAGTGGCTATTCAGCCCGATCAAAATCAATTTTCTTTTTTAATTTTAATTATTTTGATACCTATCTTTCCCTTTCCGTACGCTTTCAGTTCGAAATTCGTCATTGCCCTACAGGACTACCGCGCCCCATCGGATGGCACGAGTTTCTTATCCTTCTTTAAGGGTGACCTTATTATTCTCGAGGATGAATCTTGTGGAGAATCAGTACTTAATAACGGCTGGTGCATAGGACGCTGCGATCGGTCGCAGGAGCGTGGAGATTTCCCAGCCGAAACGGTCTATGTGCTGCCAACGCTCAGCAAGCCGCCGCAGGATATTCTGGCGCTGTTTAACATCGATGAGGCGCATCATGGGCGCCGCTTAAGCATGGCATCGAACGGCGGCGTGGTGGAGGCCAGGGATCGACCGCACACGTTGATGGAATATGCCCTGGATCACTTCCGGTTGCCGCCGAAACGCACAATGTCAAAGACCCTCACGTTGAGTTCAAAACGAAGCGAAGAGCTGTGGCGCTATGCAAGGGATCCCATCAAAGCGCCACTGCTACGGAAGTTACAAAGCAAAGAAGAGTTGGCAGAGGAGGCCTGCTTCGCCTTTGCTGCCATACTGAAGTACATGGGAGATCTGCCCTCAAAGCGGCCTAGGATGGGCAACGAGATTACCGACCACATCTTTGACGGGCCGCTCAAGCACGAGATACTGCGGGATGAGATCTACTGCCAGCTTATGAAGCAGCTGACTGACAACCGCAATCGCATGTCCGAGGAGCGGGGCTGGGAGCTGATGTGGCTGGCCACGGGTCTGTTTGCTTGCTCACAAGGCTTGCTTAAGGAACTGTTGCTCTTCCTTCGCAGCCGGCGACATCCCATCTCGCAGGTAATTATTTAATAATGACTTTGGGTATAAACTGTTTCTTAACTTCAGTGTTTCTTCGTATATTCTAGGACTCAATGCATCGATTGCAAAAAACCATACGCCATGGACAACGCAAGTATCCACCGCACCAGGTGGAGGTGGAAGCCATACAGCACAAGACCACACAAATATTCCATAAAGTATACTTCCCCGACGACACAGACGAGGCCTTCGAGGTGGACAGCTCCACCAGAGCCAAGGACTTTTGCAATAACATTTCGCAACGCCTGTCGCTGCGCACCAGCGAGGGCTTCTCCCTGTTTGTAAAGATAGCCGATAAGGTTATTTCGGTGCCCGAGGGCGACTTCTTCTTTGACTTCGTACGTCATCTGACCGATTGGATAAAGAAGGCGCGACCCATACGTGATGGGGCCAATCCGCAGTTCACCTACCAGGTCTTCTTCATGAAGAAGCTATGGACGAACACAGTTCCGGGCAAGGATCGCAATGCCGATCTTATCTTCCACTATCATCAGGAATTGCCGAAGCTATTGCGCGGCTATCACAAGTGTTCAAGGGAGGAGGCTTCTAAGCTGGCTGCCCTAGTCTTCCGTGTGCGCTTCGGGGAGAACAAACAAGAGCTTCAGGCTATACCGTAAGCGTGACTATTCGATTTAATCTTGACTTATTTTACCTACATTCTTGAAATTTTACCTTTTAGACAAATGTTGAGGGAACTTATACCTTCAGACATTATGAAAATGCAGAGCACTAGCGAATGGAAACGCTTGATTGTAGCCTCTTATAACCAGGATGGTGGCATGACTTCCGAAGATGCCAAGGTGGCCTTCCTGAAGATTGTGTACAGGTGCGTTGTGTCATAATAGTCTTTTAAGTCCTTTAGTTGTTATATTCGTGTTTCCCTATTATCACCAGATGGCCAACTTTTGGCTCCGCATTTTTCGAGGTTAAGCAAACCACCGAACCTAACTATCCCGAAATGCTACTGATCGCCATTAACAAACACGGCGTGAGTCTCATACATCCTGTGACCAAGGTAAGAAACTCGTGATTATTATTTATTATTTCATGTTTATATATATTTATATTTAATATCTTTATTTGTTAAGGTTCAGAAAACGTTTTGAAATCACCTAAAAAAGTGTCTAAATAAGATACAAAATGTGTCATTGTACAAAAAAATATGTATCCTTTTTTGGTGACTCTAAATAGTGATTTACGGGCGCCCCTATATTTTTATATTATTATTTTACTCATGTACACTTTAAAAATTTGAAATTTTACATTTATATTTAATTTAATTATTTTATTTATTTTATTTACAGGATATTTTGGTCACACATCCCTTTACACGTATCTCGAACTGGTCGTCTGGTAATACATATTTCCACATGACGATCGGCAATCTGGTACGGGGCTCGAAACTGCTGTGTGAGACGTCGCTTGGCTATAAGATGGACGATCTGCTAACTTCATATATTTCGTTGATGTTAACCAATATGAACAAGAATCGAACCATTCGAGCCAATTAGTTAAACAAATAATTCCCGCAAATATTTATAATAATTATAAATTACAATTGCAATAACTTATTATCAAGCCTAGTACTTTATAGTTTTAAGTAATTCCTCACTCCCACCATTCCACCACTCCTTCGCTGTAATTGCATTCTCTCCACAGTGCGAGTTCATTCCACTTTTGGCCTTGTTCAGCTATCGATTATACCAAACAAATTTCCATTCTTGTTTTGTTTATATTTTTTTTGTTTAATTTGTTGTATAAATTTTGCAGTAACTCTCTTAGGTATTTTTACGGCACATTCCGGTATTAAATATGATGTTTGTATGAAGAAGCATTCCGACATATCTATAGATAAGCATTTGTATCTACGCATTTTGCATCTATCTCTTTGTATATCTTTACTGCATATCTGTACTGATGACGTTTTGTATCAAATACATAGAAATGTTCTATTATTTAATAAATTATATACAATTTATTGATATTTTATATTACCTCTGGAGCATTTCATATTTTCCGGATATTTCAGGGTAAATTATATGCTGGCAGAAAAACACAAATTTAAGAAAATTTTCACATTAATAAGATTATTGGATATAATGCAAATAATTAACTGGCAAATTTTCTTGATTTATTTAGTTTTCTTGAAAAACAATTAAAGTTAATATAACATTTATTATAGCTGGGGTGGTCTTAGGTGTACAGGCATGGCTCCGAGTTTCAGGGACAAGATACTGTCGTGGTTTCTAGACTACGTCACAAAATACATAATTTCCTTGTTATAATATGGCATTTATACATTGATTTTTTTAATATGACTCTTTCCAACATCTACTGAGATTTATCCAAAGTCATACAATTTTCATAAAATTGTACTTATCTTTAGTTAGACTTCATCTAGTCTATTCGCATATTTTTTTTGCAAATGTTTTTTTTTAAAATTATATTCACTATTGAAATTTTACTAAAAATCAGACAAATCTAGACACTCCTATAATTGATCTGGATTAAACTTTCCAAACAGTTTGATTTCTATAACATTTAACGGTCAATAAAAATTAATATAAAAAATATTATGAAGTTATTTTTTATTATATTTCCATCTATTCGGGGAATTGTGTTTTTCTGATTGATATGAAATACTATTGAATCATTTTATAAAAATCGAGCGTCTATATCAGCTGCAATAGTACAGTGGTCGATTCTGACATTCTGCCATAAATAAAAAATTAACAATTGAAAAGCTAGAGTGACTCGAGTGTGAACGACTGTGAGATTCCTGGTACCCAAAGCATTGTGGGTGAAAATAAAATACGCATGGACATGGCTCTCTTACTTTGTCTAAATAGGCTCAAAATTATGAAAAACTTAAATTAAATAGGAGTGAAGGCAGATGGAAATGTTGACAAATAAAAAAAAATGGCGCTAGAAACATGTTGACCAACACCTAAATATGACAGAGCTGTCAACTCAAATGGAGAAGCAAGTTTTTTTTCAACAACGTATTTATTTCATATCCATTTGTCTTAAAAAAACATGTCTATAGCTTAGTTAGTTCATGGTTATCGAAGGCGGAATTGGGTCAAATTGTAAGACAAACTTGATCTTAGTGCATCAGATAAAAATGTTATCAACAAATTTGTTAGCTCTAGCTCTTATAATTTCTGGATCTGTTGTTTCATTCGGACGAACAGACGGATATGGCTAAATCGACTATATATACTTTATAAGTTCGAAGTGCCTCGTTCTGCCTGTTACATACATTTTCATTTGGCACTAAGTTATAATACCCTATGGGTAACGGGTATAAAAACCCGAATCTTATTGATATTAATTATTTTCTAAAATTTAACATATTGGTAATATTAATTTCAGTGATCAAGTATTTTTCCATGCCCAAACCTAAGTTTACTTTTATTACGATTTTCGCCTTGACAATTTGGTTCAACTGAAACACTGTTGGAATGTATAAGATAAAAAAAACTGTGTGTGAACTTGCATATATTAGTGGTAGATAGTTGTAGAAATATTTTACGGTCTAAATCTTAGTTTATGGGGAAATGTTCATATCTATATTCTTTTCATATAATTTATTTTCTTTCTGCAATTCCTTAACGATAAAGAAAGGAACATTTTCCTAAGAACTAAATTTAAGCAATATCTAGCGCAATGCAAATGTGAATGATTGGAATGATTGAAATTGGAATTTTAGGCGATGCAAACCATTCATTTTCTTAATAATATTGATAACATATTTTTATTAAAAAATGTATTTATCTCTTCTATAATAAAGAAAAATAAATTGTTACATGGTAAATTATAAGTTTAAGTACTGTCGAGTGTGAGCGACTGTGAAATACCCGTTACCCAAAGCATTGTGCGTGAAATTAGAAGGCCCATGGACATAGCTAATTCAGTTTGTGTAATAAGGGAGGAAGGCAGAATAAAATGTTGACAAATGTAGACAATTGTTGATCAACACTCATTGGTGCTGCCATCGCAAATGTAGATGTTGCAGAAGTGCAGCATGCACCGAAATTTTTAATTACTCCCATGTTTATCGTCCGATTAGCGCACGTCCATACAAATGTATCTATTTCATATCAATTTACTTTTAACCGAAAATCATGACTATGGGCTTAGTTATAAGTTTTTTATGATTATCGAGAGAGGTAGTAGGCGTGGCCCGCTATGGATATTTCAAATCCATTTGCCTTAAACCGAAAATCACAGATTTTGCTTAGTAATACGTTTTTCATGGTCTTCGAAGGCGTGTGTGGCGTGGCCAAATTCTAAATCAAACTTGAGCAAAGCAATAGATAAAAATGTTCTCACAAAATTTTGTAGGCTTAACTTTTATAGTCTCTGAGATCTGTTGATCCATACTGACCTGTCTATGACCTGTATGCATACAGGCCTGTTCCAGTTTTCACTTGGAAGTGAAGTTGATAACAGTTTCGGACTTCCCTTTAGCATACTCTAATATCCCTAATTGGAATATGTGTTGCTTAATCTGAGTTTTTTTTTACCTGAGGGCTTATAGAATTTAGACCCGCTTACTAATTTAAATACTGGAGAAAAGAGTTGACGAAGCTGGGGATAACGTTTCTTACAGTTTGTACATTAAACTAACCTTTGATTTACATGAATTAATAAGCTTTTCTATAAATGTAAATGAAACATTAGTTCGATTGTTTAAAATGAATACTATGAATATACATTTTTCCGTACGGTGGAAACCCTTAAGTTGTTCTTATCATTTTCGACTTATTTGTTAGAAAACAAGTAGAGTGTCGGCGGATCTGATTCTGAGGTGTACTCTCCAAACATTTATTTATAAATCAAGTATTTTATTATAAGCATTATTAGCAATTGTGCTTTAATTTTTCTGAAACATCAAAGAATTAAATACAATTATCATAGGAAGTTTACACTATCGCATTGTATTTTAAAATAATTAGTTTCTGTTTTTGCGACGGATAGATTCCGTGAGGTTTCTTTCGGAAGTTAGATTGTAAACAGAGGGACATTTAAGTCCATGAAGATTTTTCGGAACTGAAAACTAGATCAGGTCTGGGAAATAGATTCCGTTAGAAGTGATAACTGGTACAGGGCTGATATACTTTACTGGGTATTATAATTGTACCCACGCAAATAACTCCTTTTAATTACAGCCCAATCACGGCCTCGGTTAGTCTAAATATATATTACAAGCCGCCTATCAGTATGAACTGATGTAAGAAGTAAACACATACTTGTACATATTTCTATAAGATTCAGGTATGGACAAAATACTCATATCGCCCCTGTAAATGCAAGGATACCGAAAAAGGGCAGCGCATACATTGGCACTTGATTCCCCCGATAAGTCCATAGTTGGAAAAAAAAACGGAGCGGTACGAGCTGCCCGGTTAAATGTTGAAATGACTAAAATACTTAAAATTGATTACTTAAATAGATACTGTTAGCCAGATTTCACCAATTCAACTATCAAACTATCATTAAACGGCTCCGAAAAAATCGACTTAATGAATAAAAAGGCAGTGTTCCTTCTATTTCTTCTAAATTGCAGTTGGAGAAAGATTTGGGGCTGGAGGCCATGAAAATGTGGCTTAAGTTCGAATTAATCAATCAATAAATTTATTAATACAATAATAACAAGTAGGAAAGTTACTCAGTACCCAATCCATTGTGGGTGAAATTAAAAGTCACATGGACATGGCTAATTTAGTTTGTTTAATTTGACTCAAATGCGGACACATGAAGTAAAATGTTGGCAGGAACGTGTTGAGCGACACCTAAGAAAGGCAGATGTTGCCAGGAACTTGTTAAGCAACACTCATTGGTGCTACCAACACATATGTAGATATTGCAGAAGTTCAGGACACATCGAAACTTTTCTTTTTAAAATTTTCATATTTGCCGTCTGCACAAGTCTATATTTTTCACACCTATCACGACTATAATTTAGAGGAATAAACCTGAGGTCGATATGAAAAGTTGCACGCGGATAGCTTTTATAAAAGTCGATTTATTTTTTTTACCATATTCGTTAATATTGAATAATTTGTTGTGATTTTAATAAATATAAAAATATGTTAAATCAACTTTAAAGATTTTGATAAATGTAACAATCTGAATCTGAACAACAGTATTCCAAAATATTCATAATAATTTCAGCTTTTCCCAATGTGAGAAGTTATATGCTGGAAGCATTGATTAATATTAGTTTTTAACATTCTTACTACTTTTAATTGTGTCTCTTATTTTATGCATTTTCATTTTCGAATGATATCTTTACAGATCTTTGACTCTCTACCAAATTTTTGATTGTTTTATTGGTTTGATAGAAGTTAAATTCGTTCTCAGAGATCGATTTGATCACAATCGATAAGAGCATTTGAACGTATTTCTTTGGATTTAGCAGCTTAAAACAGAGTACGTGTCCAAAGTCTCGTGAATACAATATATATATATAGTTTCCCTTGATTTTTCTTGGCTGACTCCCACGCAAACGATTTCCCACGCATTGTATTTTGCAAGAATTTCCATTTTTCCCCAGCGTGTGAAAAACAACAGCAGTCGACAGACGAACGGAACGACTCAAGACGGTATAGACTTAGATTTTTTCAAGATAATTAACTTTTTTTAGTAGTCCGGTATGAAGTTGTGTAGCAGTCCTGAGAACTTTTAGAAATTGCCGTCGCTGTCTCCCCCTTTCTAGCAGCAACCGCAATAATCGCACTTATACCTGGCCAGAATAGTCAGCGGGGTAGGAAGAATCCGGGGAAATGTGAGGGGAATGAATGTTCATTAAAAATTCCAAACTAATTTCATATTCAGCTTCTTATAAGACGACGACGACGACCTTAAGAGGTTGCAGTTCCAATTAAGAGTCCCGGACACTTTGGTGGTGGTTTTTCCATCATCATCATCGTTTCATTTCATTTTCTCTCACGCAACCGAGGTTTGTTGTTTGAGTCTTTCGTTCACACACCGAAAAGTGCATCTTAGGGGTTGCAGGGGCTCCGACTTCTTATTGCTTGGCTGACTCTGATAAGAAATATGTCTCCCAACTGGGACGGGGAGATGAGTTTAATTGCTTCGCTAGCGCGCACCTTCTCTCCGAATCCACTGAGCGGAAGTAAGCGATAATTAATTCAAACTTGCGAATCTCTAAGATTGTAAATCTGTAAAAGCCCAGCAGTTAGCTAAAACTGCATAAATATTCAACAAAAGACAGTGAAAAATTCTCACAGCAGCTTTTGGGCTGTGAGAAAATTCTACTCCTTAACTTGGCCAAAACGGAAACAATACGTATATTTGCTACTTGGCTTAGCTTTCAGCAATACCGGCCGAACTATAATAATTAAAGTCGTCGGCTTCCCCAAGAGGGTTGAGGCAGAAGTCGGCGGCTACCGTGGGAAGAACTGCACTTGTTTTGTTTAAATATATTCACACGATACTGGGCCATATTCCCACAGCAATTTAAGGCAACCAACCAATCCAATCCTCCCCCAAGCTCGCCTTCTCAGACCAGCCAACGAATTATGTGAAATCACGCCCAGCCATAAGAACATAACGAACATAATAATCTTGATGTATTTTTTTGTGTCAAAATTTCCGATTTTGGTCTGTTTTTTTTATTTAAATTACGCTTTCTTTCTTAGGAAATAAAAATCGTCTCTTGATTCGATTTCTTAGGCGACGTTTTGTGCTATGAATCTCCAAAGGGTATTGATAAATAAAAGTAAAATGATTGATTTCAAATAATTTATATTAATCCATTAGCAATTTGTTAGGGCTAAATAGTAAACTTCGTAAATATATACAAAAACAAAGATACATGTGTTACATTTAAAGATGAATGTGGAATGTTTTTATAAGCATGGCTTCTACTTGCTGGTATTTCGTAGTCAAGTTTACATTTTCAGAAATATTCTTCTGGATGCCTTTGGAAATTCATAGCAAAGAAAATCGTTAATATTTCTCAAATGCTGCTAAAAAATCGTCTATAGACTTATTATCAATTGTATATTTAACTAGAATTAGATGTTGTATGTAAGTATATTTGAACATACTTACAAATCAATGTCAGTGAGCTTTTTATGTATGTACAGAGCAATCTTGCATTTACACATCTATTGGTTCCAAACTAGCACTAGATACATGTATATAATAGATAGGATGATTCGGTATATAGAGAGGAGAGGCCACGTCATGAGAGGTGGAAAATTAGTATGAGAAATGTCGTCAATCTACAAACTAAGGACTTTAATAAAAACTATAAGTAACTTATTATACATAAATATGCGATAATGCAATAATCCTGCACTCAGGACAAGCCGCTACCATGACTATTCCATTGCACTTCTGAGATTGAGGGCAGCGTCTGATGCTGTTGCTGTGGTTGCATACTGCCACTGGCAGGCGATCCCGCATTGCTGCTGCTGTTATTATTGTTGCTAATGCTAGTGATGTTATTGTTGTTATTATTATGTCGTGTGCGCATCACATCCTCGGTGGTCTGGTTATTACAATGCGGCCGCGGACCAGGTTCTGGTGTGTATGTAAAGGTCAGTCCCGTGGCATAAATAATTCCATCGTTGCGCACCAGCGAAATTGGTACCTGTGTGGGCTGACGCACCTGCAAATAGAGCAATTAATTAATTAATTTATTTGGGAGCAGTTTTTCCACAACATACCCAAAGCCATTCGCCGCGGAACTGGGAAATCTCGGGAACGACGCACAGAAGTGTCTCAGTGCAGCGGTACATGGTCTCCGCCTCCACATCGCCGAACCACACTTGCAAATGGGGCGTGAAATTGTCGCCGCTAAGCTCCAACATGGCCACGTCGCCTCCGCCATTAAGATTCAGTGAGTTTACTATTGGCACTGGAGTGACAGGGGATCTGTAAAGTGGGAATTGAAGGTAAGAACTAATCAATGCATAACCAAGGGAATTGTGTACTTACGCCACTGGACCCATGCCCTCATAGAACTGATATTCGGCCTTGTCCGTGGATATGATGGTCCAGCAGGCGCCGTCATTGATCATCTCCTTGTTAGGCTCCTTGGGACAGGGTGTGGCTTGGAATTGGATAATCTTCTCCTGCGATAGGCACAAATACATGCGGTCCGTGTCCTTCATATAGAAGGCACACTTGTGCAGTTGTGAGACGGGATCGTCGGCTTCCAACAGGGCCATCTGCTTATCCACCTTCCGGATGATGAGTCGCGGAAGAGCCATGCCAGTGACCGAGCATACTAGCTTAACGGTGGCCCCGTAATGGATGTATCCATCGCGCACCTGGAACTCCTCCGACTCGGACTCATTGTCATCAAGCAAGTGTATCGTGAACGCACCCCACTGAGTGGATGAGGCATGGAAGTGTCCGTTCTCTACATGCAGATACCGGGTGGATACGGTCTGGGAGCGCAGGCGATTGAACAGGGCTACGTTGGTGCCGCTGGCAATGCACAGATCGGCATTCTTCAGCGACTGCTTTTTCTTGGACGGCTTGGATATCACCTTGATCCGCTTCGAGTTGAAGACGCCGATGTCATGACCATTGCCGTAGAACATCTTCACCGACAGCATAAAGTGCTTCCTCTTGTCCGAGTCCGAGATGAACAGAGTTTTGGCCGCACAATACTGCTTGCCATTGAGATCCAGCTGCTGCATATCCTGGTCGCTGCTACCGATGCCGATGAAAGCGCATAGCTGCGCCCCCTGTTCGCCCTCCCCTTGCTGCAACATTTCCTCGTACCGCCGCCGCCAGCCGCTGCCGAACAGATAGATGCACGGCGGTGGGCAGAAGAATCGCTTTTCGTTGCCATAGGACTTTTGGGCCACCTGGAAAATACGGACAACCACACACGATGATGCAGGGAATGGAATTCAATTAGCAAAAATTGGCGTCCAGATTATCGGCAAATCAAATCAAACCGCAAGCAATGCAGCTTTGTTAATTTTCTGTAATTAATTTCAATTATTTGTCATTGCGGACTGGACTGGACCGGGGCTCACGTTGCTCAATTTGTGGGCAGTCGAGTGTGAAGGATTCGCATTTGGCGGCAGTCGGCCGCTTGAAGATCGCCAACCGCTAAAAGGCAACCGCGACAATTTTATTCCATTTTCATTTTGTCTCTGCTTTTGCTTTTCCAAAACCGCAAAAATTTAACACCTTAAAGTGGACACTAGAAACTAGCGCCTCCGAATAATGACAAGAAATCTGTCAGAGATTGTTGGAAATATAATTCATTGAGTTGTTTTCAAAATATTTTTGAAACAGGACATCGCGGCTTCTGTATTGTCATTTAGTTTTATGTCTTAAGAACAAAGGAAGATATCCTTTCCAGTCGAGAACTTATATTTATTTTATCTATGAAACGGGTATATCGAATGGATTTTGAAAACGAAAAGAAATTAGCTTTTAAGAATGAGCTTAGACGAATGTTTTAACAAGAGTACAACCATTATAATCACTTTTAAATTAAAATTACCGTTATTAACTAGCATATTTATATTAAATGACTTATCTCGACGACTGATATCCCCGCCCACGCTTCTCACCTTAGCATGAAGTATCACGATGACCATGTCGTTGCGCTCCCGCATGTACTTCTCCATGGCATCTCGCGTCAGCTTCTTTTCCTCGATGTGCGGCCGGTACGGACCTGGCAACATGGACATTTGCAATTGTTGTTGTTGATGTTGTTGCTGCTGCTGCTGCTGTTGTTGCTGCTGCTGGTGGTGCACTTGTAGCTGCTGAGGCGGTGGCGGCGGCTGCGGACCAGTGCCAAGTCCAAAGTGCGGCATGTCCTGGCGCTGCTGGTGATGGCTGTGATCAAGGGGCGAACCTTGATTAAGTGACTGAGCAACTGCTGCTGCTGCTGCGGCTGCGTTATCGTAGGCAATGGCGGGCGGGGCGGCGGCGGCGTTTAAATTAAATTGGCTGTAGCTCTTCATTTATGCACATGGTCTTTGCATTGGAACTTGATGAACGAACTCGGAGGCCGTTGGCTGGGCTTTGGACCGTTTGGGTTTCTTGAGTTTTTTTTTGGCAAATTCGTTTGGCACTTTGGACACTGCTTTGTTGTTATTGTATGTTTTGTATTTGTTATCCTGCACCAACACACGGACAGCAGCTGTCGTTTCTCTCACGCACTCTCTTCTTCTTCGTCGCGGACTCGGATTCGGATTCGCTTTGTTGTTGTAGTTGGATTTTAGTAAGAGCCCTGAACAGAGTATTTACATATTTGTTTCTTAGAAGCACTTGACTAGCGACCAGCGGTTGTAGCGGCTGGCTTCTGTTTAAGCTGCATCTAGCGCTTGGGTTATATTTATAATACTACAACTAAACTGAGTGGAGGATGTTGATGTTGTATCGATATTTCGATAGGCTCTTATTTATGATTGTCGCCACTCTTACCGGCGATATGCCTGGCGTTTCTCAACACTGTTTAGGGTTTACGACAAATGATGACCGACCAGCATATTTATAGCCAGACAGCAAATTGCTTTTTTTTTATTATCTCAGCGATTTTACCTGTTTCAATTCTTATATTTTAAATTCGTTATAACTAAAAAATTTTAAGTTTTTAAGTGAGCAACGTCTACTTCTGTGTTCGTGAAGAAAGATTTCATAAAATAGATTTTTTTTATTAGAATATGTTCTATAAACAAGAGAAAGTTTTTGCTGAAAATCCTTGCATCTCAAATATGGGGGCACACTCCCTCCTTAATGAACGACTTTTGAATTCTTTATATCGATTTTACTTCAACACACAGAAGTCGCAATTGGCCTACATATTTAAAATTCAAACAACCCATGCATATTTAAATGTACCAGTCGTGGGAACTATAGCATATGTTCAAACATTTTGAAGGCTGCATTTTTAAATTTAATGCTAAATTCTAATAATAATTATAGTTCTGTTGTAATATATTAATGATAAATCCAGCAATATCCTTTATAATTGTAGGAAAAATACGAAATCATTAGAAGTCAAAGAAATTCCGGACGCTCTTGTAACAAAATAAATAAATAGGTATTATATGTAATGTATGTATTAGTATATGAACCACTAACATTTATTCCAATATGTAATTATATAAATAAATCAGATTGCATGGCGGCATGTAAGATTCCAATTTCGTTGTTTTGAACAACGGAATACCTATCGACAAGAGTGATAGTGCTGCACGATATATCGATACTGGTAATCACAATCGTTGGTGCCCGCTCTCGATACTATCGATCATATCGTCGGTGAATTTGCAGCTCTACTATTAGCAGTACTAATAGATCTTTCGAGTAGTATTATGGAGCAATTCAAGGGCCTTCAAAAATCCCTGTACATATGGACTGACAGCGCCGATTTGGACAAGCGCGTTGAGCAGCTAAAATCAGCCACAGGCGGCGATGTGGCTTTGGAAAATGTGCACCGCCTGTCCTTTTGTAAGTAACGCGCAAGATGTATTTCACATCCAGTGAGTCAGCACGTCGGTCTCATATTATGTATTTGTGTTTTCAGCCTCGTATGCCAACTCCAGCTTCGACCTGATTGTGATTGAATGTGCTCAGCTCACCGACAATTACGTAAAGCTGCTGCACATGCTGAAGCCCAGTGGCAAGTTACACTTGGTGTCTTTCATTGGACCGGCTGGAAGTCTGCTTCAGGAGGTCAAGCTGTCCGGTTTTATCAATTGCCGCGAGGATGCCGGCGATGCTCTGACAGCCGAGAAGCCCGGTTATGAAACTGGTTCATCGGCCAGGTTATCCTTTGCTAAGAAGAATGCTAGTGCCTTGAATGTGTGGAAAATTAGTGGCGATGACGAAGACCTTATCGATGAGGAGGATCTACTCGATGAGGAGGATAAACAAAAGCCGGATCCGGCTGGTTTGCGCGTTTGTAGTACGACTGGTAAACGCAAGGCGTGCAAGAACTGTTCCTGCGGCCTGGCCGAGGAACTAGAGAGTGAGAAGGAGCAGAGCAAGTCGACCACCGAGAACGCCAAGTCTAGCTGTGGGAATGTAAGTGGGAGTGGATTTTCCTTTAGATATTTGATTATTTAATTTTAATGATTTTTTAGTGCTATCTGGGAGACGCCTTCCGTTGCTCCACCTGTCCTTACTTGGGTATGCCCGCCTTCAAGCCAGGCGAGAAGGTACAACTGGCCGCCAATCTACTTAAATCGGACATTTAGTTCTAAGCTCAAGGGACTCCACTGCACTGATCCAATTAAATTTCAATAGTTTATTAAGCTGACTCTTACAAACAAACAAATAATGTCATAATGTAAATAGAAAAATGCACAAGTCATAATCACTGTTTACATTTCGCATGGCGTACCCTTGATGAGATCGCGGTTTTGGCCCATCAAAATACGGTAATTGACGGCCGAGGGATCGAGTTCCTTATACAAATAGGTCGGCATCTTGTCGGACAACACCCAAATGGTGCCCTCGCTATCGATCTTCATGTCATTGGGGAAGACCAGAGTGTGCGAATCGGAGTCGATAAGCCCCTGAGTGTCTGGAGTGTACGGCCGCTTAATATTCCAGCATGCGATGGCGTCTTTGTTCACCTGAGTATAGAAGATGACGCCGGTCTCGGGGTCGAAGACCTCTGCGGTGGACTGCCCATTCATTCCACGGTCACCGACATATTTAAAGTCATAGTACGAATCGCCGCCAGTCACATGTGACTCGTTTTGCAGCACTCGGTTGGAGACCTTGAACTCCTTGGTGCTTGCCAAGGCATGGAAATAAATATCCTTGGAGTGATCCGGGTTCATGGGACCCACGGCCAGACCGAAGACTCCATCCGTCCATTGGAAGTTGACGCCGCCCACATTAAAATCGCCCTGCAGCGGATCGAAGTGGAAGAAGTTGTGCTTGACGCGATAGGACTTGTCGTTCCTGAGCGAGTATACAATGACGCCGTAGGCACCTAAATCGGGAATATAGGCAAAGGCATCTTGGCACTCGGAGCGGTCGGCATCCACAACCTAGATATGATATATGGGTTTTGGATGAGAATAAATTCTGGGTGTACGATTCAAAGCACTTACAATATTTGCAAAGAACGAGTCATCCTTCTTCTGATCATCGGGAATGGCGAAGCGTCGCAAAAGAGTATCTGTCTTCAGATCAAAGACCAAAATCGAGTTGGGCGTAATCTGCTTTGGATTCCCCAAAATGTCGGCCAGACCAGTATCTAGCACCCAGAGACGATCACACACATCCACCTGTATGCGGAACGTGGAAATAATGGTGGAGTTATCCTTAAGTTGAATGCCAGCATCTTGGGCCTTGTCAGCATCCAGGCGTCCACCCGATGGGGTCTTCTGATCCTGCGGCTGAACACTGATGGGCAGCTTGTTCGCATCCCAACTTGGATACGGGTGCAGTTTAGGGGACTTCTCAGTGGAATCGAGGTCGATGTAGTTGAGGGTAGCAGCGACACCGGCCTTCCATCTAACAAAATAAAATATATAAAAATATGTTACATACGAGAATATATATTTAAATTTATTTTAATTAATTTTGATTCGACTGAGTAATGGATTTACTGGTTGGTCTTGGAAGTTTTGTAAGAATATTAATTATTTAAATTATATCACACACACAGAATCATCAAATTTATTATAAAGTGGATAATAGAGTTCCCCAATAATAAATTCAAGCAATTTATTATTATTTAGAGTCAGTTTTGGAAAAGTAATGACAGTTTTTTCGATTGCACTTTCTTTTTTAAATTTTATGTATTAATTTTCATTGGCAGGATATAATTAATTATGAATAAGTCTTTGGAAGTATACATTCAGGATCAGTATCACCAGGAGCTTTTATTTACTTCTGTTTTATATACAATTTACTCGACCAGTTTAAATCTTTGACAGTTTTAACTTTTGTGGATTAAATGTAGTGAAATGGCAACATAGTCAGGTCAGTCTGGTCAGTATTTTTAATATTGCAGCTAGACAGACTCAATCAATTCAACCAAATCAAATGCTAATAAAAAAAATTTCTAATGAATTTCTTATTTAAGATTTGTTTATCCCATTATAAATTATAATTAGTTAGCTATCCCGGTAGAGTGTTTTTCGGTGGTTCTTGTTTTGATTACTCATTGCTACCGAAAATGTGTATTGTTTACTGAACGTTTTCCCCATCTAGCGCATCTGGGGTAAGCCCCGGAACGGGATGACATCACATAAAGTCTCTAGTGACCAGGTTTTAATTATAATATGTAGAATTTTCCATGTGTTTTCTCTTATTGATTATACATTTATACATTTCATGACTAGATTTGCATTTAGAAACCACTATTTGAAAGGCTAAATAGACTTATACAAAGGAAAATAAGTATAAGCTTAACCATCGAATAGGAAACCGGTTTCCCTGTCGACACTCGATGGTTTTGCAAGTCTAGCTTGACATTTAATTACAATTAAAATCACCAAACAAACAAGACAAAGAGTAAATATAAAAACAACTATAACTATAGGTAATCATGACCAGAGGTTGGCTTTCGTTTATGAATATGGTAATTTACCTTGGCACAGTGACGAAGATTCTATTTTGCCAGCGCTCCACGCCCAGGGGCAGATTGTTTTCCTCGATGTAGTGGCCACTTGTCTTGGCCTCCGCCTCGGCCTCCGGAGTGGGCCAATCGAAGGCCAGTTGCTTCCACGAGAACTTCTCCTCCAACTTGGCCGTTGCACTCCGGCTGAAAATGCCGATCAGGCACAAGACCAGGCCCAGGCTCAATCTCAATCTCAGTGAATTCATTTCGTGATTGGTTTCGACACTTGTATTTTCTGGACTCCTCTTTACAAGTGACCTCCGCTGTTCGCTGCGAGCTGAGCACGCTTACTGCAAGAGCTTGGGCTGAAGTCGGGCTTAATATGTTCGTAAATTCGTTGGCTGGAGCTTTTAAGCTCAGATCGGTCGGCATCTGGTATAATCTGTTATACCAAATATGCAGCTGTATGCTCTGGGTTGGGCCTTAAAATTAGCATTGTGAGAGCGGAAGGAAAAGATGTCGAATTTATTTGGCAATATTTTATAAATACACGTACATTGCGTACATTGCGGGAGCTGTCCGATTTTGGCAAAGTGCTCTCTTAAAACGTGTCTCCGGAATACAATCAAATGTACAGTGAACCCAGGTATCAGCATGGGTCTACTGGGTTATCGATTGTCTCTGAAATATATTTAAATCAAATCTGCGCTTATAATTAAATTTTTGAAGTATTAGTTCTCATTTAGTTCCGAGATATGTGGTGTTCCCTGTAGGTAACCTACGCCAAAGGTCTGTACAGAGGTATTTGCATTAACCTTGTGGCATATAACAAAACCGACTTGCTCTCGAACTGAATAATCTTTCTTATTAATATTGCATTCATTGATTTAAGCGGTTCATATTTAAATACGGGTTGTTGATTCCTTATTAAACATGCAGCACAAGCGCGTGGCCTAACGTTTTTATTAAGTACCTCGACAATGAGCTACCTGGTACTTGATGCGACGGGTTTATTTTTTCGAAGAGATCTTCTACCAGAAACTGAATTTAAAAAGGCTTCTGAGGATATTTTACCAGGAAACTATGTGATTAAATCAATGCCTAGTCCTGCTAAGGAGCATATAGATTTTAGATATTTTTATATTATTTCATTAGTTTTAGAATATTATAATGACAAACCTTTTGTATTTTTTTTCTATTTGCAATTAAAGTAGTCAACAAATTTGGTAAATTTTCCCAATTTTGAAAGTATCTCACTATGCCACTGAACTTCTCAATATACGGCTTGTTGGACACATTTCGTTAAATAATACAAAAATTATTTGGTTAATAAAAAAAATTCTTCTTAAAATCCGACTCGGGGGACGCCGTTTCTCGATCATCATTACCAGACGATTCGATTTAGCTACATCCGTCTGCCCAACTGTCTGTTTAGAGCTATCTTAAGGAAAATTTTTTAAAAAGTCTTAATTTTATTGCCGTTTTTATTTTATTTATTAGTAGGAAAGTGCCGGAACGGACTATATCATATCATCATATAGGAATGATCGGAAAATGAATAAAATAATAATAAGAAAATGTAAATAATTTTGTTTATTTTGGTATTCCGAAGTTAGAGTTTTTCCTGTTATTAAATTAGTTTTATGTAAGATGCGGAAATGCGGTACTTACGATTGAGGCTAAATTTTGACGCATCATAGAGGCTTTAGTTTGGTTTTGATCTACTTTCTATGTCAATATACCCGGTATCCCGAATAACATAGTTCCTATGCATAAAATAAAATTGTTCTAAGTTCATGAAAGAACTGATGTATTCAAACTAAATGTTCTTAAAAGTATCTAGCCCTAAATAACCCTATAATTACTAAAATATAGAAATATCTTTTATAATTTAAAAAATAACCCTAATTATTAACTAACCTTGAACAATAGAAATGTGTTCTTAAATATAGAAATATATATTTAAACCCTTAAGATCTTGCGGATGTAAATATAAGCGTAAGAAGTTTGTCGTAAAAATAGGGCGAAATCCTTGTTTTTATGGTTTATAAAATGTTTTAATTGTATGCAAACACTAAACATTAGTTTAAGTAGTCACTGTCGGCATAATGACATGCCTTGATGAACAAAAAAATAGTGTGTACAGGACCGGAAATACTCCATTCCTGAAAGAATTATAAAATCGTATAAACCTCATTCCCACAATAAAATTAAATTTGGATTTAATTTCGTTTTGTTTTTCTCTTTTATTCAGTAAAATTCTCATTTATTCAGTTTTATTAAACTTTAAGTTAATTCGTTAATGTTACATTCATAAGAACATATCGAGTTTTCTTTACTTTGACCTTTTGTTTTTCCTGCATATTGCTACCATTTTTGTGTTTTTCTTTGTAATTTGTCACTAACAGTAGATTCTCTTTTCTTCTCTGTTTCGGGATTTATTTGAAATAAACTTGGATTTATTTTACTTTTGCTTTCTCTATTTACTAGTATTTATACAACAATTAGCTTGGCTAAAGTGTGTCTTAATTTACTAAAAGTTCTCTTTGGGTTGTGACTTAAGGGCAAAGCAAATGGATAATTCGGATTTCAGAAACAATTTAGCAATAATGGTTGAACTTGCACATATTCGATCGGTTTGTGTTGCCTTTGCTTCTGTGGTTCAATGTTGGTTTAGGAGCCGCAGCTAAATGCTCTATATACAATATACATGATCTCGAGTTACACGTCTACCCTAACAGCGTTGCTATGTATGTATATGAAATACAATCCAATTAAACTACAAATTCCAACGACCCTTAACAAATATCAATGTACTAGAGATGTCCTTTGTCATGTGTAAATTTCATATACATATATTTCAATATTTGTTTATCGTGTGTATAGTTTTATTTGTTTACTTCTTCTCCCTTTATTTAAAGGCTTAGATTTTAAAGTCTTTCATTTCGTAGGAATTTGATGTTGTCCATGTATGTTCTTATAGCACTTTCTGAGATGGATTTTTGTTCTTTTTGTTTGTCTTTCTTTTACTGAAATGAAGTGTGATTTAAAGGATCGAATTTTTGAAAGGTGAGTAGTGACTATATGCAAGTGACTGGATTCATCATCTCTCTCAATAGGCTTCAGTTTTGCTTTAGTTTAAATAAAGTCAATTCCTATATAACGACGCGCTGAATTATGTTCGGTTTCTCCATTCCTCGTTTTCTGTGTATAATATATATACTTTATAAATGCAATATTAGAACTTACAGTACGTTCAAAAATGTATCATTACCGTTTAATTCGTCTATAAATAACAGTACATAAAAATTAAAACGTTCTTGAGCCACGACCCACCCACAAGATAATATTAACTTTTTACGCTACACTAGTCTAGGCTATATGTATACATATCCTTTCAATATCTACGATTTGCTATACCTCCTTCAATTTGTGCTATGTACGATTTGCAGTAATGTAAACTATTAAAACTCTTTGTCAAGTGCACATTTACACGTCTCACGGACTTACACATGGACCTATACAAAGTGCCTAAAGCTAACTTAGCTATTAGGAACCAAACCGAATCCCATGCTGAGAAGGACTGAGATACGTAGCTTGATTCCTGGAGTCTAGGAGTTTGGTTTGTATTGCTGCGACCTGGTTTAAAAAACACTCGTGAAACATATTTAAGAATCGGGAAAGGCCGCCATTTTGGAAAATTGTATTCTGTTTTCTGTGTTCTGTGTTCTGCTTTATCTATGCATATAAATAGTACAAAGAGCTCTAGGAGACAGCACTGAGCAAAAAAGGTTCAAACTTAAAATCGCCTAAACAAAATACAGTATTTACTAAAAAACACACAAATATATTTTTCCGTTTCGCGTTTAAAAATGATTAACTTTATGTTTTAGGTATTCTATTGACTTACTACAATATTGGGTTTCATCCTTTCAACATTTAAGCCTAACAACTTTTTTAGTTTAGATTCTAATGCCGGATTTGTTTATCTTTTTTTTCAAGTTAAAAGTATTTTGTGTTTAATTTTAATTCTAAATACATTTAAGGTACAATACATATTTCATTATGCTACAAAATTGCTGCTACTAGTTCACTTTTAGCTCAGCTTAAAGTTGATACAAAGTTTATTAAGTACTCTTCTTTATTAGATCTTCTATTTTCGTTAGCATCCTTATTCGCATTTCACATTTTTTCTTTATAATTCACCTATCACGCAAAGGAAATTGACAAGTTTTTTCATGTACGATGATCATGAGTATCTGAAAAATAAAAGCATTTAGAATTAGTTTAGATTGCTTAGATTAGATAATAGCAAAGGTGACAAGTGCTGTGCCGACTACATCATTTAGTGAGTACAGTGAATCCAGAGAGTACACTTATTAATTGTGCTAGTTTTCATTGTTGTACATACCTTGATGGTATTCATATTTGTGTTTGTTGTAAAAATATTACAAATGACACATACCAAATGGATAAAGCTAATTAAATTATAGATGAAAGCGGCTAACCTCGTTTAATTTGGAAATGACTTCTGAATCAAATCCTTTGCAAAAATATATGTACATACGTAAGTTTCAATCAAGAAATCGGCATGATTTCTCAGTTTCAATTAAACAAAATAAGTCTATATCCCTAAATGAATCGAAATTCGGTTTAAAATGAATATGTGAAAATTTACAAGCCCTAACTGAATCTAAGTTCGCTTTAAAATGAATATGTGAAGACTTACGAGACAGCCACAGTATTTCCTAACATTTTGGAATATTTTTAAAAGCCAAACTTTTATGAATGTCATCTAAATAGTCACGCAAATGTTAGTACAATTGTAACAACAAAGTAAATACATTTTGTATGTGCCCAGGAAAGCAGTTGCAAAATAATGTAGTGCTTATAAGGTGTTTATTGCAAATGGTGTATTGCATTAAAAATCAATTACATCATAAACCAACAACCTTGGAGCTCCGTTTCTCCTAATCAATTGTGTCAATGCCCACGAAAATAGCTAAAATTTCTAATTAAACAATGGAGAACAATACGGTTATGAACGACAAGCCAAGGCAAATATACTAATATCAGTACCACATGCAACTGGCTAATGGATGGCTCCCCTAATGGGTGGGATCCAGTACTCACCTTGTGTGATTGCGAGTGTGGCAGCGGGTGTGCCATGTGCGGATGTGTTGATGAGGGCAGCGGGCTGAGAAGCTGTCGCGGCGGAGGCGGAGGCGGATGCGGCACCTGTTGCGCCATTCAGTTCTGTGCTCTTGGCGTCGCCCCGCTCCACGAGGCGCTGCCGCAGGACTCGTATCTTCTCCTCCTTCTGAAATGTGATCCACGGGGATTATTTAATTTATATACAAAGTTTTATATTTCATTTGCTTGCAGGTATAAAAAACCAAGTTTAAAAGCTACAGTCGAGTGTGACCGACTGTGAGATACCCGGCACCCAAAGCAGTATGAAAATGCACATGGACATGGCTTTTTCACTTCGTCTAATTTTATGAAAAACTCAGAAAATGAAGAAAAATATTGCTAGGAACATGTTGAGCAACACCAAAATAAAGATACATGTTCCTAGGAATAAATTAAGCAAAATGTTGGTGCTGCCAACTCAAATGTAGATGTTGCAAAAGTTCAGCATACAAAGAAAGTGTTTTTTTAATATTTTAATGTTTATCATCCGATTTCACAAATTTTAAAATTTTTATAGCAACTCCGCACAAATTTCATATCCATTTACTTTAAACCGAAAATCGCGACAATAGCTTAGTTATAGGTTTTTCATGAGGTTTGAAGGCGTAAAGGGGGTATGCTCAAATTAATTATCTGATTCACACGGACGGACATGGCTTTATATACGAAAACAAGATCGAGATCTTCCAAAGCACAAAATGTCTTGAGAAGTATACCTTTGTACACAATTTTGAATAAAATATTTTAAGAGAAATGAGCCTGATTAAATATAAATATAAAACATGCTTAATATGGTAATTATCCTCATTTATAAATTAATTTGTTTTTTAACCCGGCAAGAAGCAAAGTTAATTGGATTCACTTACCTGTGTTATCAATCGTTGCAATTCCTCGTTTTCGGTAACCAGTTTCTGATAGCGTTCTTCATCCTCCTTCGATATGGCCGAGTCAGGATTGTATTTTGATTCAGCCTTATCCTTCGGATGTCTTATGACCTCAATGACCTATTCAAATAAACCGCAATTAGCACAAATTATATTCGCGTACGAATAAGACGGCTTAGTTACCTTTGGCACAAATATCAGCAGCATGCTTAGGAAACAACAGAATATCACAGCTAGAGCAACGAAGGCGAAGGACGCGTCCTGTTGCGATGCAATGACCATGCCCACCGGAGCTGTTATCAGGCAGAGTACTACCACGTTGTAGATGCTCATGCCCACATAACGTGAATCGTTTATCTGTTTCACTTTAATAGAGCGCGTCTCGTAGGCCAAAAACAGACCAAACACCAGGATCAGGCCCTTGAAGCCGTACACAAGACCTGAAATAAGCCAGGATAAGTACAGGAAATGACAGGGAAATGAACTGGAACCTACCCAACCACATTGAGTTGCGCTGACTTTCACAATGCTCAAGCTCTGGACGTATTTTAATATCATCAGTAGTAGATACTGGATCTTCGAGTGGGAATGTTTCGAGATAACGTTGCAGCGGATCAAAGATCTGCCATGAGAGTAATATCACTAAATCTATTGATAAGAGGCCCGAAACCATGGTGTATAGCTTCCAAGGTTCCACTTTTTTCTGCATAAGAAAGGTTCGTATATAAGAATAATCTCTATTATTGAAATGTAATTCGAGCTAACCTTCGGGTCAGTTTTTGCTTTTGTTGTAAACCGATGCACACGCCAGACCTTGCTGAACATAGCACCATATGCTAATGTAAAACCGGTGGATAGTAACCAAGCTCGAGCTTGACATATCTGAAACGAAAATGGAACAATAGGAGTAGTAAAGCCATGGGGTACTTAAAGATAGTTTCTTACCTTTGGATATTCTTCAGGGCTGACAAAGCGCCCGTCAATACCCAGTAGTATGACAGATATTAGACAGATGATGACACCGAATAACATAATCGTGTTGCAAACGGGATGCGATGACTGGATTACTCTGAAACATTAACAAAGGCCCGTTTTAGTTGGATATTTTCAAGAGAGGGGCAATGGTCTACCTTCTATGCTTATTCCAAATATTAAAGATGATCAGGGCGAAGGCAACAAAAATTCCGCAACTTGAGATGGTGCACATGCACACGAACAATGGCAAGGACACTGTTCGCAGGACATGTGTGACAATTGTGCGATCTTGAGGAACCTAGGATAAATAAATGCATTACGGAATATTAGTTTATTCAACATAACTCAAACGAATCTGAAAATAAAACATTTTTTGTTTCTATTACAAAACCTAACCTAATATTAATTGTTACAGTGAATCGTCATGATGTCTGAGAACATTCCCAAGCCCTTCCTGACCTGGGTCAGCCACTAAGACAACGTAGAACGTGACTTGACCATAGCCCTGTCCTTTGTGGTGGATATTATGAGCCCACAGTTTGCACGTGACCTGGACACGCTCATTTGCCCTCAAGTTTGTCAACTCAAGAGCCACTATACGATTCAGATCGTTTGGGCCAAGGAGTGCCTTCTTGTTAGCTTTACCTAGGTCCTGCTCCATCGGTTTCTCGTCGATATCGGTGTACTCAGTTCTGATCGCTGGCTCTGGGTGAAATTCAACCTGAACATACTTGTGCTGACCCGCGCTGCAGGTGATCCAGGTGCGATTCCGTCGATCCACCAGTGTCCTGTTGTCTGCCAACAGGCTCTTCAAGGCCAAATAGTCGTCATTGCTGATGTTGGCCTTCCGAACCACCTCATCGGCGTGCACATATGGTTCCGTCTTGAAGCCAATTATGCGATTTACTTTAAGAAAAACACAAGGCTGCCCGCTTGCATACCCGAACATGTTGTCGGGAGTACAGGATCCGAAGCGAGTACTTTGCGCGGAGTCACCGTAATCGTACTTTTCCAAGAGAGTCATTATACCTGCGACCTTTTCGGAGACGTCCGACTTATTGCGAGGATCGAAGGAGATTGTTCTAAGATTAGATCGAGGACCGAACGGAGCAAAGCTCACATACGGCTGAGCCATCTTGCTCATTGGCTTGGTCATATCCAAGTCATCCGTAAGGCAATCGAACCAGGCCAAGGAGAAAAGTATAACAAACGAGATATAGCACACGGCATAGAGCAGGGTGAAAAGCCAGTGACAGGGCCGTCGTAAAGCATACTTTCCATGGGTCCTATCGTAGAAGAGCCGGCGCCAATTGCCTCTGCCCGGAAAATGATATTCACAGCCCTCGTAGTAGACGCGGCCCTCACCTCTAGCTTGCATCTCATAAGGACCTAGCTGCGGCAGAGGCCTTACAATGAGGCTGTTCATGGTCCACATTTCTCTTTTAATGGGATCCATAAAGACAGTGGGAGTACCATCGTCGATGGGCTGGTGAGGCTTATTTGTGTTGCTGGCTATATCTCTATACTTTTCGTCTAAATGGAGGTTGGACTTGGAAACGGGTGGATGGCTTGCCTTTGGAAGGACTTTCGTGTTGACTCCAATCTCCCTGACTCGTCCGTCTTTAGGGCCTATGTCTATGGCATGATCGTCCGACTCAACTACCACCCGAAGTTTCCTTTTGCTACGCTTTTTTTCAGTGTTCTGGCCTATATCCCTTCGCCCTTCATGTTCCTTGGTCTCAGCCTCTGAGACAACTTTATCGGGCTTCCTGCTTATATTCGTGTTGACTCCAATAGACCTTATTTGTCTATTTCTTTTGCCTATTTTCACCAGCTGAGTTCTTTGAAGTTTCTGAGGTTCCCCAGGGATCTCAGGAACATCCTCCTCTATTTGAAATCTCCAGCGTTGCTTAGCACTCATTACCGTCTCTAACTTTTGAGCATCGTTGTCCCGCTTCGGTTCGGTTGCCTCGCTTTGGTTGGCATCCTTGGCCTCGATTCTCTGAGCTACTCGAGTGATTTTTGCGTTAATGCCCTTGTCCTTGACTGGAGCCACTTCGTCTTCATCCAGAGACGTACCACTTTTCCTTTCTTCAATATGAGAACGGCTGGTTCCTGTTGTCTTGGGACCCCTGATTTCAGGTATTGTCTGATCGGGCTGGCGACGTCTTACGAAATCGGGATACAAGTCACGCTGCTCCTTAAGCTCCTTCATTATTTTCATATCAACTACTTCAATCAGAGTCCAATCGTTCTGAGCTTGATTGCTGCCTCTCATGGTCGACGAACCCAATGAATCATCATCTGGAGCCCTACCATCTTCTATTATTTCCACAGAACGATGCCTGAGACCACTGTCTGGTCCAAAGTTCTGGACAGATTGACCGTGGCTGGCCAAGTCTTTATTTTCTAGCCCTTCATCGGGAGCTTTGCTGGAGTCTTCTGATGAGCGTTCATAGTCCAGCATATCTGCTGAAAATTGGTTACTCCCATGGCTTGTCACAGTCTCTGCCTCGACGCTTAATTTATCTTCAGCATTAGCGCCATCATGAGAGTCATCTCCGGATGATTTGCCTTTCTTTTCGGGATCATCCCTTTGCCCTTCCTTTGGATCTTTATCCTTGTCAGACATATTTTTCTGAATGCTTAAAAGCCTTGCCTGGAATGATATTACAAAGCTCACTGGTATGTGCTCACCTTGCCGCCAATCCACTGCTCAGTATTCAGCCAGGATAGGTTATCCAACTGGGTATCGTAGTAGCCCAGCTTCTCGTACTTGCCGTCAATCATCTGCTCGATTTGAGTGAGGGCAATACGGTCGCCCTGCGAACTGAACGCCACCACTCCCTAGATAATGAATAAAATTTAACTGACTCCTATTTAGAATTTGTTAAATTAGTTTACCGAGACACCCAGGAACTGGGTAGAGTTCATTGCAGCGTAGATTTCGTCGGCGATTTCCTTGTCCGTGTAGGTGAAGTCCCTCAGGGATTTCTTACCAGTGGTTAGGCGATCCATGGTCTTGTTGAAGGCCAGTGCTACACTCCAAACCGCATCGTAGGCGAGCGGTGCCTCCTGATAGCCCTCTGGATAGCGGTCGTGAGTGATGTCGTAGCCCTCCTCTATTAAAGCCTGATTCAGTCGATGTCTGCGGACAAATCGGTGGATATTTATTGGAGAAATGTATAAAATGGACCATCTATTGCACTTACCGAAACTCCTCCGCAGTCATTCCGGATATTGTTGTCTGATTGTTCTGATTCCACATGAGAGCTTCTGTGGTTAAGTGCCCCTCGGCAGCTTTCCGCATCTGATCTACGGTGCAGGTGATGCCCTCCGCCTTCAGGTTGGCCTCGTACCAGTTGTCTTCATACCATCCTGGATGAAACAGTTGGTGGTTCGTGTGGATCGGACATCTTTATTGAACTTCAGAACTCACCTATGAAGAACCAGACATGGGCTCGGCCATATAGCTGCTGCTTATACATCTCGCAAAGAACCCGTCTGGCAGCCACGACGTAGAAGAGCCCCACTATGATGCGTGCATCCTGGCGTCGCAAATTGCGCACGGCGTCTGTTGGATCGGAAAGAAATGATTGTCTAGTTACGATTTCAACGCCAGCCTCCATGCATCGATTCTCGAGATCCTCTACGGTCTGAAAGGATACATATTAGTATGAGCAAGGAGTGCCCTGTGGCAGCAATGAATGGCATACCGAAATAAAGACTTCCTCGGCCTGTTGCAGGATGGCCACCCGGGACCAGCCAAACTTCTTCATCAGCTTGATGCGGGTGGGATTGTGCACCGTGGCCGAGGGATGGGTGCGGAACAGGGTGGGGAACCGCTTGCGGTCCGACAGCGCCGGACTCGATGCCCCGTAGCACAGCTGCGAATAAGATGAGGTATTACACTCTAAACTTTCAGTATTTACTAAAGGAGACTTCCATTTCTCCATTAAATCATAAAAAAATTATCCTTAAAATATATATTTTCTTATAAAACATATTTAAATATGCAGTAACTAATAGTTCTTGTCTTCGCTTGTTTCACAGTTTCAATAAGAAGTTAAGTAAGTGTAAATTATAATCAAAAGAGTATTTTGTGCTTAAAGAAATCTAATGCTTACGTCCTCGTACTGTCTGAAATACCCTTGTTGGCTTCGCATTATGCAATGGCTACTTACCACAATGAGATTCCACATTTTGGCAGCCTCCGCCACAGTGGTGCAGACCGTGCTGCATCCCGCCAGCAGCATGAGTTTCTGCGGTCTATTGTAGAGCAGATTGTACATCACGCTGGCGCCCAGCCCGGGCTCACACTGTGGAGAGGGAAAGGGAATTAGTTGGCCGCCTCGCATCGGAAATTGCCAAAAAAATTATTCTCTGCGTCACTCTTCGATAAATATTCGCACATAAGTAAGTAGGTTTCGCTTGATGGCTGACCGAAGGTATTGATTATGTGGGCTGCTAAGCAACGACACTTCTGGAGTCATTAATAGCGTATTTCTTATGATTTATTTCTCGGTCTTCGTTGGAAAACCATTTATATGAAATGATTAATTTGCCATGTGTGCCAATAAATTCGCAGTATGGTTAATGCTAGTTTCGTTCTTTATGATTTACAATAAACAATCTTTATGAAGATAGGTAAAAAGATTGTAAGTAATAAATGTATGTGTAAATGTGTAAATACAATAAGTATTTATAAAAAAACTGTTTTTATTTCTTCCCCAAATTAAAGATCTTAGCATTCAGGTGTTGAAATAGGCACAAGATATATTTTGTGTATGCAAAATTCTATTATATTAACAAAAAACACCTCTTCACGAGGTCAAATACAAGTGACGATCGCACCTTCAACTCCAAGAATTTCAGAAATGAAAAATTTGCTACGAATAATAGTTACATTAACAAAAAGTTAATTACAAATTATTCAATTACTTTCCTAATATATGTCGTATATGCAAAATTCGACTATATTAACAAAAAACCCCTCTTCACGAGGTAAGATACAAGTGACGATCGCACCTTCAACTCCAAGAATTTCGTAATGAAAAATTTTTTACGAATAATAGTTACATTAACAAAAAGTTTATTACAAATTATTAATTAGTTCCCTAATCGATACTTATGGTAACATACTTGAGCTTTGACAATAGGGAGCCAATTGAAAGCAGCATGCTTATCTATGAGTGGGGAATTTTGCTATACTGGCTTCAACAGCTATAATTTTGTAAACATTTTATTTGACACTTTCACCCCCAAGTTTTCCAAGTATGGGCAAGCTTTTCCTAAAGCGATACCTTCTGATCGGTGTATAGCATTTTACGTGTATATAGTTGTCGTCACTACGTGGACGGCCTTCCACATTAGAACTAGGATTTCGATATATAAAAAAAGGTGTTATATAACTATAAACGTATCTTGAGAAATCAAGCATGAAGGACTGAATTCATTCATTCTTCTTGCTGGGCTAAAGCTCGCTTCTTGGGTTTAAGGTTCGATTTACGTCCATATTGACCGCATAAATGCTTCATTCATTCAGTTATTCGTTCTCTCATACATTCATTTACATGGAAACCTCGTTTCGCTGTTTGTCGTTTCCTTTTTTCCTTTCGTTTTTCCTTTTCTCCCACTCTCCTTGCGTCTGACGACACTTTTCATATTTCTTACGTGGTTTGCGTGTAAACAACCTTTCTAATTGTTTTTCTTCCCTTTCATGTCCAGTCCCTGTTTATGCATAAGTATTATCCGGCTCCTACTCCCCCGCTTATTTTTATCGAGGTGTGTGTGGTGTCCCGAGGCATGCCGCATTATAAGCGTTCGTTCTAGTTAAATATTTATTTTTCTATACTCTTTCGACGTGGTACAAAATTAGATGATGAATAAATAAATAATTCTATTAATAAATAAATCAGTATATATATCAAATTCGAGATGGAATAACAAATTTAGTTATATACTATTACATTATTTATACTAAGAAATACATACATGAAAAAGTGAAATGAAAATAGCAATTGTTGTATTGTATTTATTCATAATACCAGATACCTCTGACTATTTGTAATCCGTGGTTTCTAAAAGGAGGTAAAAAAGGAGGTGGAAATGTCCAATAATTTAAGTCCTCCTTCACCGCCTCCGCCGACATCCGTCCAAAAACACATTTATGTTCAGAAAATTTGGCTGTTTTGGCTTCAATTTGCTAAATGGTTTACCTATTTGCTCGGCGTTGCCACCTAATTTTATCAAAGTGAAGTTGGGTGCGCCTCATGTATTTCTACCGAATTCATAGTCAATAGTGTTAGAAAATTCATGAATACACCCAGTAGGAAAAGTAAGAAAGTAATTAGGGAAAAAATCAAAACGATTTTTCTTGATTCGTGAATAAAATCAAGCCCTATGCGTTACAAAAATCGAATCAACGTTCTAAAAAAATTAATAAACTAGATTTAGGATGATATTCGAAGTTTCGTCAGCTCTCTTTGATTTGCTTCCGTGGAGCGATGGGTAGTGGTGCTTGACTCCAGGTTTGAGTCCCAATCTTGACAATTGTGCTTTAGAAATGTAAGTGGCTTTATAGAAGCCTAAATTTACATCCTTTTAACATTATCTTATTAACTTACAGAAGCAATATCCATGTATACTTAAGTTAAGAAACTTAGTTTGTACTCAGATTCATACAAATTAACAACGATTCGTTCTCGATCGAAATTAACCCAAAATTATTCATACATTTTACGATAATATTACAAAAAGCAGTTGTAGAGCGGATACTGATCCCGGATGGACTTGAATTTTTACAGTTCCGAACGGTTTTCATCTCTGGGTGTACAATTTATCCAAAATTTGAAATGAAAACATGATTTTGGCTTCTCAAACACCCAGTGATTCCAACAACCTACAAATTTGTTAATATCTGAGAGCTTTCATTCTCATTATGCTTTGCTTTCAGTGTCCGAGACTGCACAAAAGTATTTATTTACCGCTTTCTTAGTCGAGATGAGGAATATGAGCACCTACTTTTGAAATCTTTACAGCAAATCTTAGATGTGTTACAGAAAGCACTGTGGATTTAATTGAATTTGTGTCCACTCCGATAGTTCTGACAGATCTTAAGGACCACATTTTCGAGTCGTTAATAGGAAGAGCATTTAATAGTTCGGCTTGTAAAGTTGAAACCGTTCTGAATTGTTTATATTTTTTCGCTTCTGTGTGCTTCTGTGCAGGCTTCCTTGGGACATTTCACACATCGAAGTAGGTCAAGCAAAAGGCAGCGGCAGCGGCAAAGGCAAACGCAAAAGCAAACATTGCGTGCGACCTTTGCCGCTTGTCGCTTGGCATCTGACATGGATGTGGATGTGGATGTGGGAGGCCGGGACGGGACGGGAGCTGGAGATGGCAACTAATTATGCAGAATTTAACGGAAGCTGTTTGCCTAAGCCACAAACATAACGCGCCTGACTCGGCTCAGTCCAGCGAAGCGAACTGAACTGAACCGAACTAACCAGGACGGAGCGGAACAGACATGGACATGGAACAGAGATGAAACCACCTCCAGCTCTCTTCCTCTGTCCTCTCCCCTTATCTATATGTCCGCATCCTGCCAGTGAATGGATGTGGAAGCGAGTGTGGCCTAGGATATAGTGTCTGTCCCTCCTGGCAGCCTTGAATAAAAATAACTCAAATGATGAGCTACGGCTGGGCCGGGGCAAAGTGACCTCATTCAAAACTCAAAACAAGTAGTTAAGCTTTCGCTCACTTAAAACTAATGAGGTTCGCGCTTATAAATAGGCAGGGCAGAGCGGGCCCCGAAACCGTAACCAAAACCAAAGTAGTCGAAACCGCAACAACTGTACCGCAGATCCTTAAAATGGAAAACACACTAAAATGTGCAAAATATGAAAATAAATAAAACTGTTACATAAAGGAAGGCGCCGAGGGGCATTGATAGCGCCAGTAACTAACTGGCTGTGCCAGCTGGGAACTCTAAATCCCCATTTTTTACTGCTACTGCCCATTTATTATGACGTATGACTTTCGAAATGGCAGGAACTTTATTAATAGCGGCTGCTGAATTAGCTATCCCTTTTCTAATACACATTGAAGTAAAAGTTTTGCCCCCAATGCGATAACGTCTCAGGCCTAAAATATTTCAGTTCTACAGGGGACTTATTGATACACTTTACAAGTTAGGTTACAGCTTAAAAATACGATTATCAATTCGATTTCTTTAATGTAAGTAACTCAGAGATAATGGGGCTCTTGACGGAATTGCGACCATTTAAGACAGACAAATTAGAGTTCAATAAATAGGTAAACTAGTCATTTTCATAGATAATTTAATGAGACAGGAATTTTGACCACAGCTTTCGAATTATATTTTCTATAAGTTGATTGAAACAATTATTAGTTTGGCAAACCTAAGCTCTTATGTATATTATTTAATTTTCCCAAGAACCCGAAAATCTGCTCAAGACTCACCTCATTCATATAGGTATATTTCACGTAGTCCTAGAAGTCCTAATTGCCAACTACAAATCACTGGCGATTAGGCAGGACCAACTATATAACGATGGCGTATTTGTCTTAATTTCAACTCAATTTCAATTTATGGCCTGTCCTGGGCAGAGAAACTTACTACATGGTAAATTAGATCAGAATTTACTGTGTGGAAACACGGCTATGAATAATACCCTCCATTGTGAACCATAATAAAACTGTTTGCCAACTGTTAAAAGACCGACCCATCCCCTAGAGAAATATGCTAATGAATGCCAGAGCTCAGCCAGCCTCATACCCGTTGGTGGCGGCACTCCAGTCATCAGAGGAGAGAAACAAAAACGAAACAAAATAAGTGGCACCCCAGGGTGTGTGACAGTGCGCCAGAGGAGCAGAGAGGCGTCCCAGTACTCGGTTCCCAGTACCCACTACCCAGTAGTTGGACCTGTACTATAAGTAGGGCTTACCGCGCGAGCTCCACAGTGCAGGACTCGGTACTCAGTACTCACCTCGCTGTCGTTGCTGTGCAGGATGAGCTTGAAGCCCGGGAGCAGGTCCACCTGCTTGTTGACATCATCCAACGCCAGTCTTGCGGCCGGCATGCACGCCTGCCCGCCCTGCCATCCTCCCTTGCCGGCTATCGGAAAGATGCCGCCGATGTGCAGCTCATCGGGCCTCCCGGCCTCGCCCCCCTCCAGGTGCGGCGAGGCGATCAAACAAAGTAAAAATATCCAAAACGTAACAGCACCATCACTTGTCATATCCTGCAACAGGGACCAGAATCAAAAACAGAGTCAGAATCAGAATCACAATCAGAACGCGAGCCTGAAGTTTGATTATAGAAATGGCGAGCGCACAACGCACGACGCACAAATCGAGGTAAACACATACAAACACATATAATATAAATATAAATGGAAATATAGGAGTGTCCTCCCCAAGACCAGACCCTACGGTGGTGGAGCTGAGGCCAAGGAGGGCGGCGTGGGGAAATGAATCCGAGCTGAACCTAAGCGAGCGTCAAGCTTCGTTTTATGTGCCACAGCAGTTTTTATGACAACTCGGGCAAACGTAAGCTATTTATACCCTTCGATGTGTTCCCTGAAGTTGCGGTACACCGGTTAAGATGCTAAATTCAGTTGCTGATTGGGATCGGTTAATGGGTTGTAGGATCGGGTTAAACTGATGAAATAAAATAAGATATGGCATCGAAAAAGCTTAATTGTTTAATGGGATATATGTATTCTAACTTGAAAACTATGCTGTCCCAGCAACAAGTTTAAGTCTGAATAAATTCTTAGAAGATATATTATTTTAATAATACTGCAATATATTCTATTTTCAATATAAAAAATTAATAAACTGTGGGGAATGGTTTTCAGGAAAAAAGCACCACAGCAACAATAAACAATGATGATTGATACTTGATTTGAATTTATTTATTTTATTGCTCTTATAGGTCATTGTCCAATAATATTGATTTATTTTCAGAAGATAGTATATATATATATATATATATAAAGCAAAAAGAGGGTAACATTGATGTCTTAAATTGTATGTAAGTGTCAAATTAACTTAGGTTTATTAAAAACGGATAGTTGATCGGATACCCCCATGATCTAAGGATATTTACTAACGATTTTTTAGTGTTTACTATACTTTGTTATTTGTTTTAAAAAGGTTATGTCTTAAAAATACATATTAAGTGTAAATGGAAATTGTAAAATAACAAATATAGAGATTTATTATTTCCCTGAAGTTCATTACATTTAATCCACTTGGGGGAACTTGGTTGTATTTTCACAAGCAAACGATTCCATTCTGCTTTTCAGCTGGCTTTAAAGCGCGCTTCTGTTGCATACTTTTTGGGGGGATATGTTTTGGTTTTGTTGCCTAATGCGGGATTAGGCTGGGGATTTGCCTTCATTTGTTCATATGCGTATGCGTATAGCATTTTAAAGGTTTAAGAGCTTGAGTGAAAGCTCGCCTTGTATTTACCCTAATATATGCAAATATTTCTAAAGAGCAATAAGAAGGAACTTTCTACAGAATGAACCAGCAGTAATCCCTTTTTAAAACTTATTATATTTTGAAGACACTTAATGACACTTGTGCAAGATATTTTATATGCTGATTTCAAGGTAAAGATACGGATAATGTACACTATCCAATAAATATTTCCCGTAAAATAAAATTGTTTTGTAATTGTACTTTGTAGCTAATCAAACCAAAGATATAGCTTGTCCCCATCTAAGTATACTAACAAATCTATCTAATTCAATTTAGCCAAAATTTTGACATCATTGAAATACTATATTATTTTAATTATACAAATCCCATTAGGAAGCAAGCGGCAAGTGTAGCCATGAAACCGATCCTACTAATCCCAGCTAATAATAGTTATCTGAATCCACATGAAGCCAAATCAAATCTGCAACAAATTCAATTGTGTGCCGACCGAATTGAACTTGGATTTAATAGTAATTGTCTCTGTGCCTGCTCCTCTCCTTCTCTCTTCCTCTCCCAACGCTTTATTCTTTTTATTGGCCAGCCCAGCCCGCCTGTAGGGTTTCTGTTTAAGTTTGATTTGGAAGCTTTGAGACTTTGTTTCAATTGAGATTTGTCGGTAACAAATAAATAAATAAGGAGATTCTATTTATTCGCCGTTGTCCTCAACTTTCAGTTGTTCTCGTTCTCGAACAAGGCAAGGGCATTTTGCGCATCGGCGCCTGAGTTTTATGGCTTTTACTCGGCCCCCTGCCAGCCCCTCTGGCAGTGTTCTAAACTCCTGTCACCGAATTTTTTGCTATGAGAAAGGAAAAACGCTTGTGTGGAGTGGAGGGCCTCTTTATCGCCCTCGGTGTGTTCCTGCGTGTGCCTGCCTCATACATAGGTGCATAAGCACATACATAAATACACACATTCGTGTGACTAGTACGCATGTATGCCAAAAAATATTTTTAAAGCCGAATATGAAAACACTTTTATACTGGCACGTTCCCCCATTATCTTAGGTATCTAAGCGGATTCCTCGAATAAAACATTTAATTGCGAACACTTTTCTGAAGTGCTTTGACAGATAGCATTCTTTATTAGCTCTCTATGCTTTTATAGTATTGTTTATGTTTGCAAGCAAGCTAAGCTAGCCCCATTTTGATGATTGAATTTTAATCTTTTAATAACATTACCTAATGAATTAAAAACAAAACCAAAAAATCGAGAAAAGCAGCTAATTTGGGGCTTCAGAAGTTGATATATCTGGATAGTTGCTGGAGTTGTATAATAATATATTTTTAAGAATCGTTGTGTATATGATAAAGTCCTCCAATTTTAACCGTTAGAAATAAAAAATTCTTCATTTATATGGGTATATGCATAACAATATCGCAGTTGGATTAATTTTTATTAAAATTTTTCTATTTTCAATCATTCCAATGGCACCTTATTAATATAGTTATCTGATTTTAATAAAATGTATAGCTTGAGTTAGGAATTGAATAAACTTAACTATCTCTAGTTATATGCGAATATATTAAAAAATAACGGACTAATATTGACCTTATATTACTTTGTTATTAATTTCCGATCATTCCTATGGCACCTATATGATATAGTCACCTGAATTTTATTAAATATTAAAAAAAAAACCTGTCGAAGTATGTGCAAATATGTTGAAAAACAGCGAAGTTATAACTCTTAATCTATTATCTCGCGATCGTTCCTACGGCTATATGGTATAGTAGTCCGATGTTCCCCTTACGACTTTTATATTACATGTAAAAGAAATGTCTCCAAAGTTTTAATCAGATAGCTCTGAGTCTGGGAGACTATATTGCGTGGAAAACGGACAGATGGACTTGGCTAAATCGACTCGGTTGTCGATTCTGATCAAGAATATACATACTTTATAGAGTTATAGAGTGGGAAATGACTCCACTGCATTGCAAGCTGCTGACTTAAACATAATACCCTGCAAGGTTATTATATTATAAAAGGCGCGCTTTGGAATTTTAAATAATTTTCCCAAACCTACACATCGTCGGGATCAAACCCCCCGCAGTAAGGATTACAAAAACGAAACACACACATACTGATGCGAACGACTTTCGTTTTGCTTTGCTCGCATATTCTGTCTGACTCATGACTTTTAGTAGTTAGTTGTTGTTGTCGGGTTCCGAGCTTAACTTATGATGCCCGACCCTGGTTTAAAGTGTACTAGGGGCCTTTTTGCTATAAAAAAAAATGTTCTGTGGTGAATTAAAAGTTTGTCGCTCCATGAAGTATTTTTATTTGCTCTGTGATTTGAAAGTAACTACTACCATGATATTAATCCAGATGCACACCGTGGCCTATTGACTGAAAGCGAAACGGACGGCAAGAGGCAACACACATATGTATATATATATAGCCACAAAAGACTCCGCAGCACCTCCGCATTTGTTTGCCAGTTAATCTCACTGAGGCGTTAATCCTGGCACTGAGCGAGCCAGCGGGGTTAATGGGGCCCTGGGTAAGGGATGCGCTGAGGCAAGCTGAGGCTGCCGAACTGCGCTAAGGTGTGGTTGGAGATTTGGCGAGTTGACACCTTTGACGTAGAGCTGCTGGCAATGCCGGTGAAGGGGAAGGGGAAGGGCAAGGGGAAGGGCCAGAGGGAGGGGGCCTCCTAGCTTCCTAGTGACCTAGTTTACACACTCAACAAACACACAAAAATACGCACACACGCCGCTCGGCGCTCGGCGGCGGCACACACTCATAACATTAATTACGGCGAGGATTCTGCACGAAATGCGACAAATGCTTCACTTGGCTGCCTCCTTCACCTGCCCTTCTCTCCGCTCTCCGCCCTTCGCTCTTTTGGATCACTCTCATGCCCCGCCTATTGCCGTCCCGCTCGCTTTACACTTCACTTACTTTGCGTATTTGCCGTTTAAAAATGTGATGCGATTTCTGTGGTGGCGGCTGTTGTTGTTGCTGCTGCTGCTGCTGCCACCTTCGTTGTCTCTTTTGTTGCTGCTTCTTCTTTTTCTCGGTCTCGGGGTCGTTCTTCTTTTTTGCCGTTGCCTTTGCCGTTGTCTTTGTCTGCTCCTTTGCTCCTTTGGCCGGTGCTCCAATTGTTTCATAAGACGCTAAGTTCTATTTCTGTGTGGAGACGCGGGGGGACTTCGCAGGGGTTGAGGGGGCCAATTCAGAGCTTGTTGTTGCTCCAGCTGCTGTTGCTGTTGTTGCAGTTGTTGCAGTTGCTATTATCGCTGTTGCGGCGGCGTTGTTCAAACATAATTTGATGACTGCGCATTACAATCGATAATCCCATGCACAAATGCAGCTCAGCGCATCGCCATTGGCTTAAATCCATTTTAATGAAAACGGATCCCGATAATATTCCGTAATCCCCAAATGATGGTTATTGCAATTCCACTGCTGGCGCTGCAGCTCCTTCTGCTGCTGTTGTTGTAGTACGGCCGATGTTGTTGCACTCCCACAATAAAGCGTAAAAAATTAAAAAAAAAAGAACGGAGAAGGAACGAACGAAGCAAATACAGGAGGGGCGTGAGCTTTTGGCCAAGCTTAAATTATTATCAACTCTCTGTTTGAGTTTGGCTCTTGCTTGCGGTTTGCTTAAAAAATTATTCCCCACTTTCCACTTTCCGTATTCCTTAAATTTGTTGTATTTAATTAGATGGGGTTGGGGTTTTCGTGCAATTTCTTATCAGGCCAAGTAGAGTAGGCCTCTCGCTTTGACTTCCATGAATTATTAATGTATTGGGTTTTATTTTTGACTTGGTTTCAGGCCTTAACACACACTTCACTCTATTCAATTCCCGCACTTTAATTCTAATAAACACTTGCTTTTCGGTTCACTTATTCATTTCTCTCAGCTTATTTTGAGGTATTATTTTATGCACAAAGTGGAGTTTTTTCGTGTGTCTATTTTTTGTAGAGACTTTTTCGCATTGTATTTCGGGGATGAGATGCGATTGGATCCTTCTGTGTTCGTTGTGTTCCACATGTATCCGACGACTGGAACTCCATGACTGACATTTACATTTTCGCAGCGCCAGGACGAAAGCTCTCTGCCCCGGAGCTTTGGTTGCCCCAAAAGCTTTTTCGCTTTTCCAGTTGCCAAGTCGGTTTTTGAAGTTCTCGCTTTTAGTTTTGGTAGCCAAGTCGAAAGTCGCCAAACTCTCCGAGAAATTACGGTTATTCGAGGGGAGAGGGGGCAATGAAAGGCAATAAAAGAGGGAGGCAGGAAGTGGGGGTGGGAGTGGGGTGGGAGTGGTAGGGGGAGGAGTTTAAGGACACCGGTTTTATAGAGTTGTCAAATGGCCTCAGGAACGGCCAGTCAAAACATCAAAATTCACTCGCAATTGGCCAAGGGCAACACCCCAGCAACAACACTACGGACTATGTTCCGGCAGAGTTGGGGTTTTGTTTTGAAAGCGAAAGGCCATAATGGTTGCATGCCACATTCAAAGCGAAAGTTGAGCTTCATTTTTGGGGTCGCCA
The DNA here is from genome assembly GCA_008042775.1 of Drosophila pectinifera. Taxonomy (NCBI): domain Eukaryota; kingdom Metazoa; phylum Arthropoda; class Insecta; order Diptera; family Drosophilidae; genus Drosophila; species Drosophila pectinifera. The sequence goes on from VNKC01000865.1 coordinate 245,013, forward strand.
CATCGAGTCAAACATGCAAACACGCACGGGCACGGGCACAGGCACAGGCACGGGCACGGGCGCAGGCCAAGGCAAGGTGAGGTCCTTGTCATTTAACTCGCTTGTCAAGTTGACCTTTGTTTTGTTGTCGTGTGCCGCACAACATCTAAGGCCCTACTGCCACGCCTTGAGCTTGAGCCCTAGCAACTTGTACTTCGTTACCCATGCATATCCCCTCAAACCCGTAAAAGCCCCACTCCCAGCAGCACTCCCATTTAGTGCCGAAAACAACCTTCGGTCCCGATACTCGACGCAAGGGTGGCGGCATGTGCATGTTTGATGAGCTTATCAAGGCTCCAGGATTATTGAATATTTTCGAATCGATAGCGTCGGGCTAATTTCCGGGCACACAATTAGTTGGAAACTAAATGGCAACCTGACTGAATAATTCATTGACATGCTGCAATTTAGTTTAGCAGTCTTAACTCTCAGCTCTCAGCAAACTGAACGATTCTGTGGTCGATAGCCAATTATTTGCATAGGCCAAATGTTTAAGCCAATGCAGCTGACACGACCAGATATTTCAACTTCATCAACTGGGGAAATCAATTACTCAGCCACGAGAATTTATATATGCATGTGAAATGTTGAAATGCACTTGTCTGGAAAATTGCCAAAAAAGTCAAAGCTGTTGAAAAGACTACATCTTTTCGGTTTTTTGTAAAAAGGGCAAGGGTTATCTATTTGTTTGTGGAGCGACAAAAGTGCAGGTAAGGCCACATGTTTATGTTGATTTTGAAGTAGTTTTACACATGCACTTCTGATACCTTGACCCTGTACTGAATGGTAAGATCATTTACAGAAGATTATTATGGAATACCAGGTATCTAAAGTAAAGGCATTTTGATTATAACGCTAGCTTTCTTGTTATTTTTTTTTTGCATAGAATGACTTTTCAAAATATTAAGTAACCGATAAAAAAAGATCTGAGTCTTACTTCTCATCTTCTACAGTTCTGAAAAAAGCCATAATTTAACAACACGACTTGCCAATTTGAGTGGTAATTGCCACTGCGCTGCCCTGCATTTGATATCGATTACAGAAAAAATACATAACTACAGATTACCGCTCCAATCAAATTTAGCCAGAGAAAAAAACTGTTTGTATTTTTTGCGATTTACCGGATTTCCAAACTGAGGCCTTTAACAACAATGCTATATGTTGATGTTGGTCAGCAAACGTATACTGATGAGAGTATATGCTATGTTTAGAAACAGATAAATGTATAACCAAGCTGATGTTGTCTGACGACAAAAAAGTCTTGAATAAATCAGAAAAATATTCAAATTAGACTTGATTTCGGTAAGGGTATAGTGGCAATAAGAATACCTTATAAATATACAATTCCTGAGTTAAGTGCCATATCCCAGTACGCTGATAAAAAACGCATGCCTTTCCTGAGTGTACGACTACTATAATTGCGCTACACTCGTGATTTTAAGGGGCAGAGTTCAAGATTCCCTTTGCCAAGAAAAGCACCACAAAATCTACCAAGGGATGAGCTGCAGCTCATCAACTTCACATCTTTTCAATGGCCCCGCTTAGTCCTTGGGCACATACATACAGATCCTTATGCACATACATCTGTATGCACAAATATGTATGGAACGTTTTTTCCTTTAGTTCTCATTTCTTTTACCTTCTTTTCGGCTTTGTGTTAAATTGTTGCGTTAACCAAGCCAACCCGCTCCAGGGACAATCCTTGTAAAAAGTTTAGCATAGCAGAAGGCCCCCACAGACACAGACACAGACACAGACTTGGCAACAGGACCGTCGTCGTACGCCTGGCATGCGTTTTTCACATTGTTTCATGCGGTTGAATAAACACACAGCGCTCACACACACAAATTCAGGGGCACAAATACATACAAATTCGTGCATTTTATGATCTACGGAGAAAGGAAAGTGAGAGAGAGAGACGGGCACTTATTCGCTCGCTTGCCTCGACAGGCTTACAAAACAAACATTGCGGCATGTTTTCTGTTGGTACACACTGCGTATACGTACTGTAAGGCCGCACATTTCCTACCTGCGTTTTGCCAGTGCCCAGCACCAACACCTGCACGAACACAGTGACACGACTTTCCACACGGACACACTGCAGTCACGTATGCACATTACTCAACTCAACCTGTCCGGGCATTGTGTGTTTCCCTTAACCCTTGCGGGGCAGGCATATTTTTATTATTTTTGTAATATTTCCGTGTTCGGGAAATATAATTTATCGAAGCGGCATTTTCGGTCATATTAATTAGTAAAAACAAAAGATAAAATCTATATTAAAAACTGTCCTTAATAGATAAGAAAGAAGACCATACTCCAGTATGCTCGACTGTGAAATACCCGGAACCCAACACTTGGTCCTTCAATTTAAGAGACAGTTCGTTTTTCAACCCAAAAAGATCTATTTCAAAAACTATTTCATTTTAATACTAAAACCAATTTCTTTTTATTCATTCACCATTAACTTCTAACATTATGAACAAAGTTGTTAACATGGCGAAGATTCAGAATTCAAGGATTGGCTGCTGGTTCATGCTTCCCGGCAATTGTACCTACCACAATGCTTAGAGAGAAGATTTAGAAGACTAAAACAAAAACTGAAAAGAGCCAGGATATTGTGTCTTCAATAGCCAGTGAAATAAGCCAAAGTTAAGTTCACTTTAGTCCGTGCTTATTTTAATATTTCTTGTTAATAACTTGTTGTGTGTTAATGTTGAATAGACAAGAAATTTTAAATTTTCTATTATAATTAAATTTAAAACGTATAGGAAATTAGAAGGCACTTGTCAAATACACGTTGTCTGATTATGCTCGGATTTATTAAACAGGGCGGGAGAGAGATGAAAATGATGACAAATGTAGATAAATTAGCTAGCTAACTCAAAAAGACAAATGTTGCTAGAAACATGTTGAGCAACATCCATTGGTGCTGCCAAAACAAATGTAAATGTCACAGAACTTCAGTATGCACAGAAACTTTATTGTTTAATAATTTATATATATATCAACCTATTGGCGCACGTCCACACAAATGTATTTACGTATGTATGTCGATAGTTAAAGGCGATTCAAACGATATCAGAATTCATTTTTCTCATTTAGAAACTACCATATATTTAGTGTCCCAAATATAGAACAATTGTATTAGGCAGCTTTATTATAGAAATAATTGTGAGTCCACTAGATTTAAATTTCTTCAAATCGTAAATTGTTACCTTTGATTTTATGCCTGATGTATGCAAATGTAGACAAAGATCAGGAGATCCGGAAAGTAATAACTATTCAACTTACCCTCAGTGTTACTTATAACCACAACAACGAAAGAGTTAAATTCATTTAAAATATTCTCAATTTGTTTATTGTTTTGTATTTTATTTAAATGTTTAAAATTTTATTTTACTGCTGGGCGGGGGTGTGTAGTGAGCATTCCCCAATATTTGGGTTAAAAGTGAACTAATTTACATAGACCGCATGGTACAATGCGCAGGCGGCCGCACAGAGAAGGTAACAAAAAGATTCATTAGGGCCAATCAGTGCAAAGCGAGTCGTGGCGAAGGACATGCGGAGAGGTCCTGGCCAAAAGCGGTGGCCTGGTAGTTGAAAGAGAGAGCGAAGAGCGCAGAGCGGCAGGCAGGGGTTTGTACAGGACAAACCGTGTGTGTAAACGTAAACAGCTCGTGTAGCCGTAGCCCTGGCTCTGTTGTTTGCCTTATAAATACGCACGCTCTACTTTAAACAAAGCGGACCCACCCATACGTCCACCTATCCATCCTACCACCCAGAATGCCTACCCATCCGCCCACACACGTACATAAAACATACGTACACGTGCCTGCCTCTTATTGTAAACAATTTTGTGTGTGTCAGTATGTGCAAAACAAATTTAAACTTTACACCCAAAGTTCATTTTTATGAGCAAAACTTTAAATAATGAAATTATCTGACAAGAACTTGGGGAAAGTGGCCAGAGAGTCTCAAGGAAAATGCTGCCAAAGAGCGAGGGAATTGGAAGCGGCTCGGATGGGGGTGGGGTTGGGGGTGGAGAACCGATAATGAAAGGGAGCACCAACTGATTGCCGCAATATAAAGTTTGCATTCGGCTCGAAAGCAATCAATGGCGTAATTTATGCCAGCCCCCCTGACAACCGACGAGCAGGCACCATCCACCTGAACCGAGCCACCCCTACGTGGGTTCCATTATCAAATATTTATTTACACTTGAGCTACAATAATTCATTGATGCATCGAACGCCTGGCACGACACGCTTTCGCTTGGGACTGTATGGGGTCGGGTCGCTCGCTTTGGGCCAGGCCAGAATCGAACTGAGCGCTGGGAAACAGGTTAGGTCTCTGCCAAGCACGACCCGGCAACGTAAACGTCAGGACTAACCTTTGCCCGATGTCCTTCAAAGGCGCCGTCGCTGTGAAAGCAACAGCTGTGCGCTCTCTTCATCGCCAAGATTCAGCCCCGATGTGTGTTCAGCTTTCTTCGATATATCCCTTCCAGTTTCGAACTCGGCTCTCTCACGGAAAGCCGAAAGCTTTCTTATCAAAGCTTCCTGTAAAAGCGGATTGAGTGAGGGTACTTCCCAGTGTTTAGACGATTTGGTTTGAACATCCAGAAATTTTTAAGTTTCTGTTACAATGATCCAAGTTACAAAGCGCTGTGATAGACATTAAAATAGTTTATGAAAGATCTATCTACAATTTGATTCTCTAAAATATTATATTTCTACCGAGATTTTAAATATTCTCAATAATATTTATCTATCACTAAAATGTATATATATATTTATAAGTAAGTAAAAAAATATTCCTGACGATTTTTGAGTTATATATTATCTTTTTCTTCATTTTCCTTCTGGGGCATAACTCAGCAAATTAATTTGGAACCAACAAGTTTTTAATAAAAAAAAAGTATGAATAAAAACATCATCGAGTTATAACAATTTCGATTTTTTACCCTTCTAGGGCATTTGATTGTGATTCGCTGTTGCAGTACTTCATTGTGTTTTTTTTAATGATGATTGTAACCGATACATTTTTAGTCAGGAGAAATCAATGCAGTGAAGGAGATATTTCCCATTTCCCGGAGACATTAAGTCACTGTAGATGGTCGTCAGCCTAGTGACGATGAGCACCAACTACTATATACAAACGCAGAATTGAATCCGCCTAATGGTATGATCTGGAAAGGTTTTCCGCACTAAGACTTTTGATAATCAGTTGGTTCAGAAGAAATTGGGATTAGAGTGAAAAAGATAATATTTCCTAGAAACTTAATAAATACTCTGAAGGAAAATTCGATGATAAACATCTTTCCCCAAACAATGTTCTTATGTTCCCTCTAAATTGACATCCATGGACATAATGGAACCTTCCCATCTAAAAGATTAGAAAATAAATCTGTTCATTGAAATATATTATTGAAATATTGAAATCTATTAACGCAAATCTAAATTTGAACACATTTATATAAAACTTGCAAAAGCTATACAAAATCCCTATTATTTTTAATTTCATCTTACAAACTAAATTTGATAACATGCAAACTATTGGGCTTACAAATACTATCATCTGTTCATCCTTTCGAGTTTATATCTCTAGAATAGTTGGGCAAATGTATACAACAAGAGAAACTACAGTTTTGGCATAGATCGCTATTCAGTCGTCGAACTCAAACAAGGGTTTACCATTGGTATCCCAGGTGTTTTTGCATTTCTTGAAGGCACAAACCAGATAAAGAGCTGAAAAAAACACAATTAAAGTCCGGAAAATTTGATGGATGTATTTGTTAATGACTCACTTGTTGCTTCCCATTCCGATTTGGAAAGAGTTCCCAACGGACGGCCGCGCTGGGATCCTTGAAAGCTGCGCACGTGGGCAAACTGTTCGTCTTCGGCACAACGCTGGGCTTGCACTGTCTCTAAACCAGACATGCGCTGCAGTAGCTGTCGACCCTGGGGCAGAGTCTCCTTATAATAATCCGCAAAAGTGGAGCGCCGCAACAGTTGCAAACCGTACTTTCGGCCCAACTTGACCAGCGTGGGGAAATGCACTAGAAACTCGGGACAGTCGACGACACCCTCTAGGTGAAACTGATACTTCGCTCCAAAAATGGGCAATGGGTCTGTTCCGCAGTCGAACTCAATGCTATACACATCGTTGCCAAAACGTCGTGCATCCGGACCGGCTGCCTTCAACCGACGAATGATCTCATAGGCATCCGGTATGGTGGCTATAAAAAAACCGCCAGGCTTTAGGCACTCGGCCGCATTGCGCATCATGCAATCCGCCTGCGCCAGCGACTCGAAGCAGTAGTGGAAGGCGAACTGACAGGACACGAGATTCAGCTGCAGCGAGGGATCTTTGTAGCGTTCGCGCAGTCGCACCAGCGTCGAGTCGCAGGCAAAGAACTCTGCCGTGAACTTGTTGGCGAATTTGGACTTCTCAGCGCGCTGCAGGATATCCTGGTACCGCCTCTGGCACTGCTCCACGGACACCTCGGCGATGTCAGTGCAGATTAGGTGCGAAATGGCGGCTTTCTCCCACTTGAGCAGATCTCCGCCCTTGCCGCAGCACATGTCCAGCACTCGCAGAGCATCGCCCACGCGCATCTGCTGCTTGAGCTGCGACATATACTCGTTGATCAGCTGGCTCTTGATCCAGTTGTTGAAGTTGCGCATGAAGAATATCTTCGACTTCTGGCGGTCCTTGCGCCCGGCTTCCTTCAGCTCGTTGTAGTGGTTGGCCACCACATGTGTGTTGGCCGCTCCTCCCACTGCTCCCTCCTCCTCTTCTGTTTCGTTTTTGCCCGCGACGCCACCGTCATCGGTACCGCCAGTTTTTTCGGTATCCGGCTCCTCGTACAACTCCTGCCCTGGATTGACTGGGGGCGGTAATGAGGTCTCTGCATTGCTCTCACTCTCGTCGTCTGACAGGCTGACTTCCTTGTGCGTCCTGGCGAATTGCTCGTCTGCAGCATTTTGTGAGTAATTGAGGCTCATAATTCGCTAAATACCTATTTCTTGTGATGACAAACGAGGCTTATTGACGTCTTATCGGTCTATCGCTGTTATCGGGTCAGCTAGGGAGGGGGCGATACGCATGGCTTTCTAAAGCAGAATAAGGAAATAATTAAAAACGAACTAACTAAATCTTTAAGCCTACCAAAAATATGAAAAGAAATTTAAAAGAAAGCGAAATATATTGCAAAAATTAATGGGTTTACAAAGCAACTGGCCCCATAAATCAAGTTCGAGACCTGAGGAAATATTGTGAGTCTACCATATAAATAAATGTCCATCACTACCGATAGTTAACAGAGCTGTAAAAAATTACAAGCAGCCAATTACCTGTTAACTGCACTCATGTGGTCGCAAAAATAGAGGAAAGCTTCAAATGCGTTTTATTAGGCTTTGGACCAAATTTGGCGAAATACTGAATCGTAGCGCTGCCCGACAGCCACCCAAAAGAAGCATGGCCTGCAGCAGATTTGAGTACGTTAAGGGTTTCGAGCAGGACGATAGTATACTGCCGAACGTGTGGATAGTAGTTCGCATCGATGGCAAGAAGTTTCACAAGTTCTCCAAAACACATAACTTTGACAAGCCCAATGACGAGAATGGTAAGAAGGCAAGTGTTCCAGATTGCGACCAACTGATTATACATCCCTCCTTGCAGCACTGAATGTAATGAACGCAGCCGCCACTGCTGTGATGGTGGAGTTCAGAGATATTGTTCTCGCCTACGGGCAAAGCGATGAATACTCGTTTGTATTTAGAAAGGAGACGGCTGCCTTCAAGCGCCGTTCTGCCAAGCTGCTAACCTACGTCACCAGTCTGTTCTCCACGAGCTACGTGATGCAGTGGTCCAAGTGGATGAACCAGCCCCTTGAATACGCTCCCTGCTTCGATGGGCGGGTGGTCCTATATCCGTCTGACGAGAATCTTAGGGACTACCTTAGTTGGCGGCAGGCGGATGTGCATGTCAACAATCTGTACAATACAGCCTTTTGGAAGCTGGTGCTGGAGAAGGGTCTGACGAACCAGGAGGCGGAAGCTAAGTTGCGAGGCACTTTCTCCGCGGACAAGAACGAGTTGCTCTTCCAGGAGTTTGGCATTAACTACAACAATCTACCGGCCATGTACAGAAAGGGAACGATTCTGCTGAGGAAGCGCGTCATTGTGGATGGAAATACGAGGCAGGCCATTGTGCCGCTGCACGAGGACCTGATTTCTTCACCGTTCTGGAAAGAGCACACCGAAATTTTAGGCAAATATGTTCCAGGGACCCATAATTCAACTCAGCCTCTGCACAGATTAGTGCACTTACAGATAGATGACAAAAAATCAGAGGTCTCTAAGCTGCCGGAGAGTGTGGTGGGAGTAGCATGTACCGGAGAAAGTGGTCGCGATTAGTTGATAGTACTTATGGCAATATATTTTAAAATTACAATTACACATTAGGCGTTTGGGCAAATCAATTTCTACTAGTAGTCGTCGTCATCCTCGTCCTCGTCATCCTCACTGGGTTTGCTGGCTATAGAGCCATCGGCCTGAGGCTGCCGTTGCACCATGGCAGCCGCCTGCATGCTCACCCACTGCTGTTGTTCTTCGCGCGCCTGTTCCTCGCGTGCCTTTGCGAACAGCTCTTGTTGCTGGCGCAGCAGCTCCTCTTCCGGAATGCCCAGGTTTTCCAAACGCGTGCTCTGGCGTCGCCGTTTGGCTGCCACTTCTTTGCAGTCGTGTAGAACGGCCTCCGCTTCCTGCTTGTAGTCATGGAAGCCCAGCCGCTCCAGCGCCTCCAGAACGTGTTCTGCAATGATCGTCTTCTTGTTTCGCATGTTGCACACCTCGTTGGCTTCAGAGCTAATAAGGTGGATGAACTCGGAGCAACAGTTCAGGATCAACTCGCGACTCTCGTTGGCCACCCGTACCGTGGGCACCAGCTCCTTGATTATCTTGTTGATGCTGGCGCGCGGCAGGGTCAGCTCGTCGTCCTCGGCGCTTGGCGGCAGCAGTTCCTGCGGATTGGACATGGCGGCGTGAGGCGATGAAGTAAACAAATGCAGAGTTGGGAGGAGGTATTTGTTTTTTTCGACTCCTCGGTTTTTACGATTCAGTGTGACCGAAGAAATAAGCCGTTTCACTTCCTATTTTTGTGGAAGGTATTGTTTTTCTCTTCAGCAACGGTCGCACTGGTAAACAGAAAACAAAAAGTTTTTATTTGATCTTTTCAAAAATAATTAACAATGGGCGACTACGACTCCGATGACGAGAAATCGCAGGTGGAGAAGCTACAGCACGCCAAAGTGCCTCGCGGAATGTTCGTCAGTGGCTGGGACGATGATGCCGACGAATTGATCGAGGAGGACAAGAATCCGCAGTGTGAGTCCTAGTCTTGATTTGGCGGTAGCGAGTTTTTCTATAAAAACGTTCTTTGCGACCTTCCAGCCAGCATTGAACGCATGATCCTGTGGGCCGTCAACGAGAATCGTATTAGCGAGGTGCGGGAGATTCTTCGTTTGGATGCGGACACCGTGAATGCCCGGGACAACGATGGATACACGCCGCTGCACCGAGCCGCCTACAACAATTTCGTGGATATGGCTAAGCTCCTGCTGCAGTACCGAGCCAATCCCAATGCTCGCACGGAACTGGGCTGGACGCCCCTACATTCCGCCTGCAAGTGGAACAACGTGGACTGTGCTCATTTGCTGCTGCAGTTTGGCGCCGATGTGAATGCCGAGTCGGACGGCAAACAGACTCCGCTGCACATAACTGCCACTGTATCAAACTGCCGGAACACCGCCACCGTACTGCTGCTAGACCGCAATGTGCAGCCCCGCAAGGAGAACAACTCGGACGAGCTAGCATCGGTAATCGCACGTCGCACGGGCATGACCTTCCCAATCTTTGAGTGCGGCGAAGAGGCGTATGATTGTGAAACGGGATTGATATATTAGCTATAGTTAAACAGCCCACAATGTGCATACTTATAGAATACCAATATATACATATGTTTATTTTATAAATTAGTATAATTTATTAACTATTATTTTCAGCTGGCTGGTGCCGGAGTGCGCACGAAATGCTCGTAGAACGACTTTGTGTAGTTGACCATCTCATCCTGCATGGCCGCGGGCACAAAGTACGGATTTCCCTGGGCGCCTTCGATGGTACCCTTGACCGTGTACCGCATGTAACTGGCTACAGTCGTCTCTGGCGGAAGCACGGCGCCGTCTTCAATCACACAGCAGTCCTTCAGAATGCACCGACGGCCCTGAAAGCCGAGGTGAAAGTCCCGTTATTATCTCAGATATTACAGATATTTCAACTGTGAAATGAAAAACCTACAATAATGGCATTCTTGCCTATGTAAACACAGGATCCGATGGAGGCTGCCGAGACAACAGCGCCCTCGCCGATGAAAACATGATCGCCGATGTGCATTGGAAAGAAGGCTATGCCCTTACTAAATTGTTTGTACGGCGGCCGGATCACGGAGTCCTTGCCTATTACGCAGTATCTCCCGGCGCGCACGTTCGCCAGATCCCCGCGAATAATGGCGCCGCTCTGGACGATCACCTTGCCATTTAGCACTATATTTTGGGAACCACACAAAACCGTGTGACGACTCACTTTGTTCCCGGAGGCCTGTAAAAAACCATAGACAGTTTTGGGTATGGTGAGGTCATCCACTCAATCTCTATTTGCTCAAATAATGATTCGAATAATTTCGTTAATTCTTACAGTCTCCACATATTCATCTTTACTATAAAATGTATCTGGAATTTCCATTGTTTAGCTTTTTTAAACTATTTTCTATAACATTTTACAAATGCAAAAAATTGCAGCTGATCAGTGTGACCACTCTTACGGAATCGATACGACGTTTTCCCTATAAGGCATCTGGTTATACCTTAATCGATAAAAATATATAATGAACAGCTCATGGTTTTGGTGTTGACATACCTTCTAAGCCCTCAATATGGGTGTGCAGCTTTAAGGTGCATGCGAGAAACTGGGAATTTCCTCCGGAAAACGTCGAAAAAACGTCAAGAAAGACTAGGCAAGGGAGTGCCAAATAATCGGTTATACTATCGAAGCCATCAGTGTGCGAATTTTACCTCCATTGCAGCTGGTCACACTTAAATTGAAAGCGAATTGCTTGTGTCATTGGCGTTGCCAGATTAATGAAAATACTGCAAGTTATACTACAAAAGTAATTGTTGTTTTTATTTATCAACACTTGAAAATAAATCGATAGCATAAGCTGGCTCACACTCGATATCGAAACTATTGACTTGAAACCGCTCAATTTAAATTCAAATTTTCCCCCAGATTCGTTGGATATAAGCATATTGTATATTGGCAGTCATATAACATTTTCACTAATTTCCTTTATTAATTAGTTGCACGCGAGGAGTCATTAATTACGAGTAACTACCTACGCGGGCGTATGGAAAACGCAGGTGTTTAAGTGATGAATGACCATGAACTTTACACCATACATACATACGTATGCAAGTAAGTTACAATCACGATGCAGATTAGACAGCTGCCTCTTCACAGATTCTCTAGGAAAATTGGAAAATGTGGCCCACAGCTAGTGGGGCAAATACCCCCTGCCTGTCAGTAACCTTCCGAAGCTCCGACTTCCCGCAGTCCGGCGCGCTCCGACGATGTTCCAATTAATGCTCTTTAATAATCGCAACCCAGCCCCGCGGCTAACCTTCAAGGTGCACGCTCGAATGCTCTCACGAGGCGTCGGTAACTCAAGTAAATTATAGCATTGTTGTAGAATTCGAATTTGTTTTACTTGTATTTTATACACAAGTTTGTGTTGCTATTTTATGATATGGAAATCTATTGTTTATATTTTATGATGGTCAAAATCATTTTAAGAACTTCCCATTTTCCCTGTGTGACCTTCTCAGATTTAATCTGATCTGAACTTTGTCATTAATATTTTCTTTGCCCATTAAATTCTTGCTATTGCGCCAGTTTATGGGTTGCTTTGATGAACCCGCTAAGAGAAAAAATATAAATCTTTTGACCTTCAGTATGAAAAATCTATTAATTTGTTATTGTTTGCACTTTTGATCTAAAGGTTAATAAACTTGAACTTGAATAATGTTTGGAAATTAATTGAGTTGTGCACACAAACCACTCTCAAATGACTTGATCAAACAATTTATTCGAATTTGTTTCATTTTCGTTCTTTAATTATGTTTATTATTGAGTTGTGTGTTGGGTAAGGGGAGCTGAAGGGGATAAATTATTTTGATAAAACTGGAAAGGCATGCCTTTAGCAATGTTGATATTAATTTAAAGAAAAAAACTGAATCTGTGAAAATAATATATACATTATGAGAGGTAGAAAATATTAGCATGTTTTAAAAATTAGTTTTTATATAAAGTCGACATTTGTTATATTTGCAATTAATAAATCAAAATGCTTAAAATAATATTTCATTTATTGGGTTTAAAGCATAAAAGATTGGAGGCCTAGTAAAGATTTCACTGAAGTTTTCAAGATAACAATTCTCATTACAAATTGCAATCCCCATCTATATAAGATTGATAATATTTAAGCGGTTGAATATAATTTAAAATTGAAGAGAATAAGTTATTTTAATAAAACTGGTAAGGCATGCTTTTAGCAATGTTGATTTAGTTTAAAGAAAAAAACTGAATCTGTGAAAATAATATATACTTTTTGAGAGATGGAAAATATTATCATGTTTAAAAAATTAGTTTTTATATAAAGTTGACATTTGTTATTTGTGCAACTAATAAATTGAAATGTTTCAAATAATTTCTAATTTATTGGGTTTGAACTTTGTTTAATTATAAATTTATAATACCAGAAAAAACTTTTACATTAAAGCATAAAAGATTGGAGGCCTAGTTAAGATTTCACTGAAGTTTTCAAAATAACAATTCTCATTACAAATTGCAATCCGCATCTATATAAGTTTGGTAATATTTAAGCGGTTGAATATATTTTAAAATTACTATTGAAAAGAATAAGTTATTTTAATAAAACTGGTAAGGCATGCCTTTAGCAATGTTGATTTAATTTAAAGAAAAAACTGAATCTGTAAAAATAATATATACTTTATGAGAGATAGAAAATATTAGCATGTTTCAAAAATTTGTTTTTATATAAAGTCGTTATATGTGTAATTAATAAATCTAAAAGCTTAAAATAATATTTAATTTATTGGTTTTGAACTTTGTTCAGTTATAAATTTATAATTCCAGAAACATCAAAGATTGGAGGCCTAGTAAAGATTTCACTTTCACTTTTCAAGATAGCAATTCCCATTACAAATTGCAATCCGCATCTATATATATAAGTTTGATAATATTCAAGAGGTTAGATGTATTTTAAAGTTATTTTTAATTAATTAATTTGAATTAACCTCTGATAGAATTTGATTTGGTTTTCTGATTATCGATACTTGTTGTTCTTGTTGTTCATGTAAATTAATTTCCCCCACAGAAAACACAAGACCAGGGTCACAACATTCTTGAATCCAAAGAATGTGTGTCCAAGTGCTTGCCTGGCAATAAGCCAACAGCGCTCGATACCACTCTTCTGCCACAATCTGACCTTGGTGGGGAGAGACGGGCCCCGAGCCATGTAAATATTTACAAAGCCGACTCATCCACGGCCTTGATCAATGGCTGTTTAAAGCGGCCGCTTTGGAAACTCATCATTAAACGGCCAGGTAATCAAGATCGGAAATCATGGACTCCGAATATCCGCCACGACCCTTCCTCCATTTTTCACGATCGGACTCGATCTTGATACGTATGCGTTGATGCTTTATGGCTTCAACACATATTTAATAAATGGAAATTAAGTTAAAGCTGAAACAATGCCAGTGCTATCCAGTTCCAGTCCGCGTCATGTCATGTTTAATTGAATAATTGCTAATCGTTTACATATACTATAGTTCTGTTCGTACATATGCTCATGTGGCCAAGAACAGCAATGTTATAATAATGCAACAATGAAGGAGAAACGACAAATGAAATTAATTGCCTTTACTAAGTTGAGAAAATTATTTAGCTGAAATTATTGCGCTCAGGGTGAGGCTTAGAAGGAGAAGGTTGCGTCTTAATTTCACTTTTTGCGCTAAAAAAAACTCGTCACAAAGCAGAGGCAAGTTTTTTGTTTAAGTCTTTCGTTTGAATCGATCGCATGTCTCTGCAATTGATTTATGCATGTATACATATGTATTGGCTGATGTCAGAACAATAGGTGACTTTCAAATAAGGGGGCCATGGCACAAGTCGTTCTAGGAATATCAGCATTATTTCCAATGACTCCCGGAAAGGACTGCCTAAAATCCATTTCCCTAGGTTTTATATTTCCCTGTAGGTCTGTGTACATAAAGCGAATGTCTTTAAAATTTATTTTAAGGAAAAATCGAATAGAGAATCTGTAAAAATTATTTATTTAACTCTGGAAGTATTTAACATTATACTTCCAGAGTTAAACAAGCAATAAACAACTTCAGTTCTAGAGAACAAGGTATAAATATTAACATAGTTCGGAAACAAGCACTTGAATTTTGAAGTTGAATATTTTATTTATTTCAAGTGCTAGAGCTCTTTGGGGCAAACACTCTTCGGGTTTGACTAATTACAGTCATTACAATACAATATGGCGACCAAATGGCTTCCTCATGTCGAGATCCCAGCGCGAAGCGAGTAGTCTGCGATTACCTATGAAGTTAGAGCGACTCGCGCACTGAGAGCTCAGTTCAAAAGCCGGGTTCAAGTACGAACTAACGATTGTTTGAGACAATGAATGACAGTAGCTGGCCGGGTGTTGGATCTGGCCAGTGTTTGAGCCAAGTGCGCCTCCGAACAGCGAGAAGAATTGTGAGAAATGTGCAAATGAATGCGCTTTGATTTGCCGAATATTTATAATAAAAATAAATATTATGCCTTGTGGGCGTGGCCCTTTGCATCGACGCTATCCTCTCCCCTCAAGCAACCTTTGCTGGTCGAAGCTGTGCCAATTAAAACATTAAGTTTGGCCCGAGGCTAAGTTCACATTAAAAGTTGCTTGTTTGTATTTTTCTAGCTGTTTTTCCCCCGCAAGCTACACGAAAAAATCAAAACCAGTAGAGAGTTAGCTGTCAAAAAAACCAACGCACGACAACGGCAGCAACTATATCGCTGACAGCAGCCACTACAGTCGGGTATATATTTCTACAATTTATTTGCAGCAAACCAAACTTCGATGATGGAGGTCTCATACCAAATATTATTTATATTTTATCATATATGTGTATGCTAATTAAATATCTTTGGAATGCGACTTTAATAGAAGGGTTGCTAATAAAGTTTTATGAATAGATAAGTTACATTTTTATGTTATGTTGTTACAGCAAGTTTTAGTAAAAATAGTATCCAACCATGTTGCTTTGGCATTAATAGAGATCAGAATAATTTAAGTCTAACTGAATAATATCTGTTCATATTAAGATATCCTATGTCAACGTTCCGTACTGTATGTATCTGCCTAAAACTTATTTGCTTACTACTCAAGCATTGTTCCTATTTGATTGCTCTATTGAGCTCCATTTTTTTCATGCAGGCGCTAATAGGTTTGAACCTGAGGAGAACCGCAAAAAAAAAGAAAGAAACCAAAATGCAAAATCAATTTTCAACTTTTTATGCCATGGGCAAGGCTATCGAGACACGAGCTCGATTCAGATCGGTCTGGGCGTGTGATGCGAACAATATCTAAGATGTATTATAGTTTTGTTGTGACTTGACTTGTTTCCACATCCTTATAGCTTTCAGCATGTATCATGAAATACGCTAGTCGATTGGTATCAGTTTATAAGCCCTTCAACCTACTTAGCAAACTACAGCTGATTAAGCTCTTGTGTCTGTCAGTTGAATGAACTTTTAAGGTTTCCTACCGACTCTCTAAGACTCAGTGTCAAAACTCAGTGTTGGTTTCTTGCTGGGTGGCCCCTGATCGGTGGCAGATTGACAATGATTGTCAAATTTGTCTGTTTGTCAAAATCTAAAATTCATGTGGAACTCTGGCTGGGCTTATTACGGGCTATCCATCCAAGGTTTTCGAGCGAAGTGTGCCTCGGAAGTCGTTAGTGGGTGGAAGTAATTAAATTTGATTTCAGGCATTCGATAACCAACTTAACAATGCGTGTGGCGGTCAATGGGGCTTTGTAATTATTTTATTGAGTACCTGTGAACAAGTAGTAGCAAGGGCAGACTGGTAGTATTTTACTAGGAATATTATATATATATTGTATATAGCAAAGAGGTTTTGTTTACTACTTAAAACTTTCCTCAACTACCTTACTTATCTGCCATTGAGCACTCAACTATAGTTTGTTGGCGTGCCTAGCATTCCAAAAAATGGCAAATGACCGTTGCAGGTTTGAGTCTATGTATTAGGAATCAGAAACCTATATAATTTGTTTACCTTTTATTCCTTCAGTGGCAGCTCCATCAAGGTCGTGAACTGGCACCTAACCACCTCATCTCCCCTAACACATCAACTAAACGCGGAGCCATAAACTGCCACAATTAGCCTCCAGAATCGCCCATGTTGTGTGCCGCCTGTCACATCATCATCATCGCGCTTGTCAAGAAACAAGCCACCGAAAAAAATTATATTAAAAATTAATTAAACAAAAAGCCGAGACAAGCCTAATGTGAAAAACAATATAAAACACATTTGGCGCGTGCACTTGACCTTCCTCGTGGCGACCGGTCGAGCCAAAAGGGGGAATTCGGGGCTGGCTATGCATGCCACGTAACTCAACGTTAGCCACTGTATCTGTTGGAATTTCAGATGTTGAACTTCATGAATTTAATTTGTAAGGCAGGCGCTCTCGCGCTTTATAGATTGTCGGTTTCGAAATCAAGGCGAGTGAATGAATCGGCTGAATTCAATTTCGGAGACTGACAGTCGGTTTACATCGCTTAAAATATGTGCAACTCAATTGCCTGTATGCGTCGATTGTAATTGTAATTGGCATTCGTTTTGATTACTTCCTTATTTGCTTTGAGTCAAATTTTAACGACGCATCTCATGATTTGCATGGGAAAATATATAGGATCGTGAATCGGTTTTGTGTGTTGTTAACTAATAATAAATGAATGAGTTTTTGTAACTATTTCTTACTACTTCTTAGTAAAATGATCACTCAATACATAAAAATGTAAGGTAAATTGTTAGTCCAGAATATACAAATAAAGACAGTTGTGTAAAGTTATTAAAAAATAAAGACATACTTCAAATAATATGTGTTAGAAATTATATTATAATTGTAATTGGCATTCATTTTGATTACTTCCTTATTTGCTTTGAGTCAAATTTTAACGACGCATCTCATGATTTGCATGGGAAAACATGTAGGATCGTGAATGGGTTAACAGATTTTGTGTGTTAATTAATAATAAATTAATGAGTTTTTGTAACTATTTCTAAGTACTTCTTAGTAAAATGATCACTCAATACATAAAAATGTAAGGTAAATTGTTAGTCCAGAATATACAAATTATGTGGACAGTTAGGTAAAGTTATTAACAAATAAGAACCTAATTTTTAGGTAGCCTTGCAGTTCAAAAAATATTACCTAGAAATTATATCTCTAACGAACCGACTGATTTGTTTAAATGTGTTAAGATTGTTTTCAAATGATTGGGAGAGCACTAAGCTCAAGGCATGGGGATGAATCATAGGGTATATCTTATCAGATTCTTCAATATTATGTCTACAATTTATGACAATATCAATTGTATTTGAACGGAATTTAAACTATTGTACTTAGATATAGTTAAACTATATCTTTAATCTATTAAGAAAACTATAAGTCAACAGCTTTTAAACCGAATGCGTAAATCAGCAATAAAACGCAAAATTACTAAAAACTCCATTTTTAATTCTCTTAGAATGGTAATTTACTTAGATACATTTTTGAAAAAAATTATGTTATCATCTTTTGAAGATGCAGATATTCGACTAGTAAGTTTTAACCCAATTTGCTTGGAAAGTAAAAGAAAAATAGTCGAACCTGGCTAGATCGACGTGCCTGGTGATGTGGATCTGGAAAGTGTGTTCATCGCGCTGCAAACTTTTGGTCAAAACTGCCATAAGCCCGATCTGACCGATTATATTGACTGATTAAGTCATTTTGAAAGGGTGAGAAATCTTCGGCTTGCCAAAGAAGCTTCCTTGGTCATGATTACTTTAGTTCGTGATCGTTAGGGGTTTCATTACCATCCCACTAAGATGGGCATTTCATTTACGAACAACAATCTGCCGTCACATCATTTAATGCACTCTCATTGCCCTGAATGGATAAAGATCGACCTTGAACTTGAGGCGATTGTAAGGCCCGAGAGCATCAGCGTTCCTCGGCAAATCGCGCTTTTTTCCATTATAAATTTCCATTACGCTGCCCTTTCCCTTTCTGAGGTCTGAGCTGCTGGTGTTTCCGTCGCTGGCAGCTGACAGTTGAGTTATGAATGCTTTTAGTAAAGCTCGCAGAAACTGAGTCAGTCGAGCAAGTTCCAACAGCAGCAATAAAATAAACTCAACCTGAACTCGCGTGTTGAGAATCCCTGATACGGTACACGTACTCCATGCAGAAATCCGTATGATTCTTTAGCCCAGGGACCAACGACCGTCCTCGACGAGGTATTCCATCTGTAGGCCGCCGAACATCCTTATTTTTTATACCGCGCTCCCTCGCAGAGTACAAGGCTATGTATATTTTATATATGTCTTGTCGAGTAAGAATTTGGTTGTTCGCAAAGGGCATCTTGAGCTGTCCATTCCAGAGTAGCTGCAGTCGTTGACCGACCTTGTCTGGCGATTTTTCATTAATTTAACTTTGGGGTCACTGGTGGGGGATAGTGACAGAATTCCGATTTTCCGGTCTGAGTCAGGCCCCCAAGGTGATAGAATTGGCTTATAAATGCCGCTAGAACAAAAGACTTGGACAGCGAACTTACGTTGAGTTAACGTATGACAGAATTTGTTGTTCTCACAACTTAAAACAGGTAGATATTTATTTTGATGTGAATAAATCAGTAGTGAACAAGGAAAATTTAAATATTAATAATATTACAAATATATAATATTGATTTACCTTAGTTACTCTACAGTTTGAAGTGCATATTTATATTTCATTTAGAATTTATTGAACGACTGTATCTGCTTTTGGTTTTCGGGTTTAATAGCTTATTTGCCACATCATAAAAGATTTTATGCGAATTTGAACACACAGCAACAGAAAAACAGTTTTCTTTCAACTGTCAAGATTTACGAGACGAAATCACCGCCTGAATGGACGGACTGCACATAAAGAGAGATCACGGAGGTTAACCTGGTGATTTGGCTTCGCGGTGGTGTACGGCACGGTAGTCGGCAGTAAAAAATCAATTAGCATATAAAATAATAATTACCAGCCGGGTCTCGATGCTAATTCAATTAACAGCATCAGCAGTTGCTCAGGTGCATAATTTTTGCTTAATTAGTATTACTCTGGGGTTTCGTAAAGCAAAATGTTTTTTAATTAGTTGAAAATGTGTTTTTAGATATATCTATACTAAGCATGTACTAAAATGGTCGTACGGATGTTAAAGATAAAATTAACAGGTTTTTTCCACGTTGCTTGTTCAACAGCACCAGCAATGTCGATTTAGACATGTCCGTCTGTCCGTTCTTATAGAGTAACTGATCTCAGAAACCAGAGCTACCTCATTTGGTGACCATATTATTTTTTTTGAGCTTGCATATTTAGTTTATTTCAAAATATGGCCACTACCGTCTGCACAAATCAAGAAAATCATGGGGGTAGCTATGATATTGAACTAGAATAAGTGAGAGGTGAATATATTCTTAAAGGCATGTTCTAAAAGTTTAAGTGAAATCGGATGATAACCTTCCCGAACTTTTCTTTTTAAAGTCGATCGGAGTAATCGCTGTTAAATAACATACATAACTTTGGTAAGGTATTTATATTCCTTGAATCTATATTGTAACAATTCACTGCAAAATTTAAAAACGCATAAAGAAGTAACATCAAGTAGAAAAACTACGGTCGAGTGTGGCCGACTGTGTGATACCCGGCAAACAAAGCATTGTGGGTGAAATTAAAATACACATGAACATGGAGAAATACACTTTGGATAAATAAGCTCATATTTATGAAAAACTGAAATTAAACAGGACGGAAGGAAATGCTGACAAATTAAGATAAATGTTGCTAGCAACATGTTGAGAAACACTCAATAAAGACAGATGTTGCTAGAACAGATGAGCTAGTAGCTCTAGCTCTTATAGTCTTTGAGCTCTGTTGTTTCACACGTACGCACAGACGGACGGACAGACAGACATGGCTAAATCGACTCGACTGGCGACGCTGATGCCTCCTTCTGCCTGTGTCATACATTCTCGGTTGGCACTAAGTTAAAATACCCTTGTACCCTATGGGTAATAGGTATACAAATTCGGAAAGATTTCAACCGAAAATCAAGTCGTTGCCAACGGTATAGGGGGATCTATACTTGTATTACAACGGGATCTTTACTTAAAATTAGCCTGCATATGAATAAAATCTCTTTTTCGTAAGTTCTGTTGACTTTTAAGTTTTTTTCACAACAAATTTATACAGGTGTCATTCAATCGAATAATTGGTAGTATGCACAACTTTTTCTATAATATGTTTTTCAATTCTACTTATATATATAGTAGTCACCTTATGCACACTCTATGTGCTCATAGATAATACATGAAAGGATGTATGGACAATGCTTTCCAAGGTTCCAAGGACGATTTCGATTGTCAATCTTTAAAACAACCACTAGATGGGCAACGAAGAGAGAGTTCTAATATCAGCTAGGAGAGGCAAGACATTCTTAATTGCACCTCTGGACTGTTGATAAGCCAACGTGCAGAGTGACCAAGAATCAGGAATAATTTCTTATAAACGAGCTTTGGAAGAGGAGTCGTTTTGAATTAGCATCGGCTGTAGAATTCTCGAGACAACTTCTGGCGCTTGACAATGTCAAGATCCCTGTTAATGATTTGACTGGTTTGATAGTCAGGGTATCACTAGTATATAGTAATAATAGTAATAATAGTTGAACAAAAATATCTACATATCGGTTTGATAAGTAAACGGACAATACAAGCAGAAAATAATAAGGACCTCAATAAAAATAATAATAATAATCAATAATAATCAATAATAACCTCCATTTCATTGTTCAAAGTCAAATAGCTTTGACGGCGTGCCTTATGAGGATGGATCAAGGTTAGGATAGGTTACGATGGCTGCAGATATAGCCTAGAACAATTGAACTTATCTAGGTCTAGTCTATGTGATCTATTCTCCCTACCTCTTGCTTATTATGGCGGCCCAATCGCTTTGATATTGTGGCTTTGATATTATTGCAATTTTTGTACTTAGTTTTTTGAATATGTTCTAGTTCGGCGAGTTTCGATAAGTATGGAATGTTTAGAGGTTTCTGTCTATCTCCTCCTCGTCAGGACATGTATCACGGTGCAGAATTCGGTTTTATAAATACTTTGGAAACACATGCTGAAGCTACGCACCGCTCCAGGACCTTACCAAACGCAGGCAGCAAGCTAATTGGCCTATAGGTTCCTAAATCGTGTATAGATGAGACAGGAGTTAAATACTTATTCTAAGCACAATTTAATGTTGGTTCCATTAAAAACTTTTCGGCCTTCTTTCTTTAAAAAGAAGCCAGAATCAAATAAAACTGAGATATTAAACAAAATACATTAAGTAAAAATAAAATCAAAATAAAAAAATTAATGCATCGACCTTATTTAATGTTCTGGATTGATGATTTAGTTTGTTATTTGCTAATTTTCCATTAAAAGCGTGAGGCCATTCTCAAGATGAACTAGTTGGCCGTTCGAAAGTAAGCTATAGTAGTGACGGACCCTGATCAGGAATAGCCCTCGCCACATGTACATATGTGTGTGTGGCCCAAGTTCCCTTTCAAGTTTTTGTTCGCTGATTTTCTGACTGCTTCATAAATTCACACTCACTTAGGCTGCAATTAGCGGCAGTTCAAAAAAGCTCCCGTCGCACAGTGGTACGAAAGCCCAATCTGTCTGGAGTCCGGACTATGAGCATAATCTAAATTTACGATCTTTTTAAATCAAATCCATCGGTATACTATATTTTCCTGAACTTCGGATAGAAAAGCAGACTCCTTACGGTAGATTAAAGGCTTAAGATCCGTGAACAAATATATAAATGTTTTACCTTTCAGTGGATTGAAAGCAGTTAAATCAGGAATTAGTTAAAATATACAAAATATTGATTGATCATTGTTTTTTTATCCTTCACCACATGTATCACTGTAAATGCTAATTAAAATATTAATATTTTCGCGCCAGATTGGCCATCCATACCACTGTGTGTGGCGCAGAGCTTTCGCTCTCGGCGATCTTTTGTTGAGCGCTCACCGTTAAGCAGCGCTCAGTTCGCCGACGACAAGCTCTTGAAACGGACGCAGAAGTGGAAGTCGCCGCCGCGCACGCGCAGCCAATAAATAGCAGCAACAACGAAGTGTGTTTTGTGTTTGTGTGCTTTTGTTTTGTGTTATGCCATGCACAACGCTTGGTCGTAAAAGCAGAGAAAACCAAAAATCGAAAACCCCAAACAAAATAAGTTTGCCGGATCGAAAAACCCACTTCTTATAATTTGAAAACGGTAAAGTAACGGTGAAAAGATGGCTGCTCATCTAGTTATTTTTATATACATATGATACAAGCTAGTGTTATTAGTAAAACCAAACCATAAAGTGGTGCAAATCCGTTTTGTACATAAACCCCTCCCTACACAATGGCGGTCATATAAAATATAATTAAAGCAACAAAAAAATAAACTGATTTTTGCAACTATCATACAAATTAAATCCGCGTGGTTGCAATTTAATTTGGCAATTTCGGGTTTTACGCAAAAAAAGTGTGAAGTGCTGTGATTTAAAGCTTTAAAGTAAACTTACTTTTAATCATTTGGCTTAATCGTTTCTATGGAAGCTACTACTACTATATAGAGCCCAAGATGAACTCGTCGGTTAATGCAGGTCAAGAGTATGTCACATGTGATCAAGACAAGTGACTTCCTCGATTAGCACACACTGTTTACAACAGTTAAATAAGCATTTGATGCTTAAAAATGTCGTCGATATGTAAACATGTAAAGGATAATAAATAGGGACTGGAAGTAACGGTATTATCAGAACATTTTGCATTGCATCGGTCGCCTTTGTCTAAATGGGGAATTAGTAAGGGGAGGTATTGAATAAAATATAACGGTCGGGCAATAAGCAGCAACCTAAAGGTCATGAGAAAGAGGAATATAAGAGAAGAACAAAACGAAAGACTTCGGTGTGTTTTGTTTTTGTAAATCTCAGTGCGCGGTGATTCTCCCATACGATACATATGTAACATTACATATGTATATATCTATGTATGCATAGCCGGTTAACTATTCGGATAGAAAAAAGGCAACAACCCAAAAACAAAGAAAACTTTTAGTGAAAATATTAATGCAACAGTTTCTTAAATATTTAATTTATTACTGTATCTTTATACAAATAAGCAAGTGTCTGAATTCATCAAAGTGGTTGCCAAAACCTAAAAATAAACAAATTCCAAAAATAACAAACTGTGAAGCAATAACTTTTTGAAGAACTTCCAAAGAGAGATCCGCCTCATTTAAGTGTTCCCGTGTGTCAGTGTAAGAGAGCATGTTTGTGGTTGGAAGCGGGAAAAAACGTGCACGTTTTGTTGGTAATTTTTGATGCACATTTTTACCGCTGCGCTTACTCAACACTTTGCTTTGTTTCTCTCTCCTTTCCCGCCCTCTGCTTTTATCACTTGCCCTTTGGCTGATGCATTTGTATGCGTGTTTGTGTGTGTGCATCAAGTTGATTTCTGTGATGCGATTTAGCTGTGTTAATGCCACGGGATTACTTCATCTGCCGTTTCATTTCCTATATGGCATTGCCAGATGATTCAACGCCAAACTGACCAGCGCAAATATAAAAAAACAAGCAACCAGCACAAAAAAAAATTGCACGAAAAAGCCGGTTGAAGGCAACTCTTACATATTTACACGCACCAGCGCTCATTTAACACACGCTGCCACCACACCAACAATAACTACGACCACAATTACAATAATAACAACACCAAGATACCAACGAAAGCAAAAGCAACGCGGCGACACAAAAACCTGTCGCTGTTGTTGTATTTCGCCTCTTTTAAAAGACATTTGCAGAGGTTTCAGCTGCGTGTTGATTATGTCAATTTCATGTTTGCTTCATTTCCTCAAACGCAGCCACAGAGAGAGAAGAAGAGAAGAGAGAGATAACGGTACAGAGAGCAGCCGTAATTTCACTTTCGTTGGACTTGAAAATAAAAGCTGCAGCCAGGTAGCTAGAGAGGGGCTGAAAGCACGGAATGAGAGCAAGTGAGAGTGAGAGCACGCACAGCAAGTGGGCTGCAACTTGGATGCTGTCAGTGCCGCTGCTGTTGCTGTTGCTGCGTCACTTGCTTTGTGGGGCGGCGCTGCACAGTGTGCAAAAATATTTAACAGCTGTGAGATACAAATAACGCCGTTAAATCAAAGATAATAAATAAATAAAATAAATAAAAATATATATATATTCGAATTAAAGAAATATCTAACCTAATCGATGTGGTACTGATCACTTAAACTATGATACAAAACAGACATTAGATTTGAATTGAATGAACACTGAATTCGATGCCCCAAACTTTTTATTGCATACTTCTAGATTCCCTTTTATGTGATTTCTAACACACCACTGATTTCATACAAGAATAAAGAAAATTTAGGTGCTTTGTCCTTTTAATAAAATATTTATCGGTGATCCAGTAGTTGTACTGGATTTATGAAAATAAGAATCAATTTTTTAGGTCTAGTGAGATGGAGAAACAGACACAATTTTTAAACAGGACTTTCAGAGAAACTTAATGGATTTGAAGTGGTGTCCAAAAGTATGCAATATAATATGTATTTGTCTATTTTTTAATGAATTAACTTTTATTTTTAAGTATTAGTTGTTTGGTTTTGTTTTGAAGGAAGTAGTATTCTTACCATTAAATTCAATTCTTAGGCACCACTAAATGTTTTCTGTCACACTCTCTGAATAAAAGCCCCACTGTCCGCCAGTCTCTATTGTTTTTTGTGCCTGCTTTTCCGTATATATTAAATTTTGTTTTGTAACTGTAATGTCTGTTTTTCCCATTGTCCGGTTGATGTTCCATTGTTGTTGCTGCGTCTGTATGGGCCCGAAACGTACATACAGACATGCATACATATGTAGTACTAAAGTAATGTGCTCAGTGATTGCCACATGCAACGCCTTACGTTTTGGTGCCAAGTCCAGCGTTTTTTGTTTTGTTTTCGCGAGCAAGTGCGCTAATAAACCAACACGCGAGTCTCCGCGACTGAAACTCCCGGTCGAAAAATATGCGAAGGTCAACCGGCAACGTCAGCGAAACAAAAACAAAACAAAGCCAAGAACTCCCCCAAATTGATTTTCATTTTCGCACCTTTTCTACATGCATGCTGCTTGGATTTTGGTCGCTGTCACTTCGGCAAAAATTCTAATTATAAATGAAACAATTTATTACCGGGTTTTGTAGAAATAAAATACGATTTATGTGCATAGTCAGACTAGTCAAACCGGTTTTCAACGGGGGTGCGCCGAGTCTGTAACAGGAAAATGCATTTGCTGGAAAAACATTTTTCTGGCGCTTAAAGAATTGCTGCAAATATGTTTAGACATAGAAATAAATCAAAGAGCGAAAGCGATTTGTTTAAATTGTAAAGATACTTGTAAAGATAAGTATGAAACTGATTACATTATTGAGCCAACGGAGTCATCAGCTCATCAAATTAAATTAATTTTTATTTTAGATTACTGAGTCGTTAAGACTATTATATTTTAATGTGAGCGATGGTCCATTACCTTTTTTAACGATAGAAAAGTAAATATTGAAATTATCAATAAATTTTTAACGGCTCTCCATTTGTTATTTTAAAACTTTACTTTCTTATTTTATTAGTCAATAGTAGAGCCTATAATTTACTGTAGTGGGAACTGGCAATTTCCGTAAACTCCAGTTTGTAATAATGCTTTATAAACGCAAATCATGTATTGGGCTTAGAGTTAAATTTGAATTCAGAAATGAGACCTAAAAATTGTTTAACAACCTAAACCTTATACCAAAAGTAAACAGTTATTTTGAATGCAGGTTTTTTCTTGACAAGTTTGGTAAGTGAACTTTAAAACTTGATTAATGAGAACGATCGACAAATCGAATGTATTATCATTGTTGTTGTATAAGACTGAGACAATAAACAAAGTTGTCTCAATTGGATATAAAAAACCGCTTAATAAATTCATTACGGAACTAGGTAACTTCTTACCCCCACGGCAACGAAATGACTGACTATAATTAAATCTCTGATTCTTCTGGCTCACTCTATTCTACGGGTTCGCTTACCCCAGTGGTTCTCGACTTTCACAAGCCAGAATCCGTGCTGTGTGGGAAACCCAACTGGAATACAGCGAGGGTGCGCTTAAAGCCAATAAAAAACGTACATCCGTGTGCCTGTGTACGTAACAAGTTGCGTATGCGCAATTTCGTTATCCCATTAAGAGGTATAAAAATGTGTTTATTATTAATGCTTATTAAAGAGCTATGAGACTAGGGATATACCTTATAAAATCTATAAAACCTTCTTATAAAATCTAGACAAAAAATTCGTATTAAGAACAAATAGGATTTTGAACTGTTGTTCTATATAGCAGCTGCGTAGATAGTGAACTCACTGAGTGTATTTTAGAGGATCAATCATATAACTCTGGTTGCTAGATCATCACTCACATATCGTTTGAGGTATTTACCAAGTCGCCACGATAGTGTTATTAATGTTTCCACTTCTTCAATTTTATAGACACTTAATTATAACTTTTGCCTACGTCATTCCTTCAAAAGCAGAAGTCAGCCATCGAAGTGGCCGATGGTTTCTGGCTGGTCTCAGTTGCTGCTTTGGTTTCTTAATTGTTCGAGCCCCTCGCTCGGCATCAGAAGATCTCGACGTAGCGTTTATTGTTAATTTGTTTGTCGTTGGATCCGGTTCTAGGTCTTATTTCTGGTTTGTTGAGCTTTTTTGAGTCTCAGTCGAATTTTGTAGAGCATTCAAATTAAATTCCTTTGTTTCAGTTTCCTAAAGAACGTAATTCCACACATTGTGTAGATTACTTGGCTATTTCGGATTTTACATTTCCTGGTCGCTATGCACGCACACAGACAACGCCAATTTATTTGCATATTTTTTTGTTTACCAAATTAATTTTGCTTCGAGCTGCCTGTCCTGTCACTTGAAGCTGAGGTATCTGCTACCTAAAAGCTTAATCACGAATTGCAGATACATGGTATCTCCAAGATGCCAGATCGGATTTACCGAGCCTCGCATGATTTTGCAATGCCAATCTTCATAATTGAGTGCTCTTTCCAAATTTCCATGCAGATAGATGTATCAATAAAATTCATTTTTCATCTGTTTTTGTTTTTTTAGATATTAAGCGCCTTCGTCAGCTACAGAAACCAGCATGAAAGGCTGGTTCGACGCGTTTCGAGACGATGGGGGACCTACGCTATACTCTTTCTCGAATCGAACACCCGTCACCGGAGATGTCTCCATAGTGGCCGTGTCCGTACTATTTGCCACATTCTACGTGGCATTTCTGGTCATATTCCCCGGAGTACGAAAGCAGGTAATTAACTAAATATACTTCAAATGCTAAGTAATATTAAAACGAGTTAAGGGAGACTTAGATATTTATGCCGTACTAGAAGAGTATACTTAAGGGTTGGCTAAATCTGAAAGCTGATCTGTTTAATTGAATTGTACTAACTGCTTGGCAACGCCTTGATCATAGCCACGTCTCCAAGCGATGTCAGATAAAGGCAATGCTTAAGCTAATGAGAGGGTTATTAACAAACTCGTTCTAAGGGGCGCGCCGTTACTTGATGTCTGCCAATAAAATTGATACTTAAGCTTTTTAATTTAATTTAAATCCCATCTCGTTCACAGAAATTTACAACATTCTCGACGGTCACACTGAGCCTTTTCGTGGGCTTGGTCATACTAAGTGAGTAGAGTAGCCTTCAATTATAAAGTTTTAATATTTGATGTGGTTGAAACCCACCTCGCGTTCTATCCAACAGTCGCCCGTCTGGGATCCGCGTGGCATGTGGCGCATGCAACTATCATCGCGCCGTACAAAGCCTTCTCACGCGAGAAGCTCCCAGCGCGCATCGGCACCCACATTGGCCTCATGCATGTCAACGTGACGCTGACGGGTAAGTTTGCCAATCCAATCCAATCCAATCCGCCAACAAGTACGTACTTCTGCCGCGGATGAATGGGTTGTCATATTTGATTATATCGGAGACTCCGTTGCGGTAGCCGTGCTTAGTGTTTGGTTTTCTGTTTAAGGTAAAGCTGAATTTATTTAGTTGCTACAATGAGCAGGGGGGAGGTATAGTCGTGAGGGCCGTAAGCTGAAAGCAAAAAGTTTGCAATGTTGGCCCGATCGGTTCTATTAAGAATGTCACAAAAATCTTATTCAGACTAACTTCAATCAAAAAGCCAAGTTGACAGGGAGTTTCACAGAACAGTGATTCAGAAGGTTAGTTATATTTGAGAGTCAAATTTAATGGCACTATTATAATATTAGTTTCATTTTTAACAGAGAATTTGTATTAAATAAAAACCTTGTCCTGGTTGCTTGTTATCATTGGAAGATTTCAAAGCAGATTCGGGTCTCCTAAATAACCAAATTGATTGAGAGATTTTTCCCGATATTCCAAGTACACATTTTAATTAGGCTGTTCCCCTCTAGCTCCAGTTTAGGGCTCGGACTTGACTCTAGCTGCTGGCTAATTGATTTCTAAGCCTGAGGCAGATCTTTCTGCGATAATTTTCCCTGCCGTTCGTTTTTGCTTGACTATTAAACGCAGTGTGGGCGGTGACGTCAGCTGCGGTTGCTGCTGCCGCTGCCGCTGTCGCTTTGTTTGTTGGCTGCTGCCAAGTGCCAAGTCAAGTTGCATGTCACGATTCTTGGCAACAATAGCTGCAGCAGCAGCAACAACAAATTGAAATGCCACTCGACTCGCGCTCAGCCCGACACCTGCGGAAATATTCGATTCCAATAGCAAGCGCTCGTCGAGGAGGCCTCTGTACACACATATCCGCTCAAACATATGGATATTCGCCGTTTGTTTGACTGCTCACCCGCCTCACTCACTCGGTTGGGTCTTCGAAAAGGTGAAATGCTTTTGTGTTTGGGCCGGGGCTACCCTGGGCCCCAGCTGAATCAATTGGAATGCCAGTTTCGATAATCCAAGCCGTTCAATCCTATCATATGCCCCCTCTTACCTTCAATCCGACCACAATCAAATATGAGCAGCTGGCACCCCTCCCTGGCCCAGTAGCAATAATTTTTGGCTTGCAATTTTGGGAGATTAAACCTTATGATGCCCTTCTGGCGCCAGGGAACCTATGTAAATGGGGGGATTTTCTGCTTTGGCAGCAGGGAAATTGGATTTTGAAAGTGCCATAATATCTAAGTCGGTGAGTTTTTAACAACAGTGTTATTAGAAATGGTTTTATTTTATTCATTTTATAAAGACATGTTTTATTTATAAAGTAATACATATTGGTAACTCCCAGAATATAAATTATACCACTTAATGGTGATTGATAACTACAATATAAATTTATAGACATGCCTTAACTGCTTTTCAGAACTTTATTTTCTCAGTGCCTCGTAAAGGTAAACATATATGCTATATATATTTACCCCGTTACCTCTTGAACTGCTGGCTGTGGGCATTATATCGGTTGCCATATTGGTTTACACTAATACAGATTTGTGGAGTAACTCACCCCCTTTGCCTGTGTAATTTCAGTGGCAACATCCCTACTCCTCCACCACGTTTGCCAAAAGCGATTCGCGTGCTTTTATTCTCCATTATTGTTATTTGGATATGGGTGGGCGATTGTGTTGGATGGTAAAAGGGCAAATGCTGCTCAAGTTGACAGCTCCTGCTCCACGAGCACTTTTTGTTTGGTACACGCTTTTGCCTGGTATGAATTTCGATTTTGAATAACATAATTGCGCACGTCACTCGTGAGTGGTGGCTTGAATCTAAGACTCTATCTATCTGGCCTGGCAACTTAATTATTCACTCGTTATGAGTTGAGCTCCACAGTTGCTGATTTTCCAAATCAAAGTCAGGCAAATGTCAAATTCGGGTGTCAAAACCTAAGTGCCATTCGTTTTATTCAGCACAATCTTCAAATAACATGTTAATGATGGGTCTTTTTATAATAATGGAATACGCTTTTGATCATTTTTTTTTGTGTGCCCTTTTCCTTTGTAGCTTTTTGCCCAATCGACTCTGACTTTTGTGCACTTAATTATACATCATTATGACTTTTGTGCACTACTATTTGAGTTGCATTTTTTCGCTGCGGCTTGGCATTTACTCGACTTTTGAATAGGTTACTTTTTGTAGGTGGAATGAAGTGCGGTGTCTTTGATTTACCAGGTGTTTTTTATTATTGTGAATGACATTTTTTCTAGCATTATATTGAATCTTAGATGATAAGCATGGGACTTATTAGAAAATAAACACTATATCTTCTATCTCCATCTCACTCGCACTTGCACTCACATCAGATGGTTTCAAACTTGGGAGAACTAAAATGGAATGTTGTTAAATATTTTTAGTAAAGTCAGTTTTACAGTCGATCCGAATAACTTCACTTCTTGGGAAGATGCGTCGTTGAAAATCGCGTTTGTCTTTAATTTAATACACATCGCTTTGAATACCGGGTATGCAGCGTATTTGCTTGCTTAGCTACTTGTGTTCAATATATTCCTGACCTTAAAACCAATAGATTTGTATTCTGTAGTTAAATTGGCCTTTAAAATCAGGTAGTAGCTTTTCGATTGCCTTGTTAATATAAAAGTTAATAAAAGCTCTTTATATCTGAACCGTAACTTCGTATACAACTATCTCCAAAAAAAATTGCTGACCTATGTTTGTTCCTTACATAGTTGAAAACAGAGTTTCTTTGTATTTTTTCTTCCTAATGTGTGAAATAAACAATTTAAAAACATCGACGAATCGAGAATATTTACTATTATTCCTATGGAAATGTAGAAAGTGAAACAAACCAAAAGATTACAAATAGCATCGACTTAATGCATAATTTATACCAATTGTGTGTCACTGCCCCTTAAATACTCCTTATATCCGTCCCACCGACTTGTCTCTTATGATCTATTTTCATCCAGAATTGTATTTCTATATTTGTCTAAGCCATTATTTTTGTAACGTTGTATTTTTGTTTACCTCTTAATGGAGATGGACATGTGCTACACCAGCGTTGTTTAAAGCTCATGACAGAAATGGAACGTTCATTTATTTATGCAGACACATGGTGGCTGTTGAAGTGCTGGCTCGGGGGGGGGTGAGGAGTAAACAAATTAGAAAAAAAGCGTTTCAGCACATTCATTGTCTCTATGCTGGGTTGTCGTGTGTCGTGTGCCTCTTTCCATGGCAAAGCCATGATTAATTTAGGTTTTTTCTCTTGGCTGCCGCTACTGCTGCCAAATTGTTTTTAGCTCATCAACATCGCACCTCTCACCTCCGTGTCTGCCTCAACCTAAGGCAGGCACGAAAATCGGCGTAATCATCACTTAAAAATATGAAAGAGCATAAAAATGCTTATATTTTTTGTTAGCCTTTTTGTTACTGCTGATGCTGTCCATACTTAAGCGCGCGCTACCCAACATCACCGTCATCCGCCTCAAGTATGGCAAACATCAATTTCGTATACGTAGATATGGTAATTTTTTTAATGGGGCTATTCTCGTTTTTTCATTTATTTTCAATACGACAACTTTTATCTCTGTGTAAGAGTTTAGAGTTGTCGGAAGTGGCTTGAGCAATCAGTCATTCCAAAATATTAATGAGGTGTGTAATTGTTAAATTATTCCTGTTTTTTAAAGGATGTAGGTCCAGTATTCAAAATGTATATTTATATAAGTTACTCGATTTTACCATATTGTTATTAAAAACTGAAGTTATATAGATTGGAATATTACCTTAACCTAAACTATTAATGAGGTGTATAATTGTTGAATTATTCCTGTTTTTTAAATTAATGGTTATTTAAATTTCTCGATTTTACCATATTATTGTTAAAATCTACTATAATAACCACGTAATATCGTTGGAATATTACCTTGACATAATATTTAGTGACCCATTTATACATAGTCATATATGATTATATAATAATCAGGGTTCTAATAGGGTATCCTCCTTCCGTTATCGAGGTTCGCTTTAATTTCATGTTAATGTGCTTATTCATACCTTAAATAGTACTTTAGCCTTTGATGGATCTGTATCAGTGCCAGTATAAACAGCGTTTAGATAAAAAAGCTTAGCTATTGCCATTCAAAGTAAATTGGACCGGTTCAACTGGCAGCATTTCCACGTTTACGAGCCCAGCGGAGAAACAAGTCTGTCCGGTCACCGCCAACTGGGAAATCATAACGACTGTCAGTTTAATGACTCCAAAATCGATCCACATGTGCGTAGACAGTGCGTAGTCTCAGGTCGGGGTTGCCATTTTCGGTGCAGTTTTAATCGCGATGGAGAGGGAGACCCGGAGGCCAGCCCGAAACCTTGTCCCGAGTCGAAGGCCAGGCCCCCAAGCACATAATATATGACAACTTTTGACGATTTATGTAATTTTTACATTTTTGTTGCCTCTGAGTTTATAATTTGTATGCTTACTTCTACGGAGCCAGCCAATTTTGGAAATAAATTTGAACCGCTTGCCGGCATACATGTGTGGCGTGAGTCATTTGATTAGTACGAAAGCATGGAGCGTGGGAATATCCGAAATGTTTGGGATTCAGGTACAAACCATACAAAAAAAAAAAAAAAAANCATAAAAAAAAAAAAAAAAAAATATGGTGTGTGTATTTACTCGGGAATGAAGGTAACATGCAAAAGGAGATCAGCGTCACCAGCCGAGTCGATGTAGCCATGTCCTTATGAAATGTCCGTGTGAAATTACTGATCTTGGAGACAATAGGTAGTTAGAGTTACCAAGTTTTGTGATAACATTCCTTTCTGTTGCAAGCAGATCAAGTTTATTTCAAAATTTGGCCATGCCCACTTCCGGCCTCGAAAACCATGGAAAATGTATACCTAAGCTATATTCTATAGTCTATATATATATAGCTATATAAGTATTCGGTTTAAAGTAAATAGATATGAAATAAAAATATTTTTACGGAGGTTCGTTTGATAATTTGATCAAATGAAATTGGGAGTTATTAAAAAAAGTTCCTGTATATGCTAAACTTCTGCCACATCTATATTTGTGTTGGCAGCTCCAATGCTACATTTATCTTTTTTTTATGTTGCTCAACATGTTCCTAGCAACAAATATCTTCATTTTTCAACATTTGCCAAGTTTTTTATAAATTGAATTGAAATATGCAAAGTGAATTAACCCTTTTTATGTGCCTCTAAATATCACCCACAATGCCTTAGGTATTGGGTATCTCACAGTCGATAACACTCGATTGTTGCTCTCCAACCTGTTTTTAAATGGCTTATGGAATATTTTTTTAATTTTTTTAGGTACTGTTAAGAAGTTTTCAATCATTTTATTCATTAAATGTGTCCAAAGTAATTGTTTGTACTGCTTATTAATACTTACATATTTAGGTAGATTTGCAGGCATTCCAAAAAGTTCTCTCTAAGCTTCATTCTGGAGCTTTAAATAAATATAATTCCACTTTGGGCTAGGGTTTTTCGCATTCAAGTTAATTTGCATATTTTGTCACTCTGTGCCAGACTCTGCGGCAACGTGATCAGATATCAATATATCATTATAAGTTTTGGCCGATGACGACCGCTTTTAACTCTTGAAAGCCAAGAAAAACAAATAAAAGATTAATGAGATTTGCTAAAATGTTTAAATGGCTTTTTGAATTAAAATTCATAAATTCGGTCGATTATTGTGGGCAGAAGAGCTTTAATTTGCATTGTGTTCCATTTATTATTTTATGGATTTTGGAAAGGTTACCAAATTGAAATTCCCATTTATTGAGTTTCTCTTCTATTCGCAAATTCTACGAAAGTGTTCATTACTCACGTTTATATTATAATAACCCCATGAGTCATACAATTCTTTACCGCAAGGAGGTGTTCATTTTAGCCAGATTTTTGTTATAATGGAATGCGGAATTTGTGAAAAAGTGTCTATAAATTATGCAAATGTCTTGCTTATTTGTTTTTTCATGCTCACTCTCGTTTAAACTTGTTGAGGCATGAGCAAAAAATTTACCAAATGCAAAACGGGCCAAAAGCGCGTGCGCGGTAAACCGGAAAAATTGTTGACGAATGTTAATAAAATATGCAGCAAAAAGTGAAGAAAAAACAGTGCTTGTTGCACATTGATTATGCGACTGTGTTGTTGGCGTTGCACTTTAAAGCCGCTCACTTCAGAGTGCTTGTGTAAGGTTAGCTCGTGGAGCCATTGACAATGAATTGCTCGATGAGTGAGAGGCATGGAAATCAGCATATAACGCATACGCAGTGTGCAACTGCAGCAAACATTTCCGGCTGCAACAGGAAATGATAATTATTTTTAGCTTACCTCTTGCCAGTAATTAATGTGAAGGTTACGTGATCTAGTGCGATTGAAGTGGCAGTCAGCTGGCATTCGTAATGAGAAGGTTCTGGTTGTTTAAAAGGTTCCTGCCTTCGGCCAAGTGGCTGTCAGTTGAGTGTATCCCAGAGTTAGTTCGGTGTTATTTATGTAAAATAGTCTAGTAATTTGATACTGTTGGCGGAAAGTTGCTAAGCCATTTACTTATTTAACCTCTCAACATGTCTCCTTGCAGCGATTCCCATTGGGAACTACACACCGCCGGACATAGACTACAACGAACGCTTCACCTGGGAAGGTGCTAATGACATGAGCGCCAACTACCGGCAGGCCCTGCAGCGCGGGCTGCCCTTCCCAATCCTGACCGTGGCCGAGTACTTCAGCTTGGGCCGCGAGGGCTTCTCCTGGGGCGGACAGTACCGGGCCGCCGGCTACTTCGCGAGCATAATGCTTTGGGCCTCGCTGGCCTCGTGGCTGCTGATGAACCTGCTGCTCATCGCCGTGCCCCGCTACGGAGCCTACATGAAGGCTCTGACCGGGGCCCTGCTGGTCTGCACCACTATTGGCTACCACTGTCTGCTGCCGAAGCGACCTTTATCCATTCACCTCGAGGGCGGGCGACTGGAGTTCCACTTCGGCTGGTGCTACTGGCTGGTTCTGGTGGCAGGTGAGTGACATAGATTCCCTACTTACCCTATATATAGTACCATACTCGGGGTTTTAAACCGATATAATATCGAATCAACTTTTTAAAGTCTTATTATTATGTTAAAATTATATTAAGGTCTACAGTTCAGGAAAATAAATCTAAGAATAATTTAAATATATTTTGAATAATTTTACGAAATCCTTAGACCGTGATAACCAATTTTTTAAATCTTTTTTATACCCGGAATCCATAAGTAACAAGGGTGTTATAACTTAGTGCTAACCGAGAATGTATGTAATAGGCAGACGGAGATCTCCGACCACTTATAGAATATATATTTTCTTGATCAGCGAACAATTCCGCTCTCTAAAACCATTTACAAATCTTATAACTGAGTGATTATGTGATTTTCGCGGATGTGCTCTAAAAATTTGAGTAAAATTGGATGATACAAATACGACTTATTAAGCAATAAAGTATATGTGCATGCTGAACTTCTGCAACATTTACATTTGTTTTGGCAGCACCAATGGCTGTTGTTAACCATGTTCCTAGCAACATTTTTTTTTTTGGTGTTGTTCAACATGTTTCTAGCAACATTTGTATCCATTTGTCAACATTTTATTCGGCCTTTCGCCATGTTTAAATTACATAAGTTTTTCATAAACTTGAAATAAATTAGTCAAAGTGAATTTGCCATTTCAATGTGACTGTTAATACCACACACTAAGCTTTGGGTAACGGCTATTTCACAGTCGGTCACAGTCGACTGTAGCTTTTCTACTTGTTTATTTAACTATTAGTTCTTGGATGATTTTGCTACTTTTACTTAAATTATTTCTTACTTTTGCGTACTCGAGGTTTTTTTTTATTGAGTTATGTTATTTTATAAAAATTGCCAATAAAACATCTAATTGTCATTCAATTTTCTTCTTTTAGGCATTCTCTGCTTTATTGCGGGTGTCCTGATCTCCATCATCGATCTGGTCTGGCCGCACACTTTCTCCACAGTTCTAGAGGTTTACTATGGAACCCCGTACGATCGACATGTGATTCTGGAGGAGTCCAGCGACGTCCGGTACAGAAAGCCAAGGAACAGTCGCGGTCTTGAGGATCCTCCCGGCCTGGGCTCTCGCATCCTGCGTCGCCTCAGCTCCAAGGCTCGGGACATGCAACAGGGTACGACACCGCGTCGGGACAGTCCCGCCGGTGTGTCAGGCAGTGGAGGGGTTGAAAACAAGGGCTTCCAGTCGGATGCCCCCAAGAGCCCGTGGAGGTACCCGTTCCGAAGGGCCCAGCAGATGACGCCGCAGCAGCAGCAGCACTCGCACCCGCTGCACCAGCACCCGTTGCAGCAGCATCACCCGCACCACCAGCACCACCACCAGCAGCAGCTGCAGTTCGTCGGAGGGTCGGTGGTGCAGCATCCCATGCATCACATGCAGCGCACGATGTCCCAGGACTCTGGTTCCAGCATCGCCTCGGCAGCCGTGCAAATCTCGCCGCTGCACAAGCACGCTTTGGCGAGAATGTTGCCGTAAGTTGGATCTAGGATATAATTGAGTTCAGGTGGCTTAAAGTCCTAAAGGCATACCTTAATATATCGAGAAAATCTGAGGAAAAGTAAAAATAAAGCATATTTTGCGTCTCAGATTCTTCTTTACAAAACTTTACTTCATCGAATTCATTTAATGCATTTTCATCTTCTTTACAGCAATCCTCCTGTGGAGCGCATTCGGGACATGGATCACTGGTGATTGCCATTAGACAAACCGTAAAAATCAACAATTTTTATTGGGCTACTTAATTCTTGGACTTGACTAATTGGAAATAATTTTTAAAAGCTCTTGATGACAAAACAATTTGTGATAATTTATTAACTTAAACCGAACAAATCCAGCACGACAGATAGAAGGAACAAATTCAATTAATTGACAAGATCACATAATGTTGATATGAAGAAAAACGATAATTAATATTAAAATAAACATAAATTATAAATTATTTTAAATGTATAAGCTAATCAATTATAGTTAAGATGAAATCTTGTGAAAAGTTTAATCCAATTTAAGGACCAATACGTTTTTAGTGATGTTCATTTGTGATAAGACAATCCTGCCACACACGCACACAGAAGCAGACACTTGTTTAAGAGTTACGACAATCAGATGTTTATGTTTAGTGACTAATTTATTATTTGTAATATGAATTCAATGCCAGTGTCTTTAACGAATAAGTCAAAAATATGTAAACTCCTTTTAAGTATACTATTTAAGTTCTACGATGTTCCGAGATATGAAGAAAAATGATTACTTAAAACGCTGAGTGTGCTAATTTTATTTAGTGGTGGGTATTACATATAGAATATTTACATTTTCCAGGTCAATATAAATGAAATACACTAGGTTTCCTTAGAGTTTTTAATTCCGAGAATATAAATGCCATTTTAAGTGGTAATAAATCAATTATCTCAACATAGATTATGGCATTATCTCCCCTTGAAGGGAAAAAGGAACATCCAAAGCCAGAAAAGGAGGCAGGACAGTGCACTGCCAACGAGTGCAAATAAATAAAAACAAATAAAAAGCACTTCATATGCAAGGCGAGCATAAATAGACAGTTATATTGCCAACCCCAAGCAACGCACGAGGGCTGGGCAGAATGGCAGCCCAAAGTCCTGGAAGGGCAGAGCTATGTCCTGCTCCGCTATCGCACGCTTTTTGGTTTAGAGTTCAAGAAATCAAGATTTATGACATTTTTATTACAAAAACGAGCGCTGTTAGTTGTAGGCGGCGGACCGGCTCTCCCCCTCGCCCGCACATCCTGCATCCACTGCGCTGACTTCAAAAATATGCAGCCAGGCGCGTCAAGCCATTATTTTGACTTGGGCCTTGGAATCGGAATGAAGGACACTGAAAACAATGGATGTGAAATTTTGAAACTGAAATATATTTAAATCACAAGGTAAAAGTATTTGTTAACATTTGTTTAGCCTGTAATCTGAGTCACATATATATAAACTTTTTTCAATTTGGTTATAAATATTTTTAATATGTTATATCTCGAATATGCAAGTAATAATATTACTATCATAATGACAACTAATATAATCAATAATTTTGATATTACATAGTTTATTACCTTCAATAAAGCAGATGTTCTTTACTGAAAGGCCAGTAGAAATACTATTTCTTTCAGTGTGCTGCTGGCGCTTTGGCTGGCGCTGGGAAATGCCGCCACATGCAACGGAAGGCGCATAATTCACAAAACAGCAGGCGATACTGCAGGTCCGGAGGAGGGTGGGGGCAGCTGGCAGAGTCAAACGCTATGGGAATCAGTGCACTGTGCACAGGAACACTGCCCAGCATTCCACCTTAGGACGCTTTTTGACTCTCTATTTTAATATAAACAAATTGCAAACGTTCTTATTTATGACATTTTTTCCTTCGCTTCTTCGGTTTCTTCCGGGTCTTTCCCAACTCGCAGGTCTCAAAGTGGGAAAGGCATGGAGCCTGAGTTACTTTAATATGCGTATTTTCGGGCTTTCACGTTATCACATAAATCTATTCTTCGAAAATTACTCAAATCAGCAGAGTGAGCCGGTATGTTTTAAAAGCGTACTCAGCCTTACGCATAAATTGTCGTCTATAAAATATAATTAAAGAAATACAAAGAATCTTACTAATACTCCTTGACTGAACAAAATGTGGTCCGACCTTCAATTAATATCATACAGTACGAGAGTCAAAAATAAGAATAGTGTGTGCTTGATTTTGAGAAATGAGGTACCCAAACCATGTGCATTACATTAAAAACAAATAAATCTCCCCGCCCAAATGGTCTTAAGCGGACATCTTCCCAACGCTTTCCTAAAAAAAGGTCTAAAAATAAGGTATTGGTTAAAAAAAAATAATTTTGTAGATTATCTATATTGTTTAATTACAGTTATTTTTACTACCCGATTGTACTTGTAACGTATTTATTAAATATATATCTACATATTATATATTTATTTATTTATTTTTAGCGAACTTAAGACTATAGCTTTTCAAGATAAGAACTTATTTTTTTTTTTTTTTTTTTTTTATAAAATAATAACATTATATTTAAAACCATAATAAACCTTTGTATACCCATGCCATGTACTATAATTTTAGTCCGAATTTTGCTATGCTGTGAAGAAGTACTTTCCGATTCTATAATATATATATATAGCCTTGATCAGCACCTTTTCAAATAGTCTTTCTATTGTAGGTAGAATCAGACTATGTCTTATAGCTGAAGAAACGAAAAATCATTTTAAAAAAATATAAGTTCATTGTTTTTCAACATATTTCCAGGGAGTAACCAATTTTTATTTTTATTTTTTTTTTATTGAAACGATCGGAAAATGAGTAGGATATAATATCACAAGCATGGAAGCTAATTTTGGAAAGCTGAAGTAGTAGTGTAATAACTATGACTAATGGTATATGCATAAACAATTACGAAGTTATATCAGTTTCATTTTTATTTTCGGTTGGATAAACAATGTTTATGATGAAAGCAACGTACTACCCGTGGGAAAAACAGAGAAATTAAAGATTCATAAGTCCCACAGACATACAACTTTGCAATTCATTATGCGACATTCATTATGTCATGGCTATAGCCATCTAAATCCGCTTGAAGTGGAATAAAACATCCGTTCCTATGAATTTTCTTGCGATTTTGAAGGTTTTATAAAGGACTTTTAATGTCTTAGATTCCGTATCACGATTATTCAATCGAACCTTCATCTGGAAATTGGCACATGAAGCTGGTTGAAAATTGCATCCTATTCAAGGCTGGCTTAGAGCATTCATCCGAATTTTTTATTTTTTATTTTTGCGAATTCTGAGACGCGAATTTTCCCAGATCCATCCAATATTGTGGCAGCAATGTCAGAGGAAGCAACAGCCATTTTCAAGTCTCGATTGAATTGTTGCCAAAATCAACGATAGATGCCTGTCTAACCCACCGGGTTCAAGAAATTAAAAAATTCGTCTACAATCTTCATCGGGGAATAGTGCACGTTCTTCGATTATTATCTTAATTAATTTCAAAATTGAAAATATAAGCCGTCCTGCGAATTCAGTGCAAGATGTCGACAGACATTTCGACAATAGAGCCTCCTTCTCCCGGCGGTAAAATTTACTCAATGATTTGTCCCTTGTATGACACCCTGGCACTTACGTTGGTTCTTTCGTTTGGTTATTATTTCTGTCTGTCCGGTTTATATAGGCCTTCTTAGTCGAACAATAGTGTACAGATTATCTAGTACAAATTAATGTTTTGCAATGGAAGCCAGCCTAACAATTCGATTTTTTATAAAAAAGTGCCTGTTGTAGTGCGAGCCAGAACTGTGATTTGGATATGAACTTTATTTAATTGTTTCGGAATAAATATATACTCTGTAGTTCTCTTATCTCTAAGCTACCTCTTCACTTACTTTTAGCCAAATTAGGTTAGCCGTTCTTGATATATTATATATATATTATATTCTATAATATCACTATATAAGATAAGAGATATATAGAAATATGGATGGATGTATAGATACAGTTGAATTTATAAGCATAAAACTTTAAAAACTTCTTCTAATTAAAATTTTTGAGTTTATTTAATACTCTAGTGCTCTAAATGTAAACTAACTTACATATCTAAATAAATTAAACATAAAATTAATTTATTTAATTTATTTATTGCTTAACTTAAACACTTTTCTTAATAGAACAATTTTAACTTTAGAGTAGAAAATTAGAGATAAGTAGAGATGTGCCAGGCGGTTGACATAGAGCTGCTATAGACATAGTTAATAGTCAATATAGATACAGTCAATAAAGTCTCAAAATGAGTCACTTGACTTAAGCTAGCCGACTAGTTTATTCTATCCAACATATGTGGGTTAGACATGTCAGTGCTCTGTGTGATAAACGTCCTTCCGTAAGTATCCTTCATCGAGTTCGGTTGCTGCACATTTGCCAGGGTCCGTGTCCTTGCACGAGGAAATTCCATTAACAATACGCATCAATTTGCATCGATCACAGTGGGGCTAACAATATGTCCAATATGCCAAACAGAAACAATGAGGGCAGAGGAAAATAAAATAAAATGAAATAAAATCGAGTTGCATTCGTGGGAGTAAGATAAATTCTCTTCGCAGCTGTGCTAACGAGCAGCCCGGGGGAAAGCAGTGCGGACTGGGGGTTGGGGGTGGGCTGCTTGTATAGACTTTTTGTCAAGGCAGCAAACAAACAAGTATTTGCTGAGTAATGCCAATGCTTTTATTTTACGCGGGCGGGTGGGGTGGCGGTGCTCAAGGAGACTTCGCCAGCCATGTCCTTTGCCTTTTGCTAAATACAAATGAAAATGGATGAGCTACTAAGCGTCGTCTTTGCCGCTTTGCCGCTGCAGTTGTTGCATTCGAATGTTGCATTGCATCGACTGAATAAACTGAAATGAAAACGTTGCAACAAGCTAACAGGAACCCACCCCCCTGACTTTCCGCAGAGGACTGCACTTTGTTTCTATGACGCTCCCCCGGGGACCGTCTTCATTCACTTTTCACTTTCCCGCTGCGCGTGTGTTTTGTCTTTGTCTTAGCCCATTTATTTATTTAAGTCAATTTCGTAGAGTGTGTTTGAGCATTTTGTTACAATTCGTTTTCGGGTTTTCTTGCAGTCTGCCTTTTCGCTGGCAATTTTTTTCGTCCTGTATGAGTTGCGAGCAGCTTGACGACAATTTGTACTTTGAGCGATTGCAGTTCAGATCGCTGGTAGGTTGGCCTTTACACACTATCAAAGGATTGGGTTCAACTTGGAGTTAATTAGCCGCTTAAGCATGACTTTGGTTGGCTTTACTTTGTCCTTATTCATACTATCCTAATAGATCTTATTATCCCAGGTCCTTCACGGCAGTCTAGTCTTAACAACAAAGTCCTAAATACCCCGCTGGGCTATACAAATATAAATAAGTTTAAATAAATTAATGTAGTTTAATAACAAATATAAAGCTTAATTGGGATGCCACAGAAATAAAATTAGTCTTAAGCGAATTCAACGCATACAATTTTATCGCCCGCTTTACTTTTGGGATCTCAAAAGCCCTGATTATAATAAATAAATAATAAATACTCCTATAAACATCCAGAAGAATGCGCTTCTGTCTACCACTGAAATTTAAGTAATTGGTACTTTGATAATACTTAATAAGGACTTCTATTTCATAACTTCAAAATGTATAAATTGGAAAGTCTTTTAAATAATGTAAAACTCTTTTTAATTGGATAAAAGAACGCATTTTCATAAGTGGCTTGATCAGATATGGCTAGGAAAGTAGACAGTAGAACAGTCCGTTGGTTTTGATGAAATTCAAACCGTATTGCTAAGTCAAACTAATTTTCAACCATTGACCATATTTATAGCTAATAACATTACTTTAAAAAAATAAGTTAGATTGCTACAGACACGGTAGCAAAAAAAATGTTGAAAACTACAAGCGATTAAGAATACAATGCGATTTACAAGCTTCTTACAAACCTACTAATTACGATTTTAAAAATGAATCACTATTTAATTTAGTAAACGCTGCAGGACCCTCAGACATGGAAGTGGCGCAGTTGTCTGCATGCACGGTTTCAATCCCAACAAAATCCAAAGTCTAATTGGCTCATGTTAATGTGACTATTTCGCTTTAAGTAAACAAGTAGAATTAATAAATTAATAATAATGATCAATAATAATTAATTAACTTATTTATTTTTCTTGTTTACTTAAAGCGTAAAAGTCACAGCCAATATGCAAATTCCCAATTGAATTCCTATTATACTTGTAAAATAATATTAAAAAAACAAAGAATTTTTAAAAATAAATAAGAAGGGTACAGTCGACCGTGAACGACTGTGAGATACCTATTACCCAAACCTTTGTGGGTGAAAGGCAACGTCGATATGGCTAAATTTTGCTGCCAACACAAATGTATTGGTTGCAGGAGTTCAGCATGCATGTAAACTTTATTGTTAAATGACACCCATGCTTATCATCCAATATTAATCAAACAGTACGCAAATATGTACGTATTTCATCTATCTATTTACTTTAAGCCGAAAATCCCGACTTTAACTTAGGTATAGGTTTTTCCTGTAACTCAAGGCTGGGAGTGAGCGTGGCCAAATTTTAAAACAAACTTGACCTGCGTGCAATAGATAAGAAAGTTGTCACTAGATTTGGTAACTCTATCTGTTAGTCTCTAATATCGATTGTTTTGCACGGACGGACAGAAGGACAGACATGTCTATGCTGATTAAAAATATATATCCTTCATGGCGTCCCAGATGCCTTCTCCTGAATGTTACATTCTCGTTCGGCACTAAAATATAATTAATTTATACCCTGTGGGCGTATTATTTATATTTTATTTGCTTGGTAAATAAGTACCCACACTAAGTAATTTTTGTGGTGGGAGTCGGCAAACTTTTAAAAGTTTACTTTTTGATCCATTAGTGGATTATTAATGGCTTTTAGCATCGTGAAAGCTAGAAAAAATATATGTGCTTGTATTTAAAGCTGATTTACTTTCCCTGATAATTAAGAATGGGTAGGATTACCTCGAGATTTTTTATTTAGCAAAGTAAAGGTGGCTCAAACAAAGCAAAGTAAAAACTTTGAAAAATATATAAAATACAAATTCAATTCAATTAAATTTTGTAATGGATGTCGGGACCTTTTTCCATTTCTCTTTGCATAAAACGTGGTATTTTAGGCGCTTTTAGTTTAAGGATTCATTAATTATTTAAAAAATTAAATTTTTACATATTTATTATGTTATTTAATGTCACTACAAGGGTTCTTCGCGCCTTTAAATGAATTTCCATTTTACATTTTTCGTTACACGTATATTTTACCTTTATACCTTTACATTGGATTG
Organism: Drosophila pectinifera; assembly: GCA_008042775.1. Lineage (NCBI taxonomy): Eukaryota > Metazoa > Arthropoda > Insecta > Diptera > Drosophilidae > Drosophila > Drosophila pectinifera. The sequence continues at coordinate 289,523 of VNKC01000865.1, forward strand.
AAGCCTTACTTAGCATATGCACTTACCAATTTATACCTAAGTTCCGTTTTGTATAAGAGATGAACAATATGGAAACCAAGAAATTTGCTCTTGAATTCTTTTCATATTCAGCCCTTCCTCTTTATTTCCTTTGATTAAATGTTAATAATTTCATATTCGTATTTTTACCAATCAACTGTAGAGAGGATTATCATAACACATAAGAGACCTACTGTTTGTACAATAGTTTGAAAGGGTTTCAAAGGAAATCTCCGAATAGAATTATACTTTTCTTGATTTGCGCCTTTAGGTTAAGGTTTTTAAGCGCCAACTATATAGTTTGACTATGTTTTATCAAAAAAAAAGCAAATTTCTCAAAGATTTTTTTATTCTTTTTTTAACAAAGTATTTTTTCTACTACAGAAGATATTTGTATATGCAAGAATATTTTAACAATTTCATTGTTTATTCAAGCCCTTTTCTAAGCTTAAGCTTAAGCCGTTTTATTTATTACATTTTAGTTTTTCCTAAAACAGTTTTCTTTAAACTAGTTTACACGAATCTTAAAGTCTAGTCAAGCGATGTGACTCAAACTTCTACCACTTATTCTTTAAGAAATGTATGTCTATTTTATAAAATAATTTGAATTATTTTTATAAAAATACGATTGAATTAAACTCAAAATTAGTCCATATAAAAATACTTGTGTATGATGCGCCATAGCTATTACCTCTTAAATTCGAAAAAAAATTTTATTTTTATTTTAAGCAATATCCGTTACTACAAGACGAGATACCATTAACATTTCTAATTTGATTTGTTTTATACTTATACATATATATATAATTATAAGATACGATATACTAAGATAATATTAATAAATTGCTATAATCACGTTTCCTACCGGTAATTACTACCGTCATTAAATTAATGCTGAAAGTTGCAAAATTATATCAATTCCCACGGATTAGTTTGCATAGCAATAGACAGACAGATTCTGACTCTATAATATCATGCCGATAGCGAATATCCCTTAACCTGCATGAATAATGAAATGAAGTAATTCCTATCTAAGCTCGATCATAAGTCATATGAAAGGGTAACAATATTCCCCGCTTTTCAATTTCTTTTAAACGGATTGACATTATCCAGGCCATATAGTCATATCTGATAAGAAAAGCGATTGTAATTAACATTGCATTGGCTCTAGTACAAAAAGTTGAGTATGTCCGGAACCAGACTAATTGGTGACACTAGGGCAATTTCTGGCATTACTTTATCTTGTCCGATTTTCGCATTTGCACTTAATCGCAGAGAGCAGAGAGCGTGGGGCTCTCTTTATTCAGCCGCCGTGGGTTTTTTCGCGGGGATGAGCACTCGGCTCCTGGAGCTCGGAGCTCGGCAGTGAGCCTCGCGTGGTCCTCGGCAGCCGATGGCCGGGGCTTCGGGCAGCCGACTTCCGGCGGGGACCGTGAGGCTTGGCGCTGGCTGGGCCGAGCCAGTTGAAGCTCAGCCGTCGGACTGTTTGAAACGTTTAAGCGGGGATGCTGGCGCGCGCTGCGGCAGCCGTCGAATAGCGAAGTTATCGGGCCTCGTCCTGCAAGGAGTCGGGTGCGTAGTCGCGAATAAGCTAACTGGTGCCGCCAACAGGACGAATTACCGAAATCAATAAGCGCTAATTAGAATATTCCGCCCCGATTGGGAAGACTGCAGGGCTAGATTGGCGCTGGGAAAGGGAAATGCGGGCGCGGGAAACGTTTGCGTGTCTATGTCCCCGCAATTGCTTGGGAAAGTGAGCGAAAGGAGCCGAGGCCCTTCCACTCCTGCCTGCCAGTTCCTTTTGGGCGCCCTAATTGCCCGCCCTCGTTCGCAGGCATACACTAAAACCAGCTACTAAGTATTGGCCAGGATCCCGCGAGTGTGTGTGCTGTGTTTGTTTGTGTTTTGATGGTCACGTGGTCAGCTCCGAGTTGGCCCACTGCTTCCTTGTGCGTGACAAAAGTGCCGCAGCAAGAGCAACAGCAGCAGCAACAGCAGCAGCAGCAACAGCAACAGCAACAGCCACCGAATTAGAAACAACAACTGCAATAAAGGATTATCCTGCGTGGGACAAATTTAAATTGCTGGCTAGGTAAGTTGGCCTCACTTTTTGCTCTTTAAGAGTGGCTTTTTTGCCGGAAACTTTGCGGCTAAAGTTGAAATCGTCTCCCGCCCCTCAGTTTTTGCAGTGAGAGAAAAAATATCACATTGAATAAGCGGTGTTTGTAATCCTGTAACTTTAGGAAAGTTCAAGGATTAGTTTGTTCTGGCAAAGTGGGGCCAACAATTACGTGACTCAGTAAAAGGTTATTATTCAGGGATTGCATTTTAAATTAAGTTTGTTTTATGCTTTTTCATTAGCTTTTGCGGCTGATAAATACGAAAACTCAATTGTAAGACTATATTTATTATATTTCTTATATTCCCCGAATGGATTTAGCGGAGAATTTAGTCGATGCTGTACATAAATCGGTGCCCAAAGATTATTTTCCACTTTCAGTTCTAAACCCAGAGGGGTAATAACAATATATAAAATAAAAATTGGTATTCATACCAAGATGAAAATATGGGTTGACATGGGTCAGTTACTTCATAGAAAATAGTTATCAGGACAGCCACAGAAATCCTTATGGACTTGAAATCAATTTAAAGGCTGCTCTAAAGTTTGTTACATTTAATATTTATTAGACTTTATAGCAAAATTTATGAACATTTTATTTAGAACTTTTATCCTACAATTTCTGTGGCACGCCTGAGTGATTTATAAAACAAACTGAATATAAATAAATTGGCAGTTCTGTGAAATATTTTGTTTCAGGTGAAATTGCTGAAATTTTTTATATTGACTAGAGTTCGGGAAGCTGTCTGACTTAGGCCTGATTTATCCCAGTGTGGGAGTTGCGGAATTCGTGGTTTTAAGCTCTTGTCTCGATGCGCCAGTTTTTCACTTTCGCCGCCCGCCCGATTTGCCCCCGTAGCTCGCAGCTTGTATACGTATTCCCCCGTGATCCCCCCATCCCTCCGCTCTTCGACGCCACTGGCCCGCGCCGATTGCCGTAACTTAAAATGCGCCAACTGACTGCCAGAAAGTTGCCAAAAACTTTTGCCTAAAGTTTATTTACTTGTTTTTTTCTCCGACTTTTCTTGCTCATCTTTTTTACTTTTTCTGCCCTGCTAACTGATCTTTGTTGCCATTGTCTAGCAGAGCAACTGAAAAGGAAGAATAGAAAATGTTGCGACCAGAAAATAGGTAGATTATTAGTTATTTATTACATATTTGAATACATTTTTTTATTATCGTAACAAATACATTATTTCATTAGGATATATTGTATTTTATTCTATGAAATCTTTATAGGAATATACAATATGTAGAAATTCAAACTATTGTATTTGTTTATAAAATATTTCTTATAAAAATATTCAAATAATTCCCAAATATTTTTGGGGAAATAAAATTAATTGCCCTGTGTTCCTTTGGACTGTGATAAAATAGATACAAAATATATATACCTCCTAATTTATTTTTGTTTACACGCAACTGAAGGATATCAGCAAAAACTTGAGAGCCCCTTCGACTATCTGAAATTAAGATTAAAATGCTTTTCGTGGCTTAAACCTTGAGTGTTGATAAAGTATATATATTGCAGGCGCAGCCCAAGTTGGTGGGAGGCCAGGCCAACTTTTGAACCAACTTGAAGCAGGCCCAAATGACTTTCAGCTGTTATTAAATTTGCATGCCGGCTTTCATTAGGGAAAAGTGACAGCTCTCCGTTCGAGCTTCTTGGCAACCTGTTTTCCGAACAACTTCGAACGCAATATTGGGGTAAATAAATAAATTAGTTAAGCAAGTGGAACAGTGTTGGACAAGTTAATATTGGAATCCTGCGGAGAAATGTCGAATCTCTGTCTCACTTTGGACAATTAAAATATGCAAATGAGCCACCGACGAAGCCCTTCCCAGAGCCTTCAAATGGGCACGCACGACTACCCCTAAAATGGATATAATGGCCAAAGGCTGGGACTGCCACCCACAGATGCGAGTGCAGAGATAGAGATTCAAATTTGTTGGCCAGATTTTTGATTGGCCTCCTCGCGCACTGCCCACAAACATTTTTGACAATTTCCAAAGCCTAATGGCTAATTGAGCTGTGGATGGAGTCGAGGGGAACTGTCGCCTGCGAAAGTCAATTACGTGAGATACATTTCCCAGAGGGATCCGCAGCTGGGGGTTAGTAAGTCGACAGTGCTACTTATGGACATGCCCCATGCCCCAGTACATGTGGCTTATCAGGGGTACCTATTTTCCCCCAGTGTGCGTACTTCAAACCGGCATTAAGCCAAAGCGAATAAACAAAAGTTATGCATACCCAGCCTTACTGACGACGGGTTAATGTGATTTTAATGTACTTTTTACCCTCCCATCCATCGGCCTCCCCTTGAGCCCTGTACTGCCGCTTATATGTGTCGAGTGAGTTAAAGTTTTATGCAATTTCATCACACTTTTTAATGTGTACATTAAGAAAGTTTTTGTATTCCTCGCAAGTTTTTGCAGTTGTGAAAATTGAATAGTAGGACTTGACATATAATTTCGAACTTATTTTGACTTGCTTATTTAAGACTTGTCAAATTCGGGCGAGAATTCGTTGCAGGATTGAGTTTTAAATATTTTAACAACCGAATATCCGCTGCTTGACTGTGACAAGACCAAGAATAAAGCCACAAGAAGCTATTTATCGACTGGACAAAAAAAGTGAAGTAGTTTACTGTTTATAAATGCATTTTTGGCATGCCTGTAAGGAATGCTGCATAACTATCATTACCTTTGAAAACTCCTTCCAAATAAAAGTACTTTATGGCAGCATAAAAACTATATAGAATCTGGCCAATGAGGGTACTCAAAAGATACCACAAATCGGAAATATGGGGCTTCTACACCCACCAGGAAAAGCGATGTGCGTGTGGCTCCACCAAATAACAAAAGCGCTAAAGGGAACATTTTCCACGCGTTTGAAATCAATCTTCCTAATGACAGACAAACCAGACGGAATCAGCAACTTGAATAAAGGCGGCTGGCAGACACGTGCGTTGTTCTGTGAATTTCACGCTCAAGTATCTGGCACTTGGAACCGTAATCGATCCGAGCAGTAACAGAATGAAATGGCATAAAAAGTGTATATTAACAAACAGCAAACAAACCTGACGTGGCACGAAAACGCGCCAAAGAAGCAAACAGATGTCTGGTTTTGGGTTTGGGCTTTGGGTTGAGTGTTGGCGGGACGGCTGCGGCTGCAAATGATTCCAAAACAATTCTCACCTTTTGCACGAGGTGCTTCAGGTAGTTCTCGGAACGGAAAATACAATTGGAGTCCTTGCGAGCAGTAGTAGATATCTCTCTAGGCTTTGTCTCAATTGATTGATTTGTAGGCAGAGCAATATATCTGAAAGCAAATTTGGCAAACAGTGAATAGCATGCATAAATTCCAAGTTGGATTGGAAGCCACTTTCGCAGTTTTAATTTTATATAATTTGCTGTGGGCTTACCCAGCTGAGTCATGTGATTCTAGGTTTCGCTGAGAAGTGTTTTTAATAGCCATAAAATTTAGTGAGGCGGCGAAATTCAATACTGAGTACTGAATACCTCTCGCAGTCAAAGAGTCCTGCTGGGAGTCCTAGTGGCAGGCCATTAAAGGTGGGAGGCGAACAGCCATTCGACCTTAGTGGCTCCGGCCTGGCCTTTGCATTTATATTGTATATTCAATGATGAGTATGTTATTTTACCGAAATGAAACATTATTTTGCGCAATATTTCTGCCTTTACGATGCCAATGGCCGCCCTCAGCGCTGGGGCCCTGTGTGGGTGATCAGAGCGGAGGTCTCACTCCGAAGGACTCTCGTCCTTGAGCTCATCTCCTCGTCTGTGTGGCTTATCTGCAAGTTTGATGGATTTTTATCCCTTTTGGCCGCCTCTCCGTGCGGGCCTGCCTTACTTTTATTATTCGTTGGCTCGCCCCCAAGCCTTCCTACATCTTTTTGTGGGCTTCTCTGAATTTGCTTCCGGTTCGCCTTGTAGGTAGGTTGGTAGGTTTGGCGTTTTTCTCTGGCCACTGCCACTGCCACTGCCACTGGTCTCGGTGCAATTTTATTATGCCGCCACAGACGCACGCATTTTTATTTATTGTGTTTTCCCTCTGCCCTCCGCTTGGCATTTATTTATACTTGCCACACACCCGTCTCTTTCGCCGCCTCTGTCTGTCTCTATCTGTTTTTATTTTTTGCCGCTGCGCCGTTGTCGGTGAATTTATAAATATAAATGAGTTTTGCTCGATGAAGGTTAAATTGAAATTTACTTCGGTTTCCTTTTACAAGAGCAGACAGGCCAGCCACGAATAAGTTGTTTAGCTTGATTGGTGTGCCTTGTATGATGGAAACCTGGAACTTGGAACCTGGTGAAAAGTTGTTTAGAACTCGGCATTTCCCATTTTAATTTTGCTAAGCAACCCGCCGGATATCTCTTTCCTTATCCCTTATTCATGCGCCTTTTTTGTGTGAAAACTTTATTTGTCTGGCTGCCTTTTGTTTGGCCTTATCATTTGTCAAAAAAACTTCCTCAAATTGAATATTTGCATAAGTTTATTGAATCAGCCATCGGGAGGCTAATACTTACCACACGGAGGGGAGAGCGTTCATTCGAGCCTTCCATCCCCGTTTGCGGCATCTCTTTGATTTGTGTGTTCAGGGCTTTGGCTTAGTCAAGACCATTTCTTGATTTTTCCCCCTTGTTCTGCGATATTTGAAATACCATTTACAAGGACATGTTCCAGTTTCAAATATCTCCGAACCCTAAAGAGCCCCTGAAGCTGCCGAAACTCCTAGTGTGGATTTATCAATAAATGGAGAAGATTCGCTGATTATTAAAAATACAAATGAGCCAGGTATCAGTTGTAGTATAAATAATATTAATAAATAAAATTAAATTGAAATACAAAAGAATGGCTCTTTTTGTAAGACAATACTTTTATTTACATTTTGTTCTGCGATATTTGAAATACCATTTACAAGGACATGTTCCAGTTTCAAATAACTCAGAACCCTAAAGAGCCCCTGAAGCTGCCGAAACTCCTAGTGAGGGTTTCTCAATAAAATGAGAAGTTTCGCGTAACATTAAAAATACAAATCAACCAGGTATTATTTATTACCCAGTATAAATAATATTAATAAATAAAATTAACATGAAAATTAAAAGAATGGCACTTTGTAAGACATTACTTTTATTTACATTTTGTTTTGTTATTATTTATATTTGAAATACCATTTAAAAGGACATGTTCCAGTTTCAAATAACTCCGAACCCTAAAGAGCCCCTGAAGCTGCAGAAACTCCTAGTGTTGGTTTCTCAATAAATTGAGAAGTTTCGCGGATCATTAAAAATACAAATGAGCCAGGTATCATTTATTACCCTGTATAAATAATATTAATAAATAAAATTAACATGAAATACAAAAGAATGACACTTTTTATTTACATTTGCTATCTCATCACACATTGTGCAAACTTAATTTGCTTGAGATAAATGCGATCTGATTTATATGTTTAATATATTTAACGAACACTGCGGAAATGGAGCTTAAGCTATTGTATATATATATTGTATAATTTAGTGCACTGACATAGGCTTAAGAGAAAATCAGCAGCATTGGCAGCATTGGGAGCAGTAAAGGAACGTTAATATTTATCTATAACTAGGCTATCAAAGTTAACCAAGCTGGGGCCAAGCTGGGGGGAGGAGCTCGGAAACAATTTGATTGCGATTGGTTGACCGCAAGTACATATAAACAATAAATATTTATACACCAGCGAGTGTGCGGGCTGCGGACTGCGACATGAAAAGATATTTCCCCTGCGAGCACATAAATTTCGCCTTATGCTGTGGCATAAAGCCAGTGGCTTAAGTGTTGGCCATATGTCAACCAAGGACTTGGCCTGTCTTTACATACACGCACATATAGATTTATTTGTACGAGTGTACAGGAATCCGGAAGCATTAATCTCAACGGCACTAAAAATCAGATACGGCGCAATCGAATCGTTCGCGCCGCCATTAATGTCGTAATATGAAAGCAATTTTCTTAAATTTTTCGCATATTAAACGTTTTTGCCATTAATAATGCTTGCCAGGGAATAGGGGGCGAGCAGCTAAGAGAAGCGGAGAGAAAAAGCCAAAGGAAAATTCTGTGCATGTTCCAAATGATCGCTTCAATAACCACAGGACCATAAGAAACAGGCCAAACAGCAGAGTCCAGGCAGGGGCAGGGACTGGCTGCAGATGCGGAAGTGAGTGAAGTGGCTGAATGAATAACTGACTGAATGACTAGCGGTCGGAATGAGGTAGCAAGTGCAGGGCAGATTGAAGTGACGGACTAAGAGATTGTTTGCTCTGCCCGGCCCTTTGCACATGATAAAAATTTATTTAGACCAAATAGAAAAGAATGAGACTGGCGGGAATAATAAACTACAACGAGCAGTCGGGCCAGACACAAAGTGAGCGGGCCAATCGAGGGTCAGGAAGTGCTGGGCAGCCATTGACAGGCGAGGCGCGCGGGGCCTGCCACAACTATTGTCTAGATTGCCCGTGCATGAGTCCTTACTCAGCTGCAGGAGATCCTTGCTCCGGGCACTTCAGTTCATCCATCCGTCCGTCTCTCAGGCAGCCACTCAATGGCAGCAGCGACAGGCCTCAGACGGTGACTGCATGCAATAAAATATGTCCATCAAATGTTTCCTTTCGTTCCTATTTCAGAGCTACGTGTGGGGTAGGGAATGACTTAGTTTCGGACTATAGTTCGCAGGGTCTACTTTACATTCTATATATTTTATTAAAGAAACAACATTTCCAGCGAGAAGTTGAAGTTCTCTTTAAATAGCATACAGCGTAAAGCTTATTAAAACCAATATATTTCTTAAATAGTAAAAAGAACAGCATATAAGTGATCTAGTACTTGCAATCTTGTACTTAAGGTTAGGTATTAACTACCAGAATGTAGGTTAAACCATTAGTAAAGTGATTAAATTGTGTATATGTGTTGTGAAACTCAGGAATTATATTAGTTTCGATTTTACAGGCAATTGAATTGAGAAAACTAAATAAAAATCGAATAGAAACAAGTTTTTAATTAAATTACCTTATATTTTTGATTAATATTTTAAACTCAACTGAACTCAAATTAGGAATTTTGTTTTATTCTCAAAATGAAATAGCATAAAGCGTAAAGCACAAAAGCATATTAAAAGCAAAATATTTCATAAAAAAATAAAAAGAACAATATTTAAGTGACCTATTACTTGCAATTTTGAACAACAGTTATGTATTAACTACCAGAATGTAGAAACAACTATTAGTAAGGTGATTAAATAGTGTATAAATAGATGTTGTGAAGCTTAGGATTTTAAAATTATATTATAATTCGATTTTAGGGTCAATAAAACTGAGAAAACTAAATAAAAATCGAATAGAAACATATTTTCAATTAAATAACCTTACATTTTTAGATTATTATTTAATAATCTGATTTTTAACTTAACTTAGGCTTGTTTTTTTACATTTCTCAAAAATATGGCAAAATCTGGAGCTTGGAATATTTGGGCTTTTTGAATTGCACTTGTGAAAAGGAAAAACAAGTTAAATATTTCATGACAATTTACTTTAAGCAGTACGGAATTGTATTATTTCTATATTGTGTTTATTATATTATTAACCACAATTTTTATAAGAAGTTTGCAAGACATTAAAGATGTTATTTTCCAACCAATTGATCGTCGTTTTTTTTAGATCCACTTCGCTAAATTAATTTTTACTGACCGGATACATCTTTAATATTTAGTCTGCTAATAGATGGACCTAGATCAAGTTCATAAGTCGGTTAACTATCTATCGATGTTTTCCCTGACTTAAAAATGGGCGGAAACTTCAGATGCTATTCGTGAATAAGTTCTTATATTTCTACTGCTGTCATTTTAAAAGGGTATTTATGATGTGGACATAGCCTGCATTGGCTCCTATTCTTGAATTTTTTTTAGTTCCCTGACTTGTCCCTCGGACCACACCCACCACTGTCCCTCTGTGTTTGTCTATTGGTTGGATGGTTCTGTTGCTGGTCGCTAGCTCGGCCGACCGACGTTTCCGTTTCCGCTCGCTGTTCGCCATGTTGGTTTTGCCACTGGGTTGTGGGTGTGTGTTTGTGTTTTTGGGCGTTCTTTGTGTGGGTTAATGTGCGCACTCGACTGTGCGCAAATTGCTCAAGTGTAGTTCAAGTTGAGCCCTCGCCCCCACCCCACGGCTGCCACGGCAGCTAAATATTTCCACCAATTTTTTTAGCGGAAGGAAAGAACCTAAACAATTTTTTTTTATAATTGCCAGTCGGACCATTAGTTTTATCATCATTATTTTGTGTTGAGTGGTGGGGGCAGGACCTCCGTTATTCTTATGATTATTATTATATTGCCCCACATTGGCACCTTTCCGGCGGTGCCCCTTGCTGCTTATCTCCCGTCCATATTTTTGGTCGCTTATTGTGCTGTCTTACATTCTTATCATTATTAAGGAGCAGGACGACACTCGGCGGACGCGTTGACAAAATGACAATGCCAGTAGGTGGAGACGGAGTGGGAGAGTGGAAGGGGCAGGACCCAAGGACTTGAAAAATGCTGCCCAACTTTGGGTTGATTTTTTGGTTGCGTCTTTGTTGCCTATTGATTTGCCTTTTTGTCTATGCCATCCCAGGACCAACATCCTTTCCATCTCCTACCTTTTGGGTCTGTTTATTGGCGCTACCTTTTCTCCTTTGTCAGCGTTTGTCCTCCTCTACGGCTCACCTTTAAGTTTCTCTCCTCCCCGCCCCCGTCCCCGTTCTCGCTTTGTATATTTGCAAATCATTATTATTTCCAGGGGACATCTTCCCCGACAGAGATACATGAGATGTCTTTTTGTTCTTCAGTCGTGTGTCAATTTTTTCTACCGTTATTTTTTGTCAGTTATTGCTTTCTTTTTTTTTTGTTTTTTAAGGGAGAGCAATATTTCTCGTCCTTTGTTGGATATTGCTTATGGCGAATTTTATCGTTGCATGCCAATCTAAAGATTGTTGAGGAAGATACTTGGCTGGGTAAATGTGGGGTTGACAAATGGAAATGGTAACTTTTTGTTTGCGTAGATGTTCCATCTGCAGCTCCGGGTATCCTGAAACTTGAATTGAAATCGGTAATGCAACCCGAAAGGAATTGCTCTCGTTACTGATTAAACAAATATATTTAAAGTATTTATTGCGAGTTTTTCTGTATTTATGTATAAGTCTTTATGTCTCGATTCGACGCTTTCAAATTTGTGTTCAAACACTATTTATCCAGCCCTAACATAATGGTTGAAACAGTCACAAGCTATTTACTGTATAATTATAATTAATTATAAATTACTATATAATATATTACTATATATAAGAATATTATATATATATATATTACTATATATATTACTATATATAAGAAGAGTACAATATATTAGTTTTATTTTAGACACATAAACACATTTTATTTCATTAAAAAAACAAAGAAAAATGCTTAAATGCACTTTACTTTTATTATTATTATTTATTTTATATATATTACATTTTTCGCTATACTTTCTAGGAACTTGTCTTTAGTTTTGGATGGCAAACTTGAGGGTAGAATTCCCTATATATTTATTATTATTATTTTATTTATAATTATTTTAATATTCTTTGTATATAGCAAAGTGAGTGTTAGCTTTGTGATTAACACTACAAGCATGGCTCTATAGATTTGTCATGACCGTAAAAATACATTTTTAACTGAAACTAATATTGCAAAATGTTCGATCTAAGAAGGGTTAAATTTATATGAACAAGAAAAATCTAGTTAATATAAAGCTTATCACCTTAAAGAAAGCAATAAAATGCTTTCGCACATTTCACTGTTAACAATAACAAGTAATCTGCTTTTATTAGGGAAAAATTGTGTTATTTCTGCAAGAATTAGATGTAGGATAGATGAGGGATTTATAAAGCATTAAAACCTTACTTTGATAGGTTAAATTCTTCTAATGAAATTTTATTAATTTTATTTATTAAAATTTTATATTTTTTTTGCTTAATTTTAATCAGTAATGCTAGCCATTATCTTAACTTTAGCTTATTACCCGAAGTCCAACCTATATAAATCTTAAAGCTGCACAGGTTCGAGTCGCTGCTGGTATAAACAATAATTAAAGGGCAAATCAGGTGTTAATAATTGTATTATTTTCATGTCAGCTACGTTTGAGTATTTATAAGACAATGGTGGTTCTTATAATTACTCATTTGCTAAAATAAAAATATGTATTAATATTATTATTTATGGCAGCAATGGTTGCAGGTAACTAAAAATTAAACTATTGCTCTGTATATCCTTTATAAATAGGACCTACCAAAACGATTGCAACTTTCAGTCAGTTAAAAATGTCTTCAAAAGCAAGCAAAGGAATAGTTTATATATGTAAATTCTCGCATTTACAGTTCTATTTAAGGGCATGCATTAATTAATTATAAATTCAAAGCAATAAATTCAGCAAAATGTTCCATTTTCTGTAGATGAGGTAACCTACTTTTTTAGCTTTTGAACTGTAATTTGTAAGTTTTTAGAAATCTATTCTAAACCTCACCCCGTACTTGTGTTAATAAGACTTTGCTCAAATAAAATACCGAGCACCTCTTATTAGGTTAATCAGGGGTTTCATCAACAAAATGAAAAGTTTGAGTCGTAATATTTTATGGTTCCACTCCGAGCTGTCGCCTCAATAATTACTGCCCTTAAACTCCATGACTAATGTTGTCAAACCACCTTTTGATTCACCCTAAGTCCCAGACCCCGAAACTTTCCGGCAAGGTGACGAACTTGCTCATCTCTCTTTGGGAAACTTTCTGCCCGAAATTGAGTTTTCCAAACGCTGTGAACATGAACATCTGTGTGAGGTCTTAACAGGGCGCGTCGCCTTACAACTCGATAATTGCGGCTTCAACTTGACTTTAACGAAAAAAGAAAAATGCGAGTCGAATAAAAGAGCAAAGAAACTTGTTCAACTTTTTAACTAGCCTCCAAACTAAAAACTTTTCAATACTCAAGCCAATGGAACCAATGGATTCACTCCCTCTTTCCTCTCTTCTCAATTGCAGCTGCTGCCACTGGAAAGGCGGAGCCAGGGCCTAGGGAAGGCCGAAATGTGCTTCCATTAGGAGCGGGGGAGACAGAAACTGGAGGAGTCGCAATCGCAGTCGCTGTCGCAATCGGAATCGGAGCCCGGGATAGCAGAGAAAAGTGCAGCGGGAAATCTGCAAACCAAATCCAACTTAAGTCACATCAAATTAAAATCAACAAGCGGAGAAGGACCTGCGGAGAAGGACCGGCGGAGAAGGAGTCAAGGAAAATTATAAAAAGTATATAGACAGAAAGGGCGAGCCGGGAAAATGAAGTGCAATAAAAGTCAAATGGCCACGTTAACAATGTGGAAAATTTTTATGGCCCTGCTCCTTGCGATGGCTCTGCTAATGCCGGTCACATTAGCGCGCCTGCATTCCACTTCCGGCGTTGGAATGTCCGGCGGCGGCAGCAGCATGGGTCCTGGCGGAGCAGGTGGTGGCGGAGGCGGAGGCGCATCCTCCAAGGATTCACACGGTAAGTCCACCTCTATCCCCTTACTTATTTTATTTTCTGATTATTTTAAATGGTCGTGGCTGCTGCGCTCTCTACTCCGGAGTCCAGAGTCCGGAGTCCGGACAGGGGCCAAGCCAAGTCCAATAAATAAATTTAAATATTTAACTAACTTGCATTCGGAATGCGAGCCACTCGCGACTCGTCCGGAGTTGCCAAAAAAAGAACAAAAACGGGAATGGGAAAGCGGAAGAGAAACTTTAGCACCTCGTTGCAACGGGAGGCACGTTGTCCTGGCACGTGTCCTGGCATTTATGATTTCATTTCGCCGCTCGCTTCCTTGTAAGCTGCGCCCTAGTGCAGCTAGTTCCCCAGTATCTTCTCGTTTGGCTGACTCTCTAAACTGTCCATTAGCGCCAAGCAAATGATTGCTTAGTTTTTGGGAGGATAACGAAAGATGAAAGTGGTATACTTAGCGGTTGCATTTAGGCCATTATTAAGTACCTCTGGGAAGTACAGGTCTGCGATATATGCCATTGGATTAAACACAAGTTCAAAGGGGCTTAAGTCCATATTATTATTCAGAAAATCCAGTTGTGTTTCTCTGTTATGATTGTGTATTTGTTGTGGCGTAAAATATGGTTAAAAAGATAATCCAGGATCAAAAGGATGCGGGGACTTGATTGAAAACTTTATACATAAGAGTTCGGTTCTTTTTTGCTGTCACATTCTTTTCCGGTGACAATTCTTGGCTAAGCTCTCTCCACCGGTCTTCGGCAAGTCTTAGGCCGGCCAAAAAACAGCTTTCAGGTGTTTTGAAGCTCAGAAGAGCTATTTGACAAAACTGCCAACCAAAAGCTTGGCTATTTATTATGCCCCCAGGATGTGAGTACACACACTCTTGGCCACTCTCAGACGCACTCACACAGGGGAGCAAGGTGAACTGCGTAAATCATTTCCACTTTATGCGCTCTCTAAGCCCGACAGTGTCAACAAACTGCAGAGGCTGAGAGACCGGTCTGAAAAGGATAGAAAGGGATGGTAACCAGCATTATGGAGCATTAAAACCAGAACTAACTATAGGCCAAGAGCTACGGCTAAGAGATACCCACTACCTAGGCTAGATCAACTCACCTCTAGCCTCCTTTTTCAAAAATAGTCACTTCACACATCTTATAAAGTATTTAAATCAATTTAATTCCAATAAATTTTTAAGTATAGTAAATGGAGAATTTATATTGATTTACCATTCCCAAGGAAGTCGGTCTGAATTGATTTCAAATTGCGTTCTCAGTTTACCCCCTATTAATTAAAGATTATTAATTACTCAAGGTTTTTTCCTCCCCGAATCGAAGTTTTCAATCGCAACTAACTCTTTATCCCTGGAATACATTTTCAGCAATGCTATATACCCTTGAGTTGGCTATAAAAAGTACGAGAGCTGGGACAATCTCTTGGCAGTCAAAAAGTTTGTCCGTTTAGAAAAGTGTCAAGCATTTTATCACTCGGAACCTACCAGAAAGCAGCCAAGGACAGCAGCAACAACAGCCATAATAAATCTTTAAGCAGCTGGGTGGAAGCCAGACCTCCGCCCCCTTCTACTGGTTTTTTGTTAGCCCCTATCTCTCCCTCCTGGCCAGCTAATGCATTCCTGCTAAACAGGCGCCCGAAAGTATGCAGCGAACTGGGAAACTCGACTGACTTACTGACTACCGGACGAATTGTCGCCGCTCCCGCCAACAATTTTCGAAAACTTGTCAACGTGTTGACTGCAGCAGAGAGTAAAGCTCGGGGGACGGGAAAAATGTGGACGGGGCCAGTCATCGCCTCACCTTCGTCGCACCATCGGGCTGCAAACTTTTGTGGCTAGCAACACGTTTAGACCGTCGAAAAATCCCTTCCGCAAAAAACAAACACGCAGAGTGAGCTGAGAAAGAAAGACTCGGCGACTGCCGGCATTTGTTGTGCCAGGTATACGTGCCCCGCTGGAGGTTGAAAGATTAACCCGCCAAAAATTCTAGGTTGCTGGCTGAAGCAAATGTGATATTTTATAACTTATAATTTTTTAATATATACTGACAGACATTTGAAATGCAGTTACAAGACGTTTTTTCTCTTTTCAATTTTCTATAACTTGGATTCTACAAATGTTACTTGTTCAGAATTGAACAAGAAAACAAGACCGGTTATTTCCTTTGGCTTCAAAGTGGTACTATCAGGCGGGCTCCGGGTTTCACTTTAGTTTTGTCATTTGCGTTTTGGCCAAAAACTTGCGGTTCCGTTTTTCTCTCCTCCGGTTTTCGCAAACTTTTTCTCTTCGTTTTGTTGTCGGAATATTTAAAAGCTTTTCCTGCTCAAACAGCTGACTTGGTTGTCTGCAGAAGTAAACACAGAGTTTTAATGTCTCTTATTTTTCAATTGTAAGTCTTAAAGCCAAATAAAGAGTTAAATTGTAAACAGTTTAAATTCCGGTGGTCTCAATGACTTTTATACTCGTTTTATAGGGTAAAATTACAATTTAAATAATGAAATTAATCAGGTTTATTCATTAAAACCTATTTACTTACTCCTTAAATAATATTAATGTCCTCTTTTTCATTTTAAAAGCAGTTAGACCAGATTGTTTCGTTCCACCAATAGTAGGACAGCCTTTATATTTCATTTCCGAGTTCGAGTATTTCTTAAAGCCTTATATTAGCCTCCTAAAATAATATTAATGTCCACTTTTTCATTTTAAAAGCATTTAGACCAGATTGTTTCATTCCACCAATAGTTGGAAAGAATTTTTATTTTATTTCCGAATTCGAGTAGGGGTCACAAAAGAATTTTTACAAAATAAATACTTACTAGATATATATACTAAAGGTGTGAAATAATAGGCAAAAGACCAATGAGTCAATTATATTTTTTGGAAATGAGATCCGATTTTAAAAATTTCAAGAAATTTGCGAAAATGACAACCGAAGCCCGCCTGTAATTAGCGACTTCTTTGGCTTCGTAAAAATACTTAGGGCGACTTGAGTGTGAGCCATTCACAAACATGGCTAGGGTAGTCTAGACTGAATTGGCGGGGGGAGACTTGTCTTAGAATTTCTAATTACACAAAGGGGTAAAGTGACAAGATGGTTGACAGGTTGGCAGCAGCGGTGGAACGAGATGAACCACGCCCACGCATCTGTGGCCTTAATTAATTAAAATTGAAGGCTGAAGCTTTCTATATTGGTCTCTATCGATGTGTGAAAAACATAGAAAAGGGTTGAGCGATGTATATTTCTTTGCGTATGACATATCCTTGAGGTTTTCAAATGGTTTCCAGCATCAAGTCGAGTTTTTCATCGTTTTCTGGGCGGGTTTTGCCCGACTTTGAGGCTGCTAATGGGCAGGGCGGTAAGGAACGGTTTCGCTGCATTTTTGGGTCCTTTGTGCATAGAATTTGCGAATTTCGTCGCGCAATTTTCGCAAAACATCAAAATGCAGCAGTGGCAGCAGCGAAATTCAAAGAATTCTCCACAAAAGCTTTTAAGACAAAGACTTTGCGGAAATTCCCAAAAAAATTGGAAGCATTGTACGCAGCAGAACGGCAGAGTGGGGCAGGTGGGCCAGACGACAGATCACAAAAGCCTTGTTACAAGGAAAACATTCACGGTGCAGCCTCAGATTTTCAGAGGAACATTTCGACCGAAAACCAAGGAAAATGAAAGTTTACACGTCGTGGCCAGGCGTCTTTTTTGTGAGTCTGCCATGGCCCGCCTAAAATACACTACGGAGATTTCTAAAGAGTCGCCTTGGCAAAGGGTTCACGGTGGGAGAAGCGGCCAACAGAGTGTGGCCAGGGGGAGAAGGGCGGGCGATACAAGGCCTGGTGAATGGAGCATGAAACCAACTTTGGCTCCGTTGCCTTGTCGCCTGGCTTCGTATTTTTGTGACTTTCATTTGCCATAAATTACTTTATGCTATTACTATACATACCAAGTGAGAGGGGGAGAGGTCCAGTCGACATGGATGGGTGCAATGCTATAGGACAGCCAGAGAAGCATAAAAAATCAAAGTATTTAGTTAGGATCTAAGGAACGGGATCAACTAAGAAATTAAGCACTGACCTGGGAGAATGCAGAAAATATAGACATTCTGATCCAGCCCTTGATGGTCTCCGATATAATATATTCTTCACGGGTTAAATGGGATTTCTTTGCTGTTTATCCTATATCTGTACTGTTACTAGGTACCTATATATACTCCACAAGCCAAGTGAGTCCACATACCAAATGAGAGGTCCAGTCGACATGGATGGGTGCAATGCTATAGGACAGCCAGAGAAGTATAAAAAAAATCAAAGTATTTAGTTCGGAACTAAAGAACGGGATCAACTAAGAAATTAAGCACTGACCTGGGAGAATGCAGAAAATAGTGACATTCTCCGATATAATATATTCTTCACGGGTTAAATGGGATTTCCTTGTTATTTACCCTATATCCGCACTGTTACTATGCGCCTATATATTCTAAAAGAAACCAATTAATAGCAAGCCCATCAATTAAGCCGTATCAACACCGAAAACCTGGCTGAATGGGAGTTCCTCCTCGCTTAAGACTGTCAACCGCAACTCAATAGAATGCCGTGCAAAGGCAATTATTCTTTACTTGGAAATTCAATCGACGTTTGCTCGAGACCGAACACAATTAAGGCTAAACTTAACTGCATTGAACTGAATTTATATATACAAATACAACTACTATTAGCTGCCGGCTGCCGGTTGCCGGGAAGGCAATTTAAAAATAGGTAACTTTCTTGGTCAACAACCGGGAGCTTAGTCTATTTGTAGGCACGGCAATGTCTAATTTTCCTCGACTTCAGGTTACATCAAACATTCAAGCACAAATTGAGTACCTGGAAACGGAAAAGCCAAGGCCCGGACAAGCAACCCTTTCGTTTTGTTGCTGATGAAGATGATTTCGTGCTTGGAGTACTCTTTAATGGATATCGTGTTTTATAATTAATATTTATGGCCAATAAGCATACCACTGCAAGAGGAAGGGAGCACTAGAAAGTAGAAATTAAGGCAATGTAAATACACCTATTGTAGACTCTGTGAATTTATACACTGAGTCAATGTTCTTGGCTTGACCACAGCCAGCTTGACCAGATTGGACGACTCCGCCTCATTTCGTGCTGACCTGTGATTATGTAATAATTAGCTGTACATTAACTATTTGTAACCATGAAATTCCGTACGGCAAACAGCCCATACCCCGGCAACTATCTGCATAATAAAGGATCTTGGTTCGTGTTTTGATTTAAGCACGACATCAAAACAAAATCAGGGAACATTAGTCAAAGCAACTACGAATCACGGATACGCTAATTCCGCTGTCGGAATACTTCTAGTAACGCTCACCCTTTAATTATATTTTTAGTTATATAACTAGTTTAGTTGTTAACTCAGTTTGGGTTAAGCCCACTGAACTATTTTCCAAGATTAACATGAACCGAGAAAGTTGCACAATTACAGTTTCGCTTTTAAAGTTCTTTAACTTGTTTCACAAACTTGGTAAGCTCAGTTTAAGGGCAACTTAATGGCCCCAAGCTAATATTTATATTTAATTTTTAGTGCAATTTTTACGTGAAATTTAACACCAATATAAAAGACCGACTCGGGCAGCAGTAGCAGCTGGGGCAATGGCCAATGGCCAATGGACATTTGGCCGCACACGCTGCGTATACGTAATGGCAATTGAAACGCGCCTGTGTGTGGGTGTGTGAAACTATAACAATAAATCTTATTTATGTCTTTTTGTGCGATTTTTATGAGTTGATTTCTGATACCAGTTGGAATTTTCCGGGGTTCACTTTCCCCGAATTGAGTAAGAATAGTTTAAATAAATGGCAGTCAAAAAATGTGTGCTATAAAATACAAATGCCACGAGGAGCCGGCAGACGGGCCAGACGAGGTTGCAAATGCGTTGGTCACGCTTGGCACTTAACCATCCCCTGGCAGGGACTCTTCTGTAATCTAATTTAAGCTGCCATTAGTGTTTAACACTGGCGTGGCCGACGAGTTCCTCCAACGAATTGCCTCTTCATCAATCAAAGGCTGAGAGCCCGGCGGAAGGGGCTCCGAAGTGGGAGCCTGTGCTGTGCGTGTGCTCGCTGCGTAATTTAAGTTGTGAACTCGACTAAAACGCGCGCCGAGAGCTTCAAAAATATGCTTTGAATGTGCCCCGCAAACACTCATTTGCGGCATGTGTTTCTAATGCGCAGTGCCGGTGAACTAAAGTCGTCGACGGGGGAAACAGGAAGTGCCAGCCAAGCGTTTGGCCGAGCAATGTTTGTTCGCCTAAACTCTCAGTCTCAGTCGGTGGGAGGGTGTCGAGATCAAAGGCCCCCTTCGACAACATCTCATTGGCATTCAGGATCTAACATTAAGTGTAATTTCCTAATTGAGTCTGTCTCTGGAGCTGTACCTAACAAAATTTCAAAGCGTAAGCCTTGTCATAGCTATATGGCTGTAGCAATCGGTTGCTGGGATTCAAATACTGAGTTCTTCTTAAGCCAGATCTCAAATATTTATGAAGACCAGAGCCAGGCTGAATATACAAACACACTTTTTAATTAAATCTCCTTCAACGTGTAGGCCAGCCAAACCCCTACCAAAGTTGGTACAAAAAGCCGCGGAAGAGAGAAAATAGGAATTAGAGGGGCATTTAACATTTGCATACTCCGAAGTAATTGATTCCTAAACTTGACACCTTCGCCCGGCTAAGCGGCTTAGCCAAGTCAAAAGTTGGCGACCCTCGCCTTTGCCACGGCCGGCTGGCCACCCTTTTGGCCCTTTATCGCCTTCATCGATAGGCGTAAATTTCAGGCAACAATATTCTCTCGTTACAAGGTAATGCGATCTGGCTCATTAAAAGATTGGCCAGAACGAGGCTGGCCATTTGATTAGGCCGCTTGTTGCGGCCATTTAAATGCCATTTCGTCTGGCTCTCCGGCTGCTCAGTTGCAATTAGATTTAAGTGCGGCTGGGGCGCTGGTAAATATGAACAGCAAAATGCTTTTAATTTATTGCGACACTAATATACATTAATGTCTTGGGCCAACTTCTAAGGGACACCCCGAGTGACACGGTCCGGGTCACGGATCCGAAAACCCGGCAGGAGGCATAGAGACAGTCCTAGACACAATTAAAAGTCCATGGCCCAGAGAAATGTTAATGACAACAGACTGCCACAGAGTGTACTAGCAGAAGTTTAGTATAAGCCTCAGTCTGTGACTCGGGCCCTTCTTGCCACGGCCCGTACACCCGTCCCGTACACCCGTCCCGTACATCCGGCCCACAGCGTGTAACGACTCTGGCGAAGCCTGCACAAATTTTTCGAAACTACCGTAATTTGCATATTTTAAGTTGACTTTTATTGCATTAAAAATGGTAGTGGCTTTGGCCATTGCGGCCTCAGACCTCAGGGCGTTGGTCTTACCCGAAAAAACACATTCACAGTGGGTTAAAGTTAAGGAAGATTCACAGTTGTTGAACAATGGGAGAGTAAGTCTGATAATTTAATTATTTATTATAAATCGTGTGGATATTAATCAATAAATATCCTTTCTTACTGTAATTTTATTTTTAATATACATTGAATAGAATTTGTGTGATTTTATTGCTTATTAATAATAAAATGTGTTGCTTTAATATTTTTTAATTTCATAGCTTTATATATATGAAATTACAATTAGTATATCAATTAATTAGACAGCCGAAAGGGTTTTCTTTTTATATTTTTGGATTGTGAGATATTTATTTAAGCAAAGCTGTAATATTTGCTACCACTTTATTGGGAGTATATTTTTCTATTACCTTAAATTCGATACCTAAACACTTGAAAGGCTTTACATAAATTAACAATGTGAAATCTATGAAATCTCAACTATTTTTAACCAGTGTCCTCGTCTGCATTTCTTGCTCGTCCAATGTCGGCCTTCAGCTTTTTGCTACTCCTTGGACTTCTGTGCACTTCGCCTGACCCCTGAGGAGAACTTGTAGGAGACAGATTGCAAAAATACAATTAAAATGTTTTAGTGAAAATTAACTGCAGTTTAAATAAAATGCTACGTTGGCCAGTCACTGCGGCGGTGGTTGTTGTTGCTGTTGCTTTTGCTTTTGATGATGACGGCACTGTTGGTGGCAGCAATGTTGCCTCGTGTTTTCCTTTAGCGGTTTTAGGGGTTAGGGTTTAGGGTTTACGTTAAGTATACGCACTGAGTGCACAGTCAAGCTGGGCTCACCTGCCCGCGCAGAGATGTTTGCCCCGTCCTAGGTGCTGTACGCTCGGTGTGGCCTGGAGGGGATTTTGCAATTTGTTGGACTTCTCCTCGGTCGTCTTGAACATCGTCGCCATCATCATTATCATCAACAGCTGCTTGTCTACTTGGCAGTATTTTGTTGCTGTTTTGCGGCTGGCCTAGAAAGTTAATTGAAAAAAAAAGCAGAAAATTCACCCAAGGAAAGCCAGCCAAGCGGATGGCTGTGTGAGAAAAGGTTTAATTTAAATAAACTACACAGTGGGCCGGCTCTTTGAGGTGGCTGTGGTTATGGGCCTGTCCAGGTGTTTCCGACTTGCTGCGGCTTAGCCGTGTAACCAACGACGTTTAGACGTTTTTAGTGCCTCATCCAGCGGGGACCAAGGTAACTGGTAACTGGTAAAGCGATGGCCTTATTGGGATTATATTGAGAGAAATCGATGACTGAAACGAGAATTAAGAAATGAGCGCTTTGCTCGACGGCTTAATTCACTTTTATTCGGTGCTTAAACAAGGCTCACAGCCAAGCATTTTACACGAGTGACTGCGACTTTAAGGCTAGAAGGGGATTAAAATAGCTTTTGCTAATTTTTTAATATTGGAGCTTTCGACTTGAGCCAACAATAAAGATTTATCCAATTATAATGCGATTATAAATTTACATTTGTTGTTTCTCCTATAGCTGTAGTTTGCCAAAGATTGCTCTAAATGCTTGCCTTCAGTTCTTTTGTTTCCAATCCCCTAGCTGCCTTCAAAGTCCAATTAAACTTTAAAAGTCATTGCCAAGCCCTGCTCCTCACACCTCTGCTTCCTCCTTATACGTGATGTATGCGCAATTTAATTTTTAATTGCCCAAAAACGTGCACACACACACAACACTTTACTAATACCCAGAAATTATCGCACTGCGCCAAATCTACAAACAAAAATGCGAACTCAAGGCCCCACACGTCTATAACCTTGAACCTTTGCTGAAACGCGGAGAAGCCGTCGAGAAAGTTGCAGAAGAAGGACTGGCAGGGAGGCGAACAAGAGCCTTTGGCTTTTGTCGTAACATAATACGAGGACATTGTCTCCGCCCCTTCCTTCGCTGATGCCGCCTGTCTGCGCCTAAACGCTGCAAAGTAGGAGAATACCCTTTTACAAAAACCGGGTATCTCAACTTAATACTTGGGTTCTAACCAATTTATTTATATGTATTATATATTAAGGCCTGAGGTTTTCATGCTAACTAAAGCCAATGCCTTTAAATATGTTTGGAAACACCTCAATTGTTGGCAGATACAATCATATCTAATAATAATAATTAGAGTATTAGAGAATGTTTTTGTTTTACATTTATTTGTTAACCCGGTTTATAGATAGATTCACTTTTATTATCCAGATTAATTCTTAAGTTTTTATAACAATGTGAAAACCACTTCGTTTACTGATCTTAAAGTGACCATACTTTCTTAACCTCTTTAATCTTAACCTATTTGATCGTTTTTGGGATATTGGGAAATGGAACATAAATGCAAACAGTCTCACTTTACCAAAATGCTTATTCTCACTGCTTGAAATATTCTCCTTAAGGCTCTATATATATTTTTCCCTCCTTATTAAGAGCATTCTTAGTCGGATCTAGGTACGTTCTGGCTTTCTTTCTTCTCTTCTTTGCCAGCGTTTAAATTGCGCTTTGCACTAATAAGCAAAAGTGTCTAACCTAGCGTAACTAAATGCGAAAGGCAAACATTTCATTAACAAACACGCACCAAAGGGTGGTGTAATGCGGGGCTGCCAAGGCAGTGGATAGGTTGACAGTTATGTGTGCTTTGTATATATTTATACCGTCCCCGCCCCTGTCTTGGTGCTGGGCCTTAGCCAAAAAGGGCTGCCATTTTGCCGAGCTAGCACACATGTTCGCACATAGACACGTATCCGTATGTGTCCTTTGCCTTTTGCTATTTTTGTATAACGTGTGTGGCTGAGGGTGTGTTTCAAATTTCATAATATCTTTCATTTCATTCTTTTTGGCTTTACTTTATTTTAAGCTCTTTGCTTGATTAGAAGGTGTTGGCATAAATGTCCTTTGTCTGTGACAGTGCGTACACTGCAATTTAATTGGACTGGATTAGGGAACTAGGGACTAGGGAATAATCCTTAGAATTTCTTGAAGATAGCTGACAATTTAAACACTGAAAAGCGTTGCTATTCAGGGCCGAATCAGTAAAATTTGTTTGCAAAATGGCATGATAGGAATATATATATATATATTTGTGGATATTAGAAGCCATTTCTTTATTCTGAATATAGTTTCATTATTTATTGTCAAAGTAATAATATATGTAAATAATAACAAGTACTCTAGTAATTTGACAAAAATTACTATAGCAGTGAAGTAGTTTCAAATAATTTCTTAACTTCTATAGGAAATATTTCCAATCAATATTTTTTCTCGTTGACAAATTTACCTTTATTACCTTTTCGGGATGCATTTTTCCTGGTGTATTTTGAAACACATTTCCCCGTAATTTTGCTCCTGTGTAATTTACATTTTGCCCAGGAAGACGACAAAAGTTTAATAAAACCTCGTCGAGTTCCAGCCCAATGGGGTGTGTTGATAAATATATGCGTGAATTGAGCTCGGCTATGGAAATAAGTAGCATTACCTGAATATGCATTGGCAGTGATGATTTCGGTCGCCCTCCTGGCTGGATCTCTCCATTGGCAAGGATACATCATACTCCCACCTTGTCGTAAAACAAACTTTGCTCAATCCATCCGGCTCCGCCCTGGAATATATTCAACCACAATCAAATTCACCCGCCCGCCCGCTGGGTTACATAAGCCACATAAAATTTTTCCTCTGGCAGCTCTCGGAGTGCGTTCAACTTTACGTATTCAGGCAGCTATAAATGTCATATTTTATCTGCCCCACTACCGTTCCCACTGACACGGCAGATGCTGGCGATGCCGCTGCTAAAAATAACAATTTCTAGGGCAAAACTTTATTAAAAATTTATTTAATGTTTACCAGAGCCAGACTTGTTGGCCGTGCCTTTTGCGCTTTAAAGTTCTGCTGAGTTGAGCTGAGTGGCGAGGCTGACAAGTAAGCAACTCCACGGGTTAGCCAGCTTATTCCTGGCAGGGTTCTGGTTCTGGTTCTGGTTCGGGGTCAAAAAAGCCAAGGGCATTTCTAGACAAGCTCACTGGGCGTGTGCGGGGTGCCTGGCAACGGGATCAAAGCGATTGAAGCGGCCAACGCGAATATATTTATATAGTACTGATATCGGGGTAGAGCAATTTAAATTGAAATTGGCAGATTGGCTTGAAGGAGCAAAAACTTCAGGCCACTTCGTGGCAAGGCGGGCAGGGCACAGCCCACCTTAACCCAAATTTCTGCGCCAAAATGTTCGTGCTGGAGCCGAGTTAGGTGACTCGTATCATAAATCTATGTTCATTAAACGTGTGCGGGCGCCCAGCACACCTCCGTCTAACTTGCCTCCCACACAGCAGCCACATCGTGCGACCTAAAAATGCAAAAATCAATACATCGGCAGCAACAAGAAAACTAAAAAACACCCTCAAAAACGTGCAACATTTACAACAACATTTTATATTGTTCCGAGGCGCACACACAGAACTATTTTGCATAAAATAAAATTTGTCATTGAGGGTTTTTTGTTTTTTGTTTTTTTGCCAAAGGGAAGAGGGAAGAGGGGAGAACTCAACATGGCTCTGCTCCATACAAGGCACGTATGTGGAATGTTTCGCTTGTCATTGTCCCTCCTATGTGCTTTGTTGCTCGTTTGCTTGGCGCCCAGAGACAAAAGCCAAGAGGAATCTCTGTCAGTCAGCGCGCTAAATATCTCTCTCGATGCATACATTGACCCAAATTTAAACAATTGAAGCTGTGAAAGAATAAAGAGCAAGTATACTTTTAAAGTGGCTGCAGATAAGCCTAGGGGAGCGGCGACTCTGTCGACGGCAGGAAGTTTTAAAACAAAAACAGGAACTGAAGAAACTGCCAGAGAAGTGGAACTAAGCAGGTCCTTCAAAGAGGAAGGCATGTGCCATAAATGTAATTACATTTGTCAAGTAGTATCTCGTGGAGAACCAGGATATATATACAGGCATTATTGCGAGATATCATTTTTAATCTGCAAGGACCTTCACTTTTATGGTTTTCACACTTGCGTGATTATATATATAGCCCACATAATATTATTATGTCCATTTTCAGTTGGATTATCAACATTTTCTATAACTTGCACAGGTGTTTCTTGTTTTTTGTCTTATGGTAATTACATTTGTCAAGTAATATCTCGTGGAGAACCAGGATATATATACAGGCATTATTGCGAGATATCATTTTTAATCTGTAAGGACCTTCTCTTTAATGGTTTTCACACTTGCGTGATTATTTCTATAGCCCACATAATATTATTATGTCCATTTTCAGTTAGATTGTCAACATTTTCTATAATTTGCACAGGTGTTCTTGTTTTTGGCCTTATGGTAATGAGCTTAACCGTAGTTCTGTGTCTACCCCACTTTTGCAGACTCTTGTTGTTGCTGAATATTCATGCTCCTGCTGATCTAGTAAAAAAGTTATGAATTATTAAATATGAATGCAATTATCTCTTCGTCTGGGCCGAGCGACAGTGAAAGGAGAAAGAATTTTAGCTGTCGTGAGAAGCAAAACAACAGCAGAAATAAATGCGACTGCAACTCATGTTACATGCAAATGCAGCTCGTGTTATTGTTGTTGCTCTCGGGTAGTTCAGGTGCACAGGTGTGAGCTCTGTCTCCTCGCACTTCTACCGCTACCGCTTTCTGTCCAACTCCAACTTGTTATACGGGGCGTATGTGTGATATTTGTCCTGTGCAATGATGCGTAGCCAAGAGCTGCTGTGAAATTAGGTGACACACTTTCACTCTGCCCATAGTTTTGCATTTCGCTTCATTTATTTTTTTTGTTCAGTTTTTATTTGCAATTTAAAATGCACTTTGCTGATGGTATTTTAAATGAGAATTGTTCCATCAGACACAGCCGCAGCGAGTGCAAATTGTTTTGTGAAAATGTATCTGAGAATGGTCCGTTTGGGCTAGCATCTGAGTGCACAGATTGACATGAAGATAATACCATAGGTGAGATGGTTTTAACGAGCAATATATACAAGTTATTAAGTGATTTAAATAAAAAAGGTAGATACTAAAAGCACTATAATTATTAATAAATAACATGAATAATAATAAAAGTGGATATGCAAAGTAATCAAGGGAAGGGCTGCCTTAAAAAATTAAATTAACTTCGCAGTTATTTTTAGTTCTTCCAGTTATACTTTGGTTAGTAGTTCTCCTGTTGCCAGATTTACAGGACCCTTGTCCTGGTTGGTAATAATCCCACAAGGACAATCACAGCGCCAAGCAACAGAGTCATAATAACGAGCTAGTTTTTATTCTTGGCTAAGCTGATCTGTCCACCTCGACTTCTGCTGCTGGTTCAAAAGGCAGAAAGGCTAAGAGGCTAAGAACAACGACCTTTACGCTCTTTAGCCGTTAATGATATTCCTGCCTGGCTATTTCCTGGTCTGGACCCCAGCTTCTCTTCATTCCGCCGCTCCTTGATGTGATATCCTGGCTGTTGGTGGAGAGGAAATAACTTACAATTGACCTCGTTAGCAGCTGGCGCCAGTGTGTGTGAGTGCCGGGCTCCTCCTTTGGCCTTAGTGTCTGGTTGCGACCCTCAGCCGTATTATGTCCTGCTCTCTGTGGAGCATGTGTACAGGATAAGCGAGCCGGCGGAAGGTGACGCTGGGGATGCAGCAGCTAATACTGATTCAATTACGATCTCGGATGAAGATGGAACTGAAGCAGATGACCCCATTCTTTTCTATATAATGTCACTCTTTCTTTTACGGCTGCGCGCTTTACTTCGGTCTTAAATTTAAGTGTATTATAATTATTTCACTGCCGACTGCCGAGTGTCTCTGGCCGCAGATAATTAAATTGAAATTACACTTTGTTTGAGCTTTCCGCTGGGTGTGTGTGCGTTCCGAAAAGAATTTCCTTCGCGCTTAAGTCCTGAAAATAAATTAAAAGTAATTGTGTTCGGAGTCCTTTGGGCAAATACGAAGCGCCATCGGAGCTAAACAAATCAAGGCGCATGAAATTTTCAACGTTCGCAGTAGCGGCTCTGCTCGCTGAGAAGGATCCCCAAGGACTCGGCAACGAGCGGGGCGAAACAAAAACATAACTTGTTATCTTTTTTTACGACGGTTCGGCTTCATTTTCGTTATTTTTGCTATTGTTGTTTATCATGTGTGTGCTACATGCTACATGCGGAATGTACATATGTACATAAACGCCTTTCCATTGCCGGTGGTTCCCCGCTGGAAACGTAAGCGCGCGCTTATCACAGAGCGAGTGTGGGAGTGTGCGGGTGTGTGGGTGTGTGGGTGTGCGGGTGTGCGGGTGTGTGCTGTCAAATGTCATTGCCAGTTGGTTATGTGGCTTTCGGCTCAGCGGAGGCAGTGCTGGCATCCGCGACAGCAAACAACAACATTGCTGACACATAACAATAAAATATAAGCGTTTATATTTTTGTTATTATTTGATAAGCACCCTTTACTGCCAATCGGGTAGCCCCAATTCGTGCATCCACGTACATCAGCATAGTTAGCTCAGGAACTGGCATATCTTGAGCTGGTTTTATACTGACGTTCCTAAGCATGCAACCCAGATATGCAACTGCAGAGAATACTGGCAATCCTTCATTCGAAATGCGTATAGCCTTTAATCATACCCTGCTCCGTCTCCCCCCGAGATCGGAATACCAGAATCGCATATACTAATGATGCACAGCAGAATATCAATACATAGGGGGCGAGGCATGTGTGCGATGTAGGACGCAGGGCTTCCCATTCGAAGAGCATCCCGCTTCCCCTGGAGCATGTGTGCCATGGCTATTCCGCAGCCCTGCCCGCAGTGGCCTACTACAAATTCCCACCGCCGGCAGGCTGTCGTCCTGGCCGACGTCGCCCTCGATGGCATGAGCTGTCCGGGATAAAAGCCATCATAATAACTACACATCGGTGTTGGCTGTCGGTCGTCTATGTGCTGCCGATGTCGATGTCGATGTTTGTGCGGTAAGGTCACAGAAAAGTGGGTTGAATATTTGCAATATATTTGCCCCGCCCCCCTTTAAACATATCACCGCATAAGTGTTAAAATCGCTCATCATGTCAGCTCGCACAGCTGCGGGCAGCGATGGAGCAGCGAAAGCCCGCTATTGAACTTTATGGCTATGAACTGAATGTGGGATATATAAAATATAGCCTGTATACATGCCGAGCTAAGCACTTCGAGCTTTCCTTTCCTCCTTTCTAGGCCGCAGCTGGCGGCCATTGTTGTGGCATTTTAAGTCGGCTCAGAGCATCTCCAGCGGCAGTGGGGACAGGTTTAACTCACAACAATTGCGGCCAATACAGACTGGGTTCGGTGGCAACTTTATTGGCCCAGAAAAATAACAAATAAATGGAGACCAGCCCTCATAAGGCACCAACTACTATGAGCTTACTTACGCCTGACTTCAGTCAGCATCACACCATCCACGTTCAGTGCTATTTTGATATAAAAATCGACCAGATTCTGATGTGCTGATATGTGGCATTAAATGATAAATATTTACCTGATAAATATTTACCTGACAAATATTTACCTAGTCGGAATATAAACAAATACATAGCCTCAAGGCTATTGTATTAATTATTTGGAAAAACGAAACCTTATATGCTCATGGCAACAGAATTGTTATTTATTTTTTTCGTTGTGCAGTTATCTATTTTCTGTGTCACCGTTTTTGTAGCCTTAAATATTAACACTTAAAAATATTAACACAATAAAATCAAGTATTTTGTTAACCCGGTTTATAGATAGATTCACTTTTATTTTCCAGATTAACTCTTAAGTTTTTATAACAATGTGTTTTCACTTCGTTCACTGATCTTAAAGTGACCATACTTTCTTAACCTCTTTAATCTTAACCTATTTGATCGTTTCACATATTATTGGGATATTGGGAAATGGAACATAAATGCAAACAGTCTCACTTTATCAAAATGCTTATTCTCACTGCTTATACACTAGTGCTTAATATACTATCTACTAACACTTTTAAATTATATATTATTTTCTAGTACTGTGGAATTAGGTAAGGGTTTTTTTATTATGAAAAATGACTTTAAGGAGACTGGAAGCAAGACCTTAGCTGCTATACTTTTTATAAACAGTTTAAGTGGAACTTATTTTCCCAATCGTCCACTCACAACATACTCGATTTTACCAAACCCCATTTTGTTTTTGGTAATTATTTACATGTCTTAAGTAATTACATAGCTCGAGTTTGGCCGAGTTAATATTTATTCCACCAAACTCAGCCCCCATATGAGTATTCAATCAACTGCCACACATCTGACTACACCACGTGTTCTTCGATCCGAAATCCTTCGATGCTCCCTGCTGCGCTCCCCTGGCTGCTCCATATCACCCGCATTCCCAGCTCCACTCCCTTCGCACTTCAATCATAACTGGCGTTGGCTGGGCCCCACAAAAAAGCTAAAAAAATACCACAAAAGTGTTTACATAGCGTCAAAGCGAAATATTTTATCGACACGCACATGCCGACACCCCATCGCATCGCCCACCCCCTCGAACCACCAGCCAGCGAACCACCCGTCCAGCCAATCTACCAAGCGACTTGATTCGCATGTTAACAACTGCAGGAGAGGGGGGAAAAGGGCCTGAGACCAAAAACCAAGGCAGCCACAAGGCGCAAAAAATTATTGCGCTTTATCTTTTGATTTAACCTTTTGTGCGACAAAAGCTTTTAATATGCAAATGACTAAATGAGCGTCTTGAGGCTATTGGCACTTGGTGGTGGGGGTGCTGTTGGCGTTGGTCCTGGGGTTGGTGGTTTGGTCAATTGGTACATTTGCACATTTCATTAACGTCGAACCCGGCGGAGAAGTCCTTTCCTATTCCGCTAGCTGCTAACTAGCTGACGTAGGCGACGACTCCACTTTGATGTTGAGTGCACAGAGGAAAAACTGACTTCAGTTGTGCCTTGGGTACTCTTATCTGTGAAATCTGGAATATCAAAGAAAATAAATAATTTAGTTAAGGAATTACCTAGTATAATTTTTAATATACTTACCTTATTAGATAAACACTATTATGATAAATCAATAAATATGTTTTTACAACATTCACAAATTAACAAAAATGTAAACAATTCTTTAATGACTTCAGCGCTTTCCTTTGAAGCTCTTTTTATCTTCAGTGTAGATGAGCCTGTGTGTGTTGCTGGGTGAGTGTTAGTCTGCTCACTTGGCACACTTCAGCACACTTATTCATGCACATTTGCATATCATTATGTGTGTGTTTTGCAACAGGACCAGAATCGAGCCGAATGCCTCGTTTTTCTCCATCTCGACTCCCGGAGCTCGCATAGTTTCATCGCCTCTTCGGTTGCGCCTTGCTCCTTTGGCCGTCATATTGCCGGGATTTAAGATTATGAGGTGGGTGAATTTTGTGGCTCACCACTGCAGTATGTTAGTATGTAAATCTCTCCTCGTGCCGGCTCCACCGCCTTCGCCCTCGGGGAGGCACAGGTCGCAGGTGGTTGGGGTTATTAAGTCGATTTGCCTTTAGCCAGGGCACCCGGCTTAAAGACTTTGCTCCGAAGCCCGAACGAGATGAAACACAAGCTCGGACAGATGTTGACTTAAGTTCGCTTTGCAAAACTTTATTGGTCATTTTGATTGGCCAACTTTGAATAAGCAAACATTATTTGATTCCTTTTAGGGCAAGGTTAGGCGGACATAAAGTCTTACACTGCCGATGCATAAATTGTTTCCAAATTATTTTGTTGTATAACTTTGTCAAGTTAAAGTCACCAGCTTTAAATTGTAATTTGTGGGGGTTCTATTAAATTCAATATCATAATCATAATTTCGTAGAAAGGAGTTTTTTGTCATATTTTTTTTAATCACTTAAAAGTATTTGAAATTACTGTGCCTTGACTATGTAGAAAAGATTGTGTGTGCTTGACTGTGAGATACACCGTAATAAAAAATTTCTGCATTAAAAAACAAAAACAATTTTCAATCACCAATGTCCTTAAGTGGGCTCTTGAAAGACTCTTGAAAACGATAACTCGACTTTAAAAATGATTTTTATTTCCAAAAATTTTAAGAACCCTTTTTAGGTGTATACCATAGGTCTGTGCATCGAAGTACTTTAATTTTCAAGATCAGTCAGTACATTTGTAATTCATTTGCTTATTTAGTTTTCTCCTCTTTATTCAATTGATGCATTTTGTGCCATTTCGTGCCAAGAGGGCGCTTATTTTCAAGAGGCAGTGTGATCCCGCTAGTGGCCTCTAAATGTCCTGTTTGACGAGAGTCAGCACTCTCCCGCATGCTCTCTCTCTCTTAGTCCGCTCTCTAAACCTCTTTTTAAGTTATATTAGTTGGATCTACTTCCATCGATCCCCTCTTCTATCCGTTTCGATTTGCTACCTGTCCGCCCCCTCCAAAAACATATTTCCTAAAGATTTAGTTATGACGTCAAGGTAATAACAACGATAACAAGATTTGATTTATAACCGAAGTGATTATACCCGGTACACATATGGTAGAAATACATACGAATGTAACAGGCACTAGGGGGCATATAATGTACATATACTCTTATCAGCATCACCAGGCAGGTCCATTTATCTGGGCTTACAAGATAATTATGTTGTCATCTTAATTATAGTTCCAGCTCCTATAGTCTGTGAAATCATTTATTATTATTTATTATTAATATGTAAGTTCATTTCTGTAGATAAGTATATAATATTTGTAAAGATTTCAAAAGCCAACGTATGGCTAACCTCTAGAGATTTTGCAGACACCTTTCTAAAAGACGTCAAGGTAAAAACCCTTTATTGGCCTGTGAAATCATTTTTATAAAATGTAACTAAAACGATTTTAAAGTTTTATATGCAAAGGATGACCTATTTTACTTCCGATAAATTTGCCATCAAATATTTGGCTGGACTGTATCCGGTCAACATAGCAAAAGTCAACTAAACAAATTATATTTAAATTTTGGGAGCACTTAGAACGCCCTTAGGAGCCATAAATCGCCTGTCCTGGCTCGGTTTGCCCTGGCCGTTGGCCGTCGGCAGTCAGGACTCTGCAGGGAAAACAGACAACGGAGAGCTGAAAACTTTTTCGCCACTCCTGTCGTCTCATTATGCCTGCCATTTAAAACAAATTCAATATTCGCCATGCTTTTTTGCCCCCGACATGGTCAACACCTTTGAACTTTCCGCCCACACAGCCTTCTGGTCCGGCCCAGAACAGACAGCCGACTTGATTGCCCGCAAATACCTAACAACCAGAAACCCCAAAGCCTCGTTTCCCAGTTCCAGGTCTGAGTTCAGGACCGGGCCAGGTCAGGTCAAAACGCTGGGGGACAGGGAGGGGCACCTGACAGATTTCTGTTACTTTATTATAAAGCCGGGCTTAGTTGTTTGGCCCGTTTGTTGCTTTAGCTGCCTGGCTCTGGGGCCATTGTTGCTGTCTATGCAGATTGAGCTGAGCCTTATATCGATTTAGTCAGACTGGAGACTGGAGATGGTATTGCCGCTGCCATTGCGCTTAGTATTGCGTTTATCTCGTTTTCTGATACAACCAATATTGCTGCTACGTTGTTGCTTGTGAATTGGTATTATGCACGTGCATATGTATATTGCTGGTGCACCTGCAAATGTTGCTTCTCATCCAGGTCTCCTTGCCGTTGCATCCTTTTCAGCTCAATGTACTCTCGCAAAGCTCGAGCACATCCCATTTCTTGTTTCCATTCTTCCTGATTATGGCTAGTTGTGGCACTCCAGTTTCGGCCAAAGTGGAAAAGGCCAAGAGAGATAGCTTAAACCAAAAATCGTTCGTATTTTGTTTTAATTTAAATACCGATTAAATTGTATGAAATCGTATATATCTTCTATTTCTAGAAGAAAGCTTTATTTTATTGTGACTTCTACTTTTAAAATCAAAATGGTTTGCCCCTAAACCCAATAAACTCGGATTTACATTTTCAGCCTGCATCCAAAGACAAGTACTTGGTAAATTTAATTGAATTTCGGACAAAATATCATTAGATTTGAATATTTTTTGCTGCTGGGTAGCTTTGTTTTTTGTCTGTTCTGCCTTTGCAATTTTGTTTAAATTTTATTTCATGTTGGCAGTTTGCCAATTCCCCGTTGTCCTTCGCCCTGGCTAAATTTCAATTTGATTAAATTTGAAATATAATAAAATAAATGCAAATCTCTTCTCATTCCTTCTTGCTGTTGCCTGTTTCACTGTCAACTATTCATACTTTCTATAGCGCTGTGTTAAAGTTTCACAAAATAGGATGTGACTTTTCTGACAATCAAAATTAAGGCATCGGCTCCCCGATAATGAGGTAAGAGGCTTAAGAGTGATTAACAGAGCTACCTCAGCGATACAATGCAAAAAGTCAGAGCCTTCACCACGTTTGTGGGGAGAGACCAAGCATTGTATGGAAAAGGGATTACTTACTGACTGCCTGCCCACAGAACCCGATTTACAATAACTTCCTCAACCGCACTTAATGCGCAACCATAATACTGGTAATTTGTATAAAGCCAACCACATTAAACAGACAAAAAAAAATCGGGAGAGTTATTCAGAAAAGCGAAAATACATCGGAAATCGGGGCAAATTGCAAGGCAAATCGCTGATCGAATGCGGTTTTCTGAGGGTTCTTTCGATGTTTTTAATTTTCCAACTCTTTGCGCAAAAACAGAAATCCGTTAAAAATCAATAAAATCGTTTAACACAGCTATAGTACTGAAGTCGGTAAACAGCTGCTATATATGTAATATATTTTGGATTACATACTTTACAAAAAAAGGTTTCTGAGACTATAAGAGCTGGAGTTACCAAATTTGGTGACAACCCTCTGCCCACTTTTGCCCTAGACAGCTTTGAAAAAGTACATTTTTATGAACGTGTTCCTAGAATTTGAGTTCAATCGGATGATAAATATATATGTAAAGTTTATGTGCATGCTGAACATGTGCAACATCTACATTTGTGTTGTCAGCACCAATGAGTGTTGCTCAACAGGCCTTCAGCCTTGTTTAATTTAAATTTTTCATAAATTTAAACTTAATTAGACAAAGTGAAATGGTCAGGTTCATATGCCTTTAAATTTCATCCACAATGCTTTGAGTACCGGGTATCGCACAGTCGGTCACACTGGACTGTTGCTTTCCTACTTGGTCTTAAAGTCAAACGGAGTAATCGTTCGTAGAGTCCTGGGAAGATATTTTATTATTACTATAATTTAATACACACTTGTTTACAAAGTTGAGTAAACTCGACCGAAATTTTTTTGTTTGTTACACTGTATTAATATAAGACAGATTATAAAAAGGTTCATTTTGAAAATGTTTTCTGTCATAGTATTAAAAAATAATACGCTTTGTGCCATATAATTGCAGCGAGGGTTGAGGGCTTTAAGCTTGCCTTTATTTCATGGCCAACACCACCTAGTACTGCCATTCCTTTGAGCCCCCACGGGTCGTCATAAAAATACTCGACCCTAATGAGGCCGGCGATTAATCGAAAAAAAGCCAGAGTAAACATGTATATTTCCATCCCAGAGCGCTTCAGTCTGGTGAGTTGTTAATGTCATGGAAAAAGCGACATTTAAGGATCTGGTTGCGTCATGGGTGAGTTTACCATTACGAGTAATTGCAGGGCTCGAGGCCCGCCGGCAATTATGTCTGGGAATAGAAATTGCCTTGCGACAGGAGACTCCTTGTTAAATATCAATTAAACCAACTGACAAGTTAATCCCCGCGCCTAGTCCTCCAAATATGCAACGAAATATGTGCAAAATGCATATGACACAAAACTAGCGAGTGCGTCAAGTTGTTCAAAACTATTGTCACCCGTACACACAGCCAGCGCAAAATTCCATTAAAGTTTTGCATTTGAAATTGCATCAACAGAGAGCTTCTAAATGCGGGCGTTTCGTTGGGGCAGGGCTGGGGGCGTGTCTGCCCGTTGTGTGATGGGGCGTTGCATTGGGGTGTGCGTGTGTGTGTATATACATATATGGTAGCTGATACTGATTGAGGTCGTCTTAACCCTAGGTTGGCCAGAGGTAAAAGGAGCTATCATGGTTCAACTGAGGTTTGCCAGCTACTGCAGTATAGGAGACGAATAGAACTAGTTTCGTTGAAATAATGGCAACTTTTAAATTGTAATAACAACATCCACATAAAATATTAGATTCCTTATCACTTAAAGGAAGATATTAAGTCATATTAGTCATTCAATTTATAATATGCACTAAGCCTGATTACTTTGAGACCCCTTAAATGAGATATATTTTTAACGGAGATTATCACATCTGGAACTTAAGTTTTCTTATTTTAAACAATTAGTTACAATTAAAAGAAAGCTCTATTAAATACAATAAGTAAATTTGGAATGTCTTCTTTCATCATAGACTGAATATAATACAATTGCTAAGGAGAAAATTAAAAATTTTTCAATTGAAATGAGGTATTTTTTAGTTGTTTTGGTAGTAAAACATCATAAAATTTTGGACTTCGTGGCGTGTGGCAATCCAAAACTGCAAATCAAGTTAGTCGTCAATGCTCAGTGGTCGTTATGGGGTTAATTCATGCAAAGAGGTTATGCAGCTCCAGCACTTCCCTGCTTCATCTATGTTCGTTGTTATTTCATTTGACTTTTCTCTCCTTTTTGCCAGCACCCGAGCCAAGGCAAGCCAAAGGCAAATGCAAACGCAGTCGAGCCAAGCAGGCGGAGAGGTCGGAGGTCAGGAATGGCATCCCGAGTTGGGAGAGAGCCCAAGTAAGCCAATCAAGGCATTCAAAGAGAGCATATTTAAATAGCTTTTAACATGCACGAGCTGTCGGGCTGACTGCTGTAGTTAAGTGAAGGCCAAAACCAAAGGCGACACAAAAATGCAGCCAAAACGGGGCGCAGAGCAGACAATTTTGAAATCTGTCAGGGCGGGCCTGGCCAGTTTCCAGTCGTTTGGCCATGCAGTCAACGTTATGCATTTCGCATCGTCTTGCCTTTGGAGTATCAGCACCTAGAAAATGCAATGGGATGCCTGGACCGAGCTAAGATTGCCCGACTAATGGACGCTCCGAAAAGGTGTCCGGCAAAATCCAAGGCTCGTATTAATGGCAAAGCAAAAGGGTTCCAAGAGTTCGGCTTTCGAATTGTTCACTCAAAAAGGGAACTTTGGGTTTAAGAAAACGGTCATATCTGCTGAATTGCTAGTGGCCTGTACTTTCACAATTATACCCTCTCAGTAAACTGCAGGTCAGAGTTGGCTGCTAACGTATATATTTTATTTAGCCTTTTTACTATATTATTTATGCCTTTCAGTATCCATTTAAATGGTTACAGTAAGGCTTGTCTTCAATGGCAATCTCTATGTGAATAATAAAATTAAAGTTTAAGGCAATTGGAGCTCTGAAATGTTTGTAACCAATTACTCAATGGGCACAGGATGCTGCACAGAAATGAAAATCTGTTAAGGAAAGAGCTACAGGGAGGTTGGCATACCTAAGACACTTGCCCCACACATTTTCCGATTCTGTTTTCCAAGTCTGTTTGGATCACTGCTGGTCGGATGCAGTGAACCAGCCTCTGTCCACAGAGGCGGCAGTGCTAAGCAAACAGGCAAAGCATAAAATATGCTGACACAAACCCGCCCACACCCTTGCACACTTACACCCCCGCCCATATATTTCGGGGGCATTTAAGCGCATATTTATTGTACAACGTTGCGTATGCGCAATAAATTTTCACAAAATTTCGACGCATTGTGGCAATAAAATGACATTTTTTCATATTTACACATAAAGTCAACGGAGAGAGCACAAAAAAGAAGAAGGAAAGAACAACAAGGCCCGAGAGAAGGACGAAGAATGAGCCGGGGGGAACTCGTAGGCTTAGAGGAAGGCGAGGTGGCGAGGAGGCGAGGAGGCGCTGTGAAGGATGTTACAACGATTTTTTATGGCCGCTTTTGCTTTTGATATGATTCGAAATATTTTCAGCGCAGACATTCTTATTTTTATTTATATGTACTTTTATCTATACGCATTTGATATGGGATGACGCGGGACAGCAGCAGCAGCAGCAGCAACAACAAAAGCAGCCGCAGCATATGTGACGTGCTATGTTGTTGTTGTTGTTGTTGTGCAGCTTGATTCAATGCCAAAATGTTGTGCCCCTAAAACGCCGCATAGGGCCATAAAATAGGAAAATTTAAGAGGGAAATAATTACACTTTTGCTGACTGAACAGAAAAAGAATATTTTGTGATACGTCAACTGGTCAGCTGGAATCGGTTAGAGTTTCAATTTTGTACAAAAAGCAGCAGGGAGTCCAAGCATAATCAATATCGATTGTCATTTAGTAATATTATAATATTAACCCTTATTCACAAGCCAGTTTTTCTAAACAAGTACGGAAGCTACAGTCTAGTGTGCTCGACTATATGATACCCGGTACCCAAAGTTTAAAATACAAGTCCGTTTTCAGTGGCACTCTCAGCCCAAATGGCCTTAAACAAGCACCTTTGCAAAAGTCATACACTAAAGTTTCCTCACGAATTGCCCCAGTTCGAAACCATGGATGGAGACCGGACTAACCATCTGCGCCGAGTGCGACGAAGGAAGGAGATAGAAGATATTTAGTGTGTAATAAATAACTCCCAAGTTTATCATCCGATTTCACTGAAATTCATATAGGTCTGCCGCATTAATGTATTTATTTCTTAGTCATAGAAATATGATGGAAAATATATGCTAATGTAATAGTTTTTAGATATAAGTGTTTCCATTATTATATAAAATAATTGTTTGTTAAATTATCAAAATAGGATGACTGTATCATATAACTGTCATACTTTATATAACAATCTACGGAAATCGGCAACTAGTAACGTTTCTTTTCATTAAATCGAAGCCTGTCTATAATAACATATAGCTGTCATAGTAACGGTCTGGTCAAATTGCTTACTTCGCTTTCCGATGATAGAGTCCTGTCTTGTTCTCTAGTATCAGGTTCACCCCTCTTATAAAAACACTTCCATTATCAGATAACAGTATCTAGCCTCCCATGTTTCCCCTAGTGGTATTCCTTAATTTAGGGAACATTCCCTGTACTCATATATCTGCTTAAATATCTTTAACGTTGCTTTTGCGCAAACACAAACTTTAAGTCCGCCTGATGAGCTTTGCAAGTTTGCAAAGGCCTAAAAGCCTGTCGAACCCAAAGGACGAAAAAATGTTGGTGCACGCATTTGCACATGCATAATAAATAAATTCAGCCGCCCGCAGGCGGTTGCTAAGCCAATGGGGGCGGAATATGTGGGGCCGTAAAGGGCGGCTCAAATTTACGCATTTGTAATTACGTAGGAATTAAGCCGCCATCAACGTTTAATTGCTAAAAGCTTTACTCGAAACGAGGCAGCCACGCATGCCGCGGTAACGTGCCCGCGCGAACGGTGGCGGAGAAATGGAACATTTAATTAACAAATTTTACGCATTTATTTTCTATTTTCATGATGATGCTGCCCAACCGCAAACACAAAAAAAACACAACGAACAAAAACGTCCAAACAAAATCCGTGACAACATAATTTGCCTGGAACTGAACCAAAACGCTTCCGGCCACAGTGAAAACGAAGGACATTGATGCCGTCGAAGGGAAATCAGTGTCTCTGCCCTGCCCCATCACGGAGCCGCTGGATAACGTGTATATGGTCTTGTGGTTCCGGGACAATGCGGGCATACCGCTCTATAGGTGAGTCCCAGATTTCCGCTTCCAGGTCCCAGGACGAGTCCATGTCTGAGGGCTCAATTGGACCATTGTCTCGGCTTAGACACACATATAATTAAATGCAAACGAGAGTCTCGAGAGTAACTTCTACCTTTTTAAATGGTTGGGGCGCCGACGCACATAAGTATGCAATGATTTCCCTCTCTAGCTGTGTGTGTATTTAGCAGGGCTCGTGTTCGCCAGGAGAGTGTGTGATTTAGCTTAGCGCCCCCACCTGTTTTGTTTCACATTTTTTGTTTGACTTTTGCTCCCCCTGTCTGCGCCGTGGAATTAACTTAATTATGTTTACCTAATTTAGAGTGATTAACCTCGGGGCCCGACACACCGCAGGAATTATGTTCAGTCGAAAATATTCGAGGAAGGCGTCGCTCCAAAGATTAAATTACGGAAAATTGCGAAGCCAATGCAGGTCAGATCGGAGGTCGTCTGGAGTGGAGCCCCCAGTAAAGTGGCTGTAATTGCCGACTCTTGGTCCAAAGCCTGAAGGGGTTACTTCTAATTGCATTCACGGCATTTTCATGCTCCGTTGCGCCTTTTGGTTGTCAACCAACCTGTTTTTCCAAGCTAGAGTAACTTGGGGCGTCCTGCAAGAATAAAGCAATAAAAAATCAGTAAAACCTTAAATTTAATTCGAAGCTATACTGGATCAATAATATCAAAAGTTGGCATAAATCAAGTCTAAGAAGGATGACTGGAAAAACGCAGAAAAATTTAATTTCTAAGAAAAAGTCTTAAATTAACTTACATATTCGCAAAATCTATTTAAAGCCTCCTAGTATCTGCGAGGATTTTATATGAAATTTCATTTTAACTTTATTATTTATTAAATTCATTATTTAGTCATTAAATGCATAATTCATTTTAAATTTATAATATAATTTAATAGATCCAGAAAAAATTCTTTAGTGAAGTATATATTGACATTTTTTTAGTGTTTCAGTAATACGAAGTGCATAAGCCACTAAAGGCTTTTAGAACAGCTATGTTTTATTATTTTCATTTTTTAAAATAATTAATTAATTTAAATGTGTTTAAATTTATTTTGATTCTTTTATATTAAATATTAAGTATTACCAAATTCCCATTTTCCTCTTTGTTACAAGCAAAATCCCCCCAAACTACAAATTTATCATAACTTCACTCCCGTTTTAAGACTTAGCGTAATATTTAAGCTAGCTGCTGCATTCAGAATGGAATTTTGCTTTAATCCCTTGGATTTGTTTGTTACAAACCCTGACTTAAATTTTCCGCCGAGCGAATTGTGTTTGTCATTTTTGCCGCTAAACTGCGTCCCAGTTAGCTGAACTCAATTTGTCCTTAGGGTATTTCTAAATTCAATCAGCCAGTGCGCTTTGTTTCCTGTCCCGCCTACTCCGGCCTTCGTCCTGGCGAGCCCCACATCCTTGCAGTCCCGGTGCATTTCCATTTCACTCAATTTGCACAGCGTCGCGCTGCTCGCACTTGCGTATTATTTAGCCATAAACATTTTCCGCCCCGACTGGGCCCCGACTCCCTGCAAACTGTTATTAAGTTGGGCCCTCTTTCGGCAATTTTACTTCGCACACGCGCCACTTACTCTTTCAGTCGCACTCTCACTCCTACTTCCAATTAAATGAAGTCCAACTGCTTTTTAGTTTTTTAATTAAAATAGCGGCTAAAGAACTAAAAAATAAACAAAAAATTGGGTTAACGTTGCCACACTGGGCGAAGTGTTGGATTGCTTTCACAAAGTGCATTAAATTGCATAAAGATATCGTATCGAAACTCTTGCCATAAATGAATTTGTCAAAGATTTTGTCAAGATTTATTAAATTGCATTGCTCAATCAGACGACAGAGTCTACAAAGTGTAGATTTTGAATATATAACATATTTAACAAAACAGGCAATAGCAAGATTTTTTCCAAGATATATACTTAAATTTTATCCAATTTAAATTGAAACGTTTATTAATAAATCTGTTATAAAGTCAAATACTGCATATTTACCCTTTGTTTAATATATAGATTTTGAATATATAAAATATTTAACAATACAGGCTATAACATGGTTTTTCCAAGATATATATTTAAATTGTATCCAATTTAAATTGGAATTTTTTTAAATTAATCTGTTAAAAAGTCAAATACTGCATATTTACCCTTTGTTTAATATATAGATTTTGAATATAAAAATTATTAAACAAATCAGGCAATAGCAAGGCTTTTCCAGATATATACTTACATTATTTTCCAATTTAAATTGGAAATGTATATTAATTAATCTGTTATAATATATATATATATATAATGAATATATAAAATATTTGACAAAACAGGCAATAGCAAGGCTTTTCCAAGATATATACTTAAATTTTATCCAATTTAAATTTGAATATTTATTAATTAATCTGTTATAAAGTCAAATACTGCATATTTACCTTTTGTTTAATAAATACATTTTAAATATATAAAATATTTAACAAATCAGGCAATAGCAAGGCTTTTCCAAGATATATACTTACATTATTTCCAAATATTAATTGGAAATGTCTATTAATTAATCTGCTATAGAGTAAAATACTGTATATTTACACTTTGTTTAATATATAGATTTTGAATATATAAAATATTTAACAAAGCAGGCAATAGCAAGACTTTTCCAATATATATATACTTAAATTGTATCCAATTTAAATTGGAACGTTTATTAATTAATCAAACTAATTAATTATAAAGTCAAATACTGCATATTTACCTGTATTTATTTTAATATGGAATGCGACATTTTGCTCAGTGTGCTTTGGGCTTTCCCTCTCGCTGATGCTTCTGGCATTGCAGTTGCCACTGTGGCTGTTGCTGCTTCTGGGGTAGCCGCACTTGAGCCGGCTGCCGCCGACTGTCGACTGCCGACTGGCGCCGTGCCGCAATTAAGTTGTTGCATTCGCAGCGAGTGCGCAGGCAAGTTCGACGGATTCCCGCATAAATTATTGTGTGTTGCATACAAAGGACGCTTAAATTTCAGCCAGCCACAAAAGCAGCCGAAGTGGCTGCATCGCAGCAGCCGTTGTGGGCGGGACGAGGGGCGACGGAGAGCGAGGCTGGGAGCGCAGTAAGGACCACTTTGGATTGGCAGTCCTCAGTCTGGCTTCAAATTTGACACTGTACAATTGCATCGCCGGCACCGTTGCAACCGAAAATATAATTGACAGCGGTTGCTTTAATAAATTTAAACTCATGGCAGCCCCTGGTTGAGAGATATTTATGAATTATGCACACGAAATGTAATATGTATATAAAATATGCATTTGCTTGTATGTAGGCAATTAAATCTAAGGGCTTGGTGTGGGATTGGAATATTACAAACTACAACACTCTTAAGATTTCGTTGAAGGCACTATTTATTATATATATAAATTACTTATATAGGCTGCTTATATATTAGGTGTTTTTTATTTTTCCATGAAAAAAGAAATAGTGCTTGTGTTCGGTTCTCCTCAAAGTAGAATTCGCAGATCTCGATACCCATATTTTATCGATTTACTATCGGATTTATTATAAACTTATTTTTATAATAGACTTATTCGCACTACAGTTCATTATATATATTAATATTATCAAGCTTTCGGTAATATTTATAAT
This sequence comes from Drosophila pectinifera, assembly GCA_008042775.1. Taxonomy (NCBI): domain Eukaryota; kingdom Metazoa; phylum Arthropoda; class Insecta; order Diptera; family Drosophilidae; genus Drosophila; species Drosophila pectinifera. Next base: position 333,107 of record VNKC01000865.1, read on the forward strand.
ATGGTATTCGTCATATGTTATAAATAACAAATGTATTTGCTTGTATGTATGCAATTAATGCTATGTTGTATTCAATCTTAAAATTAAGCCCTTAAATTTGAGATGGAATACTACATAGCAGTTGAAAGTTTCAATCTACAACATTCTATAAACATTTCTTTGAAGTCACTATTGTTTATATATCACTCAAGTAGGCTCTTTATATATTAGGTGTTCTTTATTCACCCACGAAAATATAAAAAGTGCTCTCATTGGGCTCTCGACAAAGTAGAAATCGCAGATCTCGATGCCTCTATTTTATCGACTTACTATCGATTATTATTTTAATAGACTAATCACACTACAGTTTCATTATATTAGACTAATTGTTAGTTAGTTAATGCTTATAATATATAATTCCTAATATGTTCCTACACTAATTTATTAATATATATAATATGCATTTGCTTGTATGTAAGCAATTAACTATAAGGGCTTAATTTGAGATGGAATACTACATAGCAGTTGAAATTCTAAATATACAAAATTTAATCAACATTTCGTTGAAGTCACTATTTTTATATATCACTATTTTCCCTGGCATCTTGGGAATGCACATTCCTTGGCTCTGCTAGCAGAAATTTACGTCTGTTGTCTTTTAAGACCAGAAGCTCTTAGAAGTTCGAAACTCTCTGGACTCAGAAACTTGGCCCATTAAACGCAGTGTAGGCTTAAATGTTCGGTGGAATCGGGAAAATAAAATGGTAGAAAAGCAAAACAAAAAATAATTTTATCTGCAGCGCATAAATTGCATTTGGCAAGGCTGTGCACGGCGCGGAGGCTCGGCCCCTCCCCTGGACCTCCACTGCCTAATGAGCAAACCGAAATATATTACGCTAATTCTCGTGCAAAAAGTTTAGAGGCGTCCGTCCAGGAAGCGCGGAGGCAAGAGAGGCGGCTGACTTATATTGGCTATGGATTTCATTAATTTCAGAGCGGGTTGGCGTTCCGGGCCTTATTCAATTCGCGAGCCAGGCCCAAATTAAATATTAATCGTGGCGTGGATGGGCGGGTGTTCCGTGGCTCGGTTCCGTGTTATTTAATGTATTTGTGTCTGTTCTCCCCCCTCGTTCCAGCTTCGATGTGCGCGATAAGGAGAGCAGGAACCAGCCCCGACATTGGTCAGCCCCGGAGGTTTTTGGCTCACGTGCCAAGTTCCACTTTGACTCGCAGCCAGCAACCTTGGAAATTAAGGTGAGATTTACCCGCGGGATCGGCAATCCGAGCCCATTCGTTTTCAGGGGGCAGTGTGAGGGAGGGAGGTCCTGTTTAATATTTCAAGTTAGTCGGAATTAAATGCGACATTGAATCGAAGTGCACCGGATTGGATGCCTTTTCCGGGCCACTGAGCTTCGCTTTTCCAAAGGAAAACGGTATGCATAAGTGCACTTTCAAGGGTAAAAAGAAGAAATTATGGAAGCCTGCCAATTAGATTTAAGCAAGCAGTTAAAGAAAGTATTTCAAGATATTAAATAAGAGAATTTAGCCAATAAGGCAGTGAGTATTAAGTGAAAGTCCGAAATGCGTTTCAGACAAATTAAAAACAAAGAAAAAACAAGCGAGGACAACAAACAACAGAGGCAGCAGCAACTAGCGGAAGTGGCAATGGCGAAAACATGGCTAAGAAGAGCCGAGGAACCGAGGAACCGAATGGAATGTGGAAAACAAATTTAGATATCAAAAGTTGTTAAATTGCCTGGCGCACGCGAAATGTTTATTAATGTCTTGCATGTTTGCAGATAACTTGATTTAGCGTTTCTGTCATGCAACACATAGATAGGGCTGTGTGTGCGGCAGCCGGCGTACTTATGCAATGTGTTTGCTACTTCAACTCATCGCATTCCCGTTCCCGTTCGCGTTCGCATTCGCATCGCATTCGTGGCCGTCTCGCCGCGGATTGCCCTTCCCGGGGCCAGTCTTGGCCCGGCATTTGACTTTTTAAAGGCCAACTCGGTCGGGGTCTTAAGTGAGTTAAGCAATAAACAGCCAGCAGGGCGGTTCGGGGACAGCAGGTTCGTTAACGAGCTGCATTTTGAAATGAATGTGAAATGCACACGAAAAGGCGGCCACCATAAATCCGGCGATCGCAGGAGAGGGCTCCGAGTGAGCGAATTTCCAGCAGGACGAGGTGAGCCTCTCCCACTTGGAGAGGTCATGAATTATGTGCTAAAATTGCTCTGGCTTATAAATTCATTTTAATTGCGTTTCAATTGCGAGCCAATTAACTTTGCGCTCTTTATGAGTGCCAGCGAGTGCTGGAGCGAGGTTCGTAAGTGGTTGTCCTGAAAGGAGAGACACACTCAGGCCCGGCATTAGCGATTCCACTTCTGGGGTGATTTTCAAGCAATCCCAGTCAAAAGCCAGTTCAGCAGGTCAAGCGCTGTAATATTTTCAAAATAAATCACCTTTTCATTGGGATTTCAATACGTCTGATTATATTTCCTTTCGCACACCTAAAATATGAGTGCTACCTTTAGATTAGGTACAAGTATCAACAAGGTATTAACTGTTAACTTTGTAAGTTTTTAATTGGAGCCACAACTATGAGTAGCGTTTAAAAGAAGTCACATACTACAAGAAAATCTAAGCTCTATCAATAATCTGATAAGTTTTTAGTGCATTTTATTATTAGGAAAATGAATTAGCAAAGAAATGATTTATTTGAGAAAATTTCAACCAGAAACTTTCATATTACTGGTCAAAATCCTACTGTGTCCAATTCAATTATTTAATAAGTGAACAAGCTGGCCCGGACAAGTGGCTGTCAGGTAGACAATACACGGAAAACTTATTTATTGAAAACCGTACAGACTTGGCCAAAATCTAATTTTATCGGAGAGACAGGCTAGGACTTTGAGCCACTAAACTGCAAACCGCAAGAGCTCCGGTGTCATGCAATATGGAAAATATAAGGCTGGGAACACCGTTCTGAGAAGTGGCTGTGTGCATGCTAATCGTCTGTTTACCTCTGTTGCAACCACAAATAATAACTTACAATTTTTGCAGGATATCAAGCGTCATGATCAGGGCATTTACCGCTGTCGTGTGGACTTTCGCACCAGTCAAACACAGAGCTTCCGCTTCAATTTGTCAGTAATAAGTGAGTGTTGCCCCAAATGAAACATTGAAATCGTATTCATGAGGGCCATTGAAAATTTACCGTCCTCTCCTCTACCATCTACCATCTACCATCTACCGTCTCCCCTTCCATTTGTTTGTTCTCAGTCCTTCCGGAGCAGCCAATCATTCTGGATCGTTGGGGTCGTCAGCTGAATGGCACTCAATTGGGGCCCAAGCAGGAGGGCGACGATATCGTTATCACTTGTCGTGTGGTGGGCGGTAAGTTGAAAGTTGAGCTGGCCGACTACAAAGGACGAACTTAACCCCAATACCCCGATACACACACACACGAGCCACATCCGTGTGCTCGGCTAGACAATTTCCTGTTAATTTCCTTAAAAGCTTTGGCCGGCCAAAGCAAAAAACGGCGCAGGACGAAGACTGCTGTGCTGCAAATGAAAATATCACAAAGTCAGCTTTGGCTGTCCTAGCCCTCGCCTCAGATTGGCTTGTGGTATTTTCTCAAGCCTGACTTTTTAATTTGCACCATTTTTCGTTTTTACAACCGTTCTACTTACGCCCCTCCCCCGCTTACCCGCTCTTCAGCTACTGATTTCTTTACTTTACTTTTTTTGGGTTATCCCAATAGGTCGGCCGCAACCGCAGGTCCGGTGGCTCGTAAATGGACTGCTCGTCGACAATCAAAACGAGCACAATTCCGGCGATGTTATCGAGAACCGTCTGTTGTGGCCGTCGGTGCAGCGGAACGATTTGAATTCCGTATTCACATGTCAGGCTCTGAATACGCAATTAGATAAGCCCAAGGAGAAGAGCTTCATACTGGATATGCACTGTAAGTGGGTGTGCCCTTCGCCTGGTACTACTCTGGAGTTAGAAAAATAAGGCATTTGTACATTTTTGCCCAAGAAATTATTTTAAAGTTTTAGTAAAATTATATTACTGGCACCTTATGAGTCAGTTTAAATAATAAAGCTTCCTAGCTGCCCTCCCTCGAGTGCTCTGTGTGCGCAACTCTGCTTTAAAGCAATACCTTTAGCTTCGGCTTTTCACAAGGCTAAATGCCAACTCACAGCAACATTATAAGGGCCGTTAAATAATTATATGCTAACTGGAGAACAACATTGTCGATGAGGGCGTCACCGCTCGAATGTCAGGTCCTCGTGTTCGCAAAAGCCCGTGCCCTCGTTTTCCCAGTCCAAGTCCAAGTCCCAGTCCCAGTCCCCACCACGGTTCCGCCCCGACCAAGGTGGAATCGTAAAGCACAAGGCGCTAGGAGCCCAAGGAGCAGAGTATCAACGAGCTGCAGACACGGCAGCCGCTGGCCGGACAAAGTCATAATCCTGCCAGGAAGTGCAGCACTTGAGAGCTGTCGAGACGTAATAGACACAAATTGTTGTTGATACTGCCACACACACAAAGCCTTAGTAAACACAACCGAAGGTGGTTTGAAATGATTGCCGTACAAAACGAACTGCAATTATGAGACCATGAAATATTATGGTAAACAGTTTTAATTACAATTGCATTGAATTGAATGTTCTTCCTGTCCAATTATAGTGAAGCCCCTGGTGGTGAAAATCCTGGACCCGCCCAGCTCGATGATTGCCGATCGTCGCTACGAGGTTTCCTGCGAGTCCTCCGGCTCCCGGCCGAATGCCATCATCACCTGGTACAAGGGAAAACGCCAATTACGCCGCACAAAGGTGAGTGGGCGGGCTGCACTGGGTGACACTGGGTGGTTTTGGTTTTGTGGACTGGATTGGAGTGGAGCACGGAGTGACCGCAATCGACGCAGCTAGTTGGCTCGCTCTCTGCTGCTGTTGACTGACTCACGTTCAGCTCGATAACTTATTGTGTTTGCACAGTCATGCCAAACAAACGGAGCTCGTAACTCGTGGCCACCTCCACCTCCACCTCCGTCTCCCAGGCCGCATGCCGCACATCGCACCGTCAGGATAGTGCAGGGACAGACATGACCTGCCACCCACTTGTTGTTCCTGGGCGTGGTTCACACTCGCAGCTGGGTCCTAGTCCAGCGCCCCGAGACACCCACAGCTTGGTTAGAATAAACACAGATAATGTGATATAAACTCCACAATACACAAGCGGTTCTAGGACGCTTTGCATTTCGCTCGGGCTCTCCCACTTTTCCCTTTAACTGGCCGAGGGTATCAGCAATATTAAGAAGGCTCCGTACTGATTATGAAGTCAAATTATTTTAATTTCCCATATTATTTAAATAAGAAATATACAGTAGACCAACTCTGTTATGATTGATAAGAAATCGGTGGCAAGTACTTTGTCTAAAGTTCTTTAATATGTTATTATTACTATTAGGATATTCATATTTTATTTTGCATTATTATTTGAATAAGCAATATACACTAGAACAACTATGTTATGATTGATCAGAAATCGGTGGTAGTTATTTAATTTCAAGTTCTTTAATAGGTTACTATTATTATTAGAATATTCATATGTTATTTTGCAATATTATTTGAAAAAGAAATATACACTAGACCAATTCTATTATGATTAATCAGAAATCGGTGGTAATTGCTTAACTTAAAGTTCTTTAATATGTTACTATTATTATTAGAATATTCTTCTTTTAATTTGCAATATTATTTTATATACAGTATACCAACTCTGTTATGATTGATCAGAAAAGGATGGTAGTTACATTATTTAAATTTCTTTAATATGTTATTACTATTAGGATATTCATGCAATACTATTTGAATAAGCAATATATAATAGATCAACTCTGTTATGATTGATTACAAATCGGTGGTAACTACTTTATTTAAAGTTTTTTAATATGTTTTTATTACTATTAGGATATTCATCTTTAAGCCTTTTAATCGTTAGTATTTTTCATATCAAAAGCCGCTAGGGTATACCCATCCTTGGTATTCCAGGCTGGTTGTCTATATGTGGTATAGTTTTCCTTTTTTTTTCCTGAACTTTGGACAAATTTATGGGAGTTTTGGTGCAATTTTGTTGCAATTCATTTTTGTGTGTCGGGACCTCGAGTCTAGCTTTGCTTTGGCATATCCTAACCAGGCCTCTCAGGTCTGGCTCGTTGTTTATGTCCGTGTCTATCCGCCTATATATATACAGGCTGATTGCTTTGCCGTTTGGTCTGCGCCGGGGCAAATGTTTTTAAAGACCGGAAATGTTTTTCAGTAGTTTTCATGTAGCATAAAGTTGCCGTAATGCGGCATAGCCCGCTTGCCCCCACCTCAAAGTGCCCAGTCCTGCCATCCAACATGTTTTACATGCCTTTTCGTACCCTACTTTGGGGTTTCTAATATTCCTCCATGTCTGTGGGTGTTCTAGCCGTGGAAACGGGGCATTAATCAAGCCCCGCAGACGGTCTAATTGAGAAGTTTAGCCTGCGGACGTAAATAGTCTATGCGAAGCGGAGGCCTGAATAAATATTTTTTAAATATTTCCAGCAATTCTTGAGTTAACCTGCCAGAACGGGATTTTCTTCTAAATTAATTTAAATTAAATTGAATTAATTCAGGTGAAGCTATTCCTAAAGAGCTGCTTCCTTTGATGTTGCAACAAAATGATACAATATTGATAATCTTTTTGTAGTTATAAAATCATCCAACCTATCAAATGATCTAATTAAGGTAAAAAATTTCAATTGTATTAAGCAAGTTCATTCATATTTAAATTAATATCCCGACCACTGAGTTTATAAGCAACCATTTGCAAATCAAGCGGCTGGACTGGTTAAATATTTACGTATTTATAGGAGCTCAACAAAAGACAACCAAATTGACCGCCGGTCACCAAAATAATTCCGCTTAACGTCCAATCGATCATATTTTGCCACCGAGTGGAAGGATTTATGTGGCTGCTAACTGCCAGCACTTTGACACCCACAAACCGCCAGCCCGCATCACATATCTCGGCAACGCCTTGCCTTGGAGCAATTCCAGCAATGTGTGAACTGCCAGCTTGGAGTAAGGGTTTGGGGTATCGGGGTAGAACCCTTTATGACCATACCAACTATAGGGAGAGCGGAGCTCAACTAATTGTGTGACGCCTTGCTGGTGTCCCTGTCTGCCATTAAATTTATAATACCCCGCAAGCACATACGCGCGCACACACCCTCACGTGGCACATAAAACCCGAACAAACACACTAATAAATTTTAAATTGCAAACATAAAATATTTCGACAAATTTGTAAGCAAAAAAGCACAAAGAGGCCAACCAGAAGGAAAATCTGGCCCGAGGCAAGGTCTGAGTCGCTGTCTCGACTGGGCTCTATTGGGCCCGGACCCGGACGCGGCTGGCGGGGAAAACTTAATTAATGCAGAAACATTTTCTTATATTTTCTGTGCACTTTTTCCTTTTTACAGGACGACATATCAAAGAACTCGACACGCTCCGAGCTGAGCTTTGTGCCGACCACAGACGACGATGGCAAATCGATAACATGCCGTGCGGAAAATCCAAATGTGAATGGCCTGTATTTGGAGACCATGTGGAAATTGAATGTCGTTTGTAAGTATTACAAATTGTGCTTAAGTCTAAAGTATGAGCGGAGCGTAGGAAGGTTGCCCCAAAGAAACACCAGGCGGAGGCAGCCCAAAGGAGGGCCATCGGCAAAGAAAAACCATTGCCGACAGCTACCAAAAGGTAGACAGTCCCGGGCCCAGGACAGGACCTCGAACAGGCTGAAATTTATTACGTCGGCGATGTCGCCATCGCCATCGCTGCCGTTGAAAGCCTTTAAAATGCAAATAAATCAAAGACAAATGACAAATTGTGAATAATTTGCCAAAGGGCCAAAACACCGTAGTCGGTCGGCGCGGGCATCGGTGGGGAGCGAGTACAAATGAAATATGTGGGCTAACAAAATATATGGTAGTCGCTTAAATTAAATGAAGGACTTTTGAAGTGGCCCGTCCCCATAAGAATAAATAAAAATAACTTAGCAAGTAGTCCCCAAGTGGAGATACGAAATTGGGTCCCAAATTGTTTACCGCCATCAGATTTCACCTGCAAATTTAATGGAATCTCCCAATAATTGTAAGTCCCACCTTAAGCTACTTCAATCCGGGCTCCACCGCCCCGACATAACCATCAGGGACGTACTGCGGACATCGTAAAGTTCACGGCAAAAGTGTTGGGCAAAGGGGGAGAGTAGCACTCAATTGCGTTACGTATACGCCACGTTTGGCGTGGCCAAAATGTGTTTACTGTACCGCTCCCCATTTTCCCTCCTTGGATTCCAGGGCATCACGTAATGGCGTTTTCTTTTGCTTTTCGTTTGTTAAAATATGAATATTTTGTTAACTTCAATCTGAAATGATGGCGCACCCCCGCCAAAAATTACTGGTTACGCCAGCCAAAACTCGACTGTGCGTATGCGACTATGGATATACACATTTGTGTGCAGCGTAATATGATTATATTTTTTATGCGCCACACATACTTTACAGGCCCATATTTTATGTTTTAGAATTTTATATTTTATTTGTTTGTTTTTGCCCACGTTAAGGCGATTGCCGCTACTTCCCACCGTCCTTACGCTTGTTTTTGTTGCTACGTTGGCGCAAATAAACTTTATGATAGGCACGTACGGAAACAACAAGCTCATACACACACCGGTGTGTGCTCAACTGTTTGCGTCTTGCGGAAGCTCTTGTGTTCTCCCAGAAAATTCAAAAAATTTAATAAATAAAAATAAATATCTCAACGCTTTTTACTCTTGAAATCACTTTAAAAAGAATATTCTAAATTATAATTATCAAGTAATTGGAGAATTTTAGTGTTGCCTTATTATATTATAAATATTGTGTTAATATATTATATTATATATACAAATATATTTTGTATTTAATATCCTATTGTTAATCTCTTTAATCCATACATTTTCCCTGTTGATTTATGCATTAAACATTACATATACTTACTTTTTTTCAAATACTCCTTTTTCACTGCTGGGAATTAAAGACTCTAGATTCAGGAATATAAATTAATATCTCAACCCTTTATACTCTTGAAATTATTTTTATTTTTATTAGAATTCGAATTTTAGAATTTCATTGTTGCCATATTATATTATAAATATTAATTAAATATATATTGTATATATAAATAAATATTAATATATTATATTATATATACCAATATATTTTGTTTTGAATTTCTTATTTATAATCTGTTGAAACCATAAATTTTTCATGTTTGTATATGCATTAAATATTACATATACTTACATATAATTTACTATTTATTACTTCTTATTATATTATTATTATTATACTATTATGTTATGAAAATTATGTCTGATCATTCGTGGAAAGTTGGTTATATTGGGCTATAGTACACAAACTGGGCTGATTTTCTTCAAGTGGTGCTGGCTTTAAATTAAGTACATGTAGAATTTATACGGCCGTAATTCTTTATGTCTTCTTTTTGTTGCCTGTACGATATCTGCATCACGCGTGAGTTATTATGCCAACTGCGTTTTGGCTTCTTAGCCACGACATTTGCCAAGGCCATTTGGTCATGCCCTGCGCCAATCGGTGCCCTCTCGCACTTTTCTCGCAATCCTCCGACTGCCATTGTATATTTTGTTTATATCTCGCATGTGTGACACGCTCCTTTTAAAATTTATAATGTATCCGACGGAGGGGCTCCAGTAGGACCCCTAGCTATGGAAACAAGACAAAACATGCAATGCAATCACAGACGCTGTGCAGATTCCCCCAAGAGTGCAGGACTGAAATAGAATCTGTACAGTGCAAAAAAAGCCTCACAGGGAGGTAGAAATTGTCCCAGTTTACAGGCCAAAAAGGGATTGTATTCTATTTAATAATATTCAAATGAATTAATGTTGATTCCTGTTGACCAACATCCTTACTTTCAGTTGATAGCTAGGGAACTGAATTGCAAACTAGAAATAGTTATAAATATATTTGGATTTATTCCTTAAATATATTTAAGGAGTATGGTTGAAAGCTTCTCGCTGTAGCTGAGTTTAGGCCTAAAATAATCAAATGATTCCTTCTCCCTTTAAAGTATAAACTTTGAGCACCAGGTAGATTGCTAATTAAGTGTTTTATTTCAGTGAGCTGTATGGAAATAGATGATTTTTTTAAGTGTACGTGTAGCAGCCCTCGCAACAATACATATGAATCACATACGCACGCAGACGGGCTGTAAGTGTCTGCCCGTATGTGCTTTTGTGGCCATTGTTTATGACCGGGAGCTGCTCCGTGCTCCGAGCTCGGAGCTCCGTGCTCCCTGGTTCCTGGTCCCTGCTCCTCGGCTGCTGGTGGAGCGTGCCTGGCATTTTTGAGAAGGGAAGCTTACGCCATGTGTATTGCACTGAATGCCACAATTTGAGTTGATATTTTTAAAGTGGCAATAGAAACCGGCTTCGGGCGGGAGCCCACGCAGGCGACTTGTGTGGGATGGATGGGCTCCCAGGCAGCGGAGATGCCGTATCTGGGGGCGGTGTCATATTAATGGCTCTCCACGATGGAGTCGGAGGACAAATCGGCCACCAGGGCATCGTAGACGCCGTGCGGCACCACGGTGCCCACGATTTTCTTGTTCACGTCGGTCTTGACGCGTATGATCTGGATCTTGTGGCCGCTCTTCTCGAGGATCAGCTCGATCCGGTCCCAGATGGGCAGCATGAGCCCGGAGAGGACATGGTAGGGGCGCACCCGGAGCCCCACCTCGCAGCCCGCCGGGAAGGGACAGGCGCGGTTCCAGTACACGTGCGAGCACTTGTTCAGGCACACGTCGTACTGCTGCTGCCAGAAGTCGCGGGCCGCCTCCGGCTCCACCTTCACGTAGCGCGTCAGGATGGAGCTGAGCGTCTCTAGGCGCACCTGGGGCCCCGTGTTGGGCCGGTAGAGCTGCAGGCTGATCTTGCCGGGGGCGGAGGCAGCTCCCTCCGACGCACTGGACTTGGCCTGCAGGCACAGAATAGAGGAGTTCTTGTTGTGGCGCAGCTGCTGGAGCACGTAGAAGCCGTCGTGGTCATGGCGGCCCTCCTTCCGGTACCTACAGACAGAGACAGAGATCGGGTCAGGTAGGGGTGGTCCTGCGGAGGGACTGTACTTACTTGGCCAAGGCCGTCTCGTAGGACATGCCCCGCTCCACAGTCACAGTGTGGAGCTCGGTGGCCGCCGTGCCGGTGGCATGCTTCCGGACGAACCTCATCAGCTTGACCGACTTCACACACGCCCCGTGGGCGTCGAGGTCGAGGATGCCCAGGTCGAAGTGACCCGTGCGCTTCATCTGCATGATCAGAGAGTACATCTTGTCCAGGAAGAACTTGAACAGGGCGTTCTGCACCTCCACACGACAGCCGAGGATGCGGTTGAGGAACTTGGATATGTTGTTGCTGTCCTTCTCCACGGAGAACAGCTTCACCTTGTTCTCCTCGCGCACATTGAGCATCCCCACGCCCGCCATGGCCACGCTGCAGTCGTACAGGAAGTCGCCCTTGTAGGAAGCGGGCACGTTGGAGTGGTCCAGCGGCTTCTCCCCGGTGAGCTGCTGCATCACGTTCTCGAGGGCGCTCCGGCCGATGCTGTTATCGATGTTGAACTGCGAGAGGTCCCGGGCGTCGGTGGCCCGCCGATCGCCCTGGGTGAGGGCACCCAGACTCTCCAGCCGCTTGGCCACCGTGGAGGCAAAGCGCCGCTCGCCGGCCAGGTCCGTTATGACGAAGACGTACTCCGGCGAGTTCACCTGGTTCGAGCGGTGCGTCCGCCCGAACTGCTGGATGGCCCGGTCCGCGCTCCACGGCAGCTCCAGGGTTATGTGCAGGCGGCGCCGCTGGTTGGACACGCGCTTGTCGCTCTGCAGGGAGATGCCGCTGGAGGCCGCCTCGGAGATGATGGCCACGTGCTTGCTGCCGACCATGAACCGCTGCTTCTCCCGGTAGTTGACCAGGTCCATGGAGGTGTCGCTCTCGCAGCGCGGCTCGTACTTGTAGCCGTCGTACTCCGTCCGCACCACCCTGCCCCGGCGGCCGGTCATCTCGGCCACCAGCTTGGTGCCGCCCAGCTCCGAGATCAGCTTGTCCAGCGTGTTGGACGGCATGCGCCGGCCCAGGATCTCGATCTTGTCCAGCAACAACTCCCTGGCTCTAATGCAGCGCTCGACGTCGTGCTCGGTGATGTTGGCCTTCTGCAGCTTCGTGTTGTCAAAGGTGTACGTGGCATCGCCATCGTTGTCCTGGGCCCGCATATTGTTGCATAGATGCTGCAGGATCCTCTCCTGCATGGTTATCTTCTCCACTGCACGAGGGAAGAAGTGTGAATTAGTCGACGGGGAGCCCTTCTCCCACCTCTAAACTCACCCTTTTCCACCTTGGGCGGCCGTCCTCGCCGCTTGCGTCCCGACTTGGCCCGCTCACCGTCCACGGTCAAGCTGCTCTCGTACATCTCGATGTCGCTTTCCCCCGCCTCGGCGTCCATGTCATCGTCGAACCAGTCGGAATTCATCTTGGCCTTCTTAGGCCGCGGCGGACGGAACCGGGGCTCGGGCTCGAACTCGCCAGTGTTGAGCAGGCGGTGGAAGGAGTCGCGCTTCGGCGCCGGAAAGTGCTTCTCCACGAACGATTGGATGATCATCTTGGAGGTGGACACGAAGGAGCTCAGCCTGCCGTTGTGGCGCTCAAGGTGCTCGAGGGTGCGGGACTCCCCCGTCGACTGCAGGCCGATGACCACCGCCTTGCCCATCCGCGTGGCCTGCCGCGTCATCTTGACCACGTGGTTCACCTTGGAGGCGATGCACAGGTTCTTGAAGAACCGCTGGTGGGCGCACCAGAACTGGCAGGTGATGATCTTCTGCACCCGGTTCTCGATGCACATCAGGCGGCAGGCCTTCAGGAACTTCTTGTTGATCTCGGCCCACAGCTCGGCGGCCAGGTTGTAGGTCTTTCTGAACTCCTTCGGCATGGGCACCTCCTCGATGCGGAAGCTCACGTCCTTGAAGCTCAGCTGCCGGGCAATGTAGGTGCCCCTGAGCTTCATGTCCATGGCCACGATCTCCATTGCTCCAATGCCGCGCTTCTCCACGGCGTTCACGAACTCAAAGAACTCCGGGTAGGCGGTGCCAGGACCCCAGAGACCCAACCTCACCATATAGGCCATGTTCCTGGGCTCACTGGCTCCCGTGGCCGAGGCGTAGACCACTCTGGCATGCGGCAGTAGCTTCTGCAGGTCCAGAACCGTAGTGCCCGTCTTCGTGGACTTGCCCACGTTCATCAGACTCAGGTTCTTGGCCTTGTGGCACTCGTCGAAGACGATCACCCCGTCGAACTTCTTGCCAAACCAGTTGACCAGTTGGCGCAGCCGCGTCTTGTACTTGGAGTTGGCCGTCAGGGACTCGCCGATGAGGGCTGTGTACGTGCAGAATATCACGCCCTTCTTGAAGTTCTCGTTTTCCTCGGAGTCTATCCGACTGTACTTGAACTTGTTGATGGCCACCACGCGGACTTTGTCGTGGGCGCCTATGTCGTACAGGTCCCGCTCGGCGTCGAACTTCAGGTCATTGGATACGGAGACCCAGAGCGCTCGCTTCCTGCCCTTCATGTAGTTGTCGAAAATGATCCCGGCAATGGTCCTGCCCTTGCCCACCCCGGCTCCATCGCCCAGCAGGAAGCCGGCCCGCTCCCCGCTGGGCAGGATCTGCTCGTGAGCCTGGCAGGCGTAGATCACCGCCTCCAGCTGCAGGGCACTCAGGCAGCTGGTGGTCCTCTGGGGCAGTGCCAGCTGGTAGCTGATGTCGGGCAGTTCCACCGAGGAAAGCGTCGCCGTCTCCACCACTGGATCCGGATGGGCCATTCCGAACTTCAGCTTGCTTGGCCAGTACTCCGCGAAGGTGTCGGCCACTCCGATCTCCTCGTAGTCCACTTCCTCGTCCTCGACTGCCTGGCCGGTCGGCGACACGATACCAGCCGCATCCCTGGGCCTCAGATCTCCGGCCCCCGGACACCCGGGCACTATCATGGGCAGGGCCAAGTAGGGCTGTCCGCTTTGCAGAATCTGGTGCAGCTGACTGGCCGTCAGGCTCTCCAGCTCGTTGACCTTCATGATGGGCTGGGCCAGCGGCACTTCTGCAGATGAAGTCGTCACACTCGTGACGAGCCCATCTGGAGCAGTGGTGTAGGTCAGGGACACAACCTGCCCCTGAAGCCCTGTCAGTTGAGCGACCATTGGAACTTGGGTCAAAGGCCGTTGATGGCTTCCAGCCACTGGCTGGGGCATCTGAAGCGGTCCAGGATTGATCACATCGGTGGCCTTGTTGGCCGCTGAGCTCTGGGAAGCTGTAGCGAGTTGCAGGTTGCTCATTGGAAGTACCTGACCACCCACTGCAGAGTTTGCTTCCGTTGTCTGCTGGTCAGGATTGAGTAACGAGTTGAGGAGGTCGTCCAGGGACTCGTCGGCCTCCTCAGTCACCTCCACCAGCGGCAAGGAGTCCAGTTCCGCCTGCAGACGTGCGTCGATTTCGGCCTCCGTTTCCTGGGCGCTTGCTGGTAGCTTCTCCTCCAGCTTCTTCGAACTACCTTTCGACATCGGCTCCTCACACGAGAACAATGAAGCCAGTTCAGCCCCCAAGCGGGCATCTATGTCGTCTTCCTCGCAGCCGTCGTTCCCTGGTCCGAACTGAGCATAGTGCTCGTATGCGACTTCAAAGCTCAGACTATCGTCTGCCGAATCGTGTAGGCTCGTCTTTGGTTTTATAGATCCAATGCCATTCTCTGCCGGCTCATACGGCTTTTTATATGTGAAGCTGGCCTCATCTTCGGCCTGTCGCATGCGATCCCTGTTATTGGTGGGAGTCGGCCATTGTGGCTTGATCTCTTCAGAGACGGGAACCTCCTCAGCAGTCGCTACATCCTTATTTGCTCCTTGGCTCACATCTGCCTCTAGCCAATTGCAGCTAGGTAATGGCTCCAGTCCCACCCCACTGTAACCTACTTCAGAGTCATCGGCGAACCACTCGAGGAGTAACTCGGGTTCCATCGCTTTCTCTTCGCTAAACATGTTGGGACTCAGATTGGACCACGAGTTCGACTCTGCAATGAAATCGATTCGCGGACATGCTGAGGTTGCCTCTAACCAGTTGGTGGAAAGAGCCTTACCCGGAACCGACTCCTTGGGGCTTTGGGAGCCCCACTGCTTAGGTGACTCAGAGTCTTGGATTTCCGATGTGATAAACTTGTTTGGATCGAATTTGGTCCACGAGCTAGACTCTCCTATGAAGTCGATTGGTGGACAAGCCAGGGCCGCCTCTATCCAGTTCGTGGAAATATCAGCGTTCATATTGGAGCTCCTCTGAATAGGTAGCTCGGGATCCTGCACTTCCTCTTTGATAATCTTGTTCGGCAAATCAGCCTTCTGCCCGGGGCTGTGGGAACCCCGTTGAATAGGTAACTCGCAGTCTTCGACTTCCTTTTTGATAGTCTTGTTCGGATCAAATTCCATCAACGAGTTCGTCTCTGAAATGATATCTTTTGAGGAACCTGCTTCCCTAAACAGTATGTGGAAATGTCCTTACCAGGAGCTGTCTTCCTCCTGGAGCTTTGGTGGCCCCTCTGAATGGGTAACTCGGAGGCCTGCAATTCCGTTTTGATAACCTTGTTCGGATCGAATTTTGTCCACAAGTTCGATTCTAATATTAAGTCGTTTGCTGATTCTTTCTCTAACCAGTTTGCGGATATATCCTTACCTGGAGCCGCCTTCTTCCTGGGGTTTTGACCGCCGCACTGAATAGGTAGCTCGCAGTCTTCGACTTCCTTTTTGATAGTCTTGTTCGGATCGAATTCTGCCGACGCGTTCGACTCTGAAATGATATCTATTGGTGGATCCACTTCCCCAACCAGTTTGTGGAAATATCCTTACCATGAGCTGTCTTCCTCCTGGAGCTTTGGGGGTCCCTCTGAATAGGAAGCTCGGGGTCGGGCACTTCCTGTTTGATAGTCTTGTTCGGATCGAATTCTGTCGACGCGTTCGACTCTGAAATGATATTTATTGGTGGACCCACTTCCCTAACCAGTTTGTGGAAATATCCTTACCAGGAGCTGTCTTCCTCCTGGATCTTTGGGGGCCCCTCTGAATAGGAAACTCGGGGTCGGGCACTTCCTTTTTGATAGTCTTGTTCGGATCGAACTCTATCTCTGAAATGATATCAATTGATGAACTTGCCGACGTTGCCTCTAGCATCCTTACCCGGAGCAGCCTTCCTCCTGGAGTTTAAAGAGCCCCCCTTAATGGATAACTCGGAGTCCTGCACTTCCTTTTTGATCTTGATCAAGCCGAAATTAGTCCACAAGTTCGACTCTGAAATAAAATCAATTGATGGAATTGCTGACGTTGCCTCTAACCAGTTTGTGGAAATATTCTTACCCGGAGCGGCCTTCCTTGAGTCCGTGTAAATATCCTTAGCCCGAGCCGCCTTCTTCCTGGTGCTTTGGACGCCGCACTGAGTAGAATGCTCGGAGTCCTGCTTTTTGAAACACTTTTTATCAATTGTGGCCCACGGGATTAAGTCTGGCGAATCGATTTCTTGCGACTCATCCTGCAAGTCGGATCGAGTTCTTCTGGACTTTTCCTTATACGAATTTTTCCGCGTCCAACGTCCCTTGGGTTTTTTGGCAGAGGCTGAGTGTTTGGACATAATGTCCCCGTTTTTTCCGCCCGGAATCTTTCGGTCATCAGAAACGGCTGCATGATCAGAGAGTTCCATGGGATCAGCCAAAACCTTGCGTTTGGTGGAGCCGTTGAGATTGTAGTTGGGCGTAGGGTCGGATGTCCAAGAGTTGTTATCCTTTAGAAGCGACTTTTGTCTTTTCTGCGTGGCCCTCTTACGAATCGATTTAGTTTCGTCAATCTCTCCTGGGACCTCCACTGCCTTCTTGGACGTAAGCAACTTGGATCTTTTTGGCATTCTGTTGACAGCTCGGTTTATTCACTTTCTTGGTTTTTTTTTTTCACTTTTTCCCGATTTGGCGACTGCTTTGTATAGAAGCAACTCGGAGACTGAGAAATATTCTGTTGACCTGGACGACATCGACTTTAAAATATTTTTCACAGCCAATTCGATCAATAAGTCAAAAAAGCAGGGACCCTTATAACATACTAGAGACTTCTTCATCACAGTAGGTCATAGAAAATTCGTCACAGCTGAATTGGAAGTGGGACATATGAATGTGATCTGTTATTAAGAATGTGGAGAAATATCTGATTTTACTGGGATAAATATATATTTACATATAGGATACAAGGCTATTATAACTAATGTATGTAACATGCAGAAGGAGGCTTCTCCGACCCCATATATATTCTTGATCAGCGTCACCAGCCGAGTCTCGCCAAGTCCATATATCCGTCTATCCGTGTTAAACAACAGATCTTAGGGACTATAAGAGCCTGAGCTACCAAATTTTGTGGCTCCATTCTAATCAGTTGCATGCAAATCAAGTTTATTTCAAAACTTGCCCACTCCCACTTCCTCCCTCAAAAATCATGAAAATGGTATAAGTAAGATATAGTCGTGATTTTCGGTGTTCTAAAAACTTGAGTGAAATCGAAAGATAAACATGAGAGTTATTACAAAAAAGAATGTAAGTGTATGCTGAACTTCTGCAACATCTGCATTTGTGTTGGCAGCGATAATGAGTGCTGTTCAACATGTTCCTAGCAACAGCTGTCTCCTTGGGTGTTGCTCAACATGCTCAAAGCTAAATTTTTCTTCAATTATCAACATCTTCTTCTGCGCTCCGCCCTGTGAATTTAAGTTTTTTGTAAATTTGAGCATAATAAGCAAATGATTTTGCATATCCATGTGCGTAGTATCCCACAGTCGGTCACACTCGACTGTAGCTTTCCTACTTGTTTGAATCAGGGACGATATGAGTATTAATGCTTCTTTAAATTGGGCACACCTTTAATATCGGCCAGCTTGAAGGCTCCGGCTGCAAGGCAGTTGCCATAATCCAACAGCCTTGGCTGGCACATAAATTCCGGGCAACCGTTGACTTCCGCTCCGCCATCGATTGAAGGAGAGGAGAGTGGGTGGGAAAAGACGGAAGGGGTGGTGGCATTCGTGGTGGAACGGTAAATGATAATCACAAAAATGGCCTGCAACATGTGTGCGGAAATACGCGGCGCGACTTTTCCACCAAAGAGTTTTCGCAGCCCTTTGGGCACTTTTCCTGATTGGCAGACGCCCGTCGGAGGAGCGGAAAAGCGGGGCGGCGGAGCTTCGTCGAAGGAGCGGGAAAGTGCCACCCCGCCCTGGGAAAAGTTTTCCGGGCCATTCTAAAGTTTTCAGCAGGCGGAAGGGAACTTTTTGGCTTGGGCTCGGGTTTGGCCAACTCTTGACTGTTGGCGCTTGGTTTTGTCCGCCAATAACTCAGCAATATTAAGGTTGGCACGTGCGGCCCGTTCCCGTTCTGGGGCTTGTCCCGATCCCTAGTTCCGCCCTGGTCTTGCCCCCCTTCCGGGTCTGGTCGGCTTCGGTCCGGGCTCCTTGTCTGGGCCCGCACTCGGGTCCGGGTCCTTGCTGCTGTTGGTCTCTGTTTGTCGCAAAGTTTGTGGCTCGTTAAGCAAATTCAAACGACTTAAGCGGCAACACATGTTGGCAAACAGCGGTCGATGGGCGGATGTCGGCGCTGTGTCGTCATAACTCTTGGCTGCTGCCTCACTTTGCCGGCGTTATTGCTCTAAATCGCTCATATTTGCAAAAACTATTAAATCAGCTTGATCGCCAGGAGCCAGATGATGTACGAGAGAACACGTTAAATAGATGGGAGACCTAATATTTGCTTTTAAAATACGCTGCGGGGCATTCAGATTTAGCATTTGGTCCTTGACATGTGGAGGGATCACCACCAGAATATTACCTGAGTAAAAGTTGTTTAAAACTTGTAATTGGCAAGAGATTCAAAAAGCTGTACATAAGAGTAATGATCTTAAAAAACTCATATGGTACAAATGTCTAAGGATTGCTGATGATTGGAAGTAGAGACTTATTACCACATTATATTTTGTTTATTTATTCTAATAAGATTTTATATTTACAAACTTAGTAGACTTTCGTGAGAGGTTGAGAATCAAATTAGAATTGCATGTTTTACCTGCTGTATTTTGTATGCATATCACAATACCTATAGGGTTTCACTTTAAAACGTACTTAACTCTATTTGTGGTGAGTGATTTAAGAAGGCAGGGAATAAAGACAGGAAGTGCAGCTTCATGAAAGTAAACAGATCGCTTATGACTAGGACTTCCTCTCCGCCGCTCAATTCAGACTAATTAACATGCTCCTTCTTTCCTCTTTGCAGATCCACCTCTGGTGACTTTGCGCTTGGGCTCAACTCTGACGCCGGATGATATCAAGGAAGGCGACGATGTTTACTTCGAGTGTCACGTACAATCGAATCCTCAATGGCGGAAGTTGTTGTGGCTGCATAATGTAGGTCGCACCCTGGGTCGGCCGTGAGTGGGACAAGCAGCAGATGGGGTGGGGAGCCGGAGGCCGGGAGCCAGTCCAATCCACTCGGATCCGGCCCAAGCCAAACCACTAAAAGGCATACCGGGCTGTCTGCTTGGCTGGCTCCTTGCATTCATTTCTGTTCAAGTGTCAATAACATGGCAGGTTGCGTATGCGTTGAGGTGGCTGCTCAGGGAGTCGCCGCCGATGATGTCCTGACGTACGGGATCTCGGATGCGCTGCATTTGCTCATTTCAATTCCCGTGGTCTGTCCGTTTGTGTGCGAGGCGGTCTGGGCCGGGTCGGGGGTCGGGGGTCGGGGGCCGGGTGGTCCTGGGATATGCCATTTTGGGTAAAATAGTTTTGGGATTTGCGGCATTGATTTTGCCGTCGCTCAACTGCAGTCCGCAGTCGCTTGGCAATCACTCAGGCCAAGTTACCACTCCACATCCCAGGGGGAGACGGAAGCCGGGGAGCCGGGGAGACCGGGAGACAATGTTTGCGCATGTGGCTCTGAATTTTAGCGGATTTTGGCAAATTGAATTTCGAACTCCAGCGATTTTGGCCGGATTATGCTTGGGAGCAGTAAAGCTGAGTGATCCATTACTGCATTATTTGTGATTTATGCATAGATTATCAGATTTGGTCGTACATTTGGACATACATAAATGCGGGTACTCAACGAATATGCAATAGAGTAGAAATAATATGGCCTTTTAGTTGACTTATTCGAGGGTTGACTTATTGGAGGGAGGCAACTAAATTCAAATACACAAACAGAATTGCAAATATAAATATTCCACTCCTATCTCTTCCCAACTAGGGCATCCATCTGGAGCACAATACATCCGCCCGCGTCATCCGCTCCAACCAGAGCCTGGTGCTCCAGAAGATCACGAAGCACTACGCCGGCAACTACGCGTGCAGCGCCATCAACGACGAGGGCGAGACGGTCAGCAACCAGCTGCCGCTGCGGGTGAAGTGTGAGTAGTAGTATATGGTTTTTATAAATCAACTAATTAATTAGAAATTAAAGTGTCTTGACCACTCGGCGTAACAAAAAGAAATACAGGACTCGACTATGCTCGGTATATTGGATTCCATGTACAGGAATCTTGGCGAGAACTCACTTAGTTGAAAGCTCACTCCTTGCCCCTAGGAGCCCTTTCACTTTCTGTTTAAACAGTAACCCTGTATGGATTTTATTTTATTAAATAATTAATAGTGCCTTAACAACTCGGCGAAATAAAAACAAATAAATAAAAACAAAACAAATAATATGATTAATAAATTGGATTCCATGTACAGGAATCTTGGCAAGAACTTACTTAGTTGAAAGCTCACTACTTGCCCCCTAGGAGCCCTTGCACTTTCTGTATAAACAGAAATCCTGCTTCACTCCGGTGAAGAGTGAGTAGCCATATATTGATTTTATTTATTATATAATTAATAGTGCGAAATAAAAACAAATAAAGGACTCTCCTATGATCAGTAGATTGGATTCCATGTACTGGAATCTTGGCCCTGCGAGAGCTCACTTAGCTGAGTGCTCACTCCTTGCCCTCTGCAGTCCTTGCACTTTCTGTTTAAACAGCAGCCTTATATAGATTTTATTTAATTAAATAATTAATAATGCCTTCACATCTCTGTGAATATATAAAAAAATAAAGGACTCGCCTATGATCAATAAATTGGATTCCATGTACAGGAATCTTGTGTGCTTAACTGCTCACCCCTTGCCGCCTAGCAGTCCTAGCAGCCATAGCACTTTCTGTTTAAACAGAAATCCTGCTCCGCTCGGGTGAAGTGTGAGTAGCCCTATATGGATTTTATTTAATTAAATAATAAGTAGTGCCTTGACAACTCGGCGAAATAAGAACATATAAAGGACTCGCCTATGATCAGTAAATTGGATTCCATGTACTGGAATCTTGGCCCTGCGAGAGCTCACTTAGCTGAGTGCTCACTCCTTGCCCCTGCAGTCCTAGCACTTCCTGTTTAAACAGAAATCCTGCTCCGCTCGGCTGCTGTGATGCGTCAGCGATTTTAAGCATAAATTTGCCAAGCAGCACTTTGTTTGAATGCATCATCTATCTGGCAGTGTCGCCCCTCCGCCCTGGAAATGGTGCCTGCCAGTCGGAGCCGGGCTCGTCTGTTTTCTTATCATAAAGTCAGGACTGCAGCCGTCGCAGTCGGCCCCGAATATACCCCTGGCCCGCATCCACGACTCATTTGATGTATTGCAATTTGCGTTTTTCTTCTGCTGGCTGCTCTTATTTATTTTTTCCCGTTCTCCACTGGGTTCCGTCCGTCCGTCGCTCTCGAGCCGGAGTCTTGGCACAGTTGCACGCCAAGGCTGCAAAAAAATATTTTTCATTCCGCTTTTTGCATAAATTCAACATTTTCCTCGGCTTCGTTTGTCTGCCGCTGCCTGGCTTTCATATGCTTGCCACATGCGTTGTCTTTGGCCATATTTCATCGCAGCTGCAACTGCCGGAGGAATTGTGCTTTAATTTAACAGCCCGCGAAATAGTGCAACTTATGAGGCATCACATCGTCCGCCCCCCTCCCCGGCTTAAATTTAAGCAGCTTGACAGACGCCCGCCTGATGAGCGGGATGATGAGCCGGGCAGTGGCTTAGTCTGCTCGCGAGCGATACACATGTAGCTGCACTGGCTTTTCCGCAGCTCCCCTCCATCTCCGCCTGAGCCGTACAAATGGCTGCTCGGCTCAAGTCCTCCGCTCACAGGCACTCACATTTTGACAGGAGCATTGCTGCGAACCATAAATTAAATGGAGGGCGCCGCCATCGCAGGAGCCTGTCCTAGTCATATCTTCTTCCTTATCGGCTGCACTGAAAAATATCTTCTAATTTACGTTATGGGTAATTTACAAAATTTGTCAAAGGGCGGGAAAGAGCTGCTCCCAAATTAAGGCTAATTTCTAAGCGTTGATATGACACATCTCCGGAGGATATGATGCGGATAAACAAGAAAAAACACCTCCTTTGAAATTCCGTATTTAGTAAGTGACTTATAATCCTCTCTGTGAAATGGAAATGTATGTAAAGGAAATGTATTCTTAATCACTATCGGTATACTTGTCTGTCCTAGTCATATTTTCTTCCTTATCGGCTGCACTGAAAAATATCTTCAAATTTGTATTATGGCAAATTTACAAAACTTGTCAAAGAGCGGGAAAAGATCTGCTCCCAAATTAAGGCTTACTTTCTAAGACACATCTCCGGAGGATATGATGCGGATAAACAGGAAAAAACACCTCCTTAGAAATTCTGGTTCCTTCCTTTGTGAATTAGTATTTAGTAAGTGACTTATAAGCCTCTCAGTGAAGTGGAAATGTATGTAAAGGAAATGTATTCTTAATCACTATCGGTATACTTGTGTCCGTATTATTATCCCCTCAAATAAGCTCCCGAATCTCGAATAGAAACCATATCCAATTAATGTATAGGTGAAAGATGAAACAGAATTATAATGAGGCTTAATTTGGCCGAAGTCACATCCTGCTTTGATGACAAAAACCGCACGCCCAGTACTCCCAACTTGTTGCTTTCGTCCAGCAGTTTCCCACACAGGACCTCATTGAATTTCTTTCATAATCCGACCAAGTAGGTCAGCTCGTGTATCCCACCACCCATACCAGCACCATCACTGAAGAACTGCTTAATTAGTAAAGCGACCAGTAATCACACCACACACTTCCCTTCCCCCTCAAAAGTGTAATGCAAATGTCGGCGGCAGCAACATCAGCTGGAAGCCCAAAATTGGGCGTAATTTTCCGGCTAATTAATTACGCCCTCTTGTTTTTGTGTACACTTTTGAAGATAAACAATTCATCAGAAATTCAAGTTGTGCCAAGGGCCCCGGGTAAAGAGCTGGTGGAAAGTCAGTTGGAAGGGCTCACCGACGACAGCAAATTACGCATACGCCACGTGTGCTGTCAGCTAATAATCCTTTAACATTTATGGAACGCCTATTTAACTGGGAAGTACTAAATCATGTTGCCACATTAATTAATTCCCCGTAAAGGAGACAGACCCCACAGACTGCCACGCCGTCCTGCCCCTTTCGTCCTGTCCGTCCCTTTTGGCCTGGCTGACTAATGCGGAGGCGTCGCGCCCTCCGAGGGTCCCTGCTGTCTAAATCACTTTTGTGCGTTTTTCACCTGCCACGCCCACACAAAGCAAATACCTCGGCCCATTTCCCAACGATTTTCAGAACATTTTAATGTTCTGCTGCCGATAAGGTATCTGGCTTGTCATTCAACAGGTAATAGAAAGCGGAAATGTTCCGTTTTACTGCCATGTTGTGCCATTTCACCGATTTACATAGGATAAAATTGTAGGGAGCCTTTTTAAGGGAGAGAGTATTTTTTTTATGTTTCATTTAAACTGACTGATATGTTCCTATATATTGTAATTAATAAAATATGTTCAAAAGTAGCTTATAAGTTGTGTAAAAATGTTTGCTTTTGTCGATTAAAAGTCGACTAATCCTTACATCCACATGTCGAACGCTCCCAGTAATGGCAACCTTCCCTTTACAGATACACCCATTTGCAAGCACTCCGACCGCGTAATATTAATTGGTGCCTCCAAGGACGAGACCGTAGAGGTTGTGTGCGAGATTCAGGCCGATCCCCCCCCACGGTAAGTGCCAAATAATCCAAAGAGCTTCCTGTTCATCCCGCACCCCAGTACCAGTACCAATCCCAATCCCAGTCCCAGACCCAGCCGCTCCTCATAAAGGTTTTTGCTGTGTTGTAGGCGATTGCTTCCGGCTTCCTGTTAAAAGGAAGTTTGAAAATTGACGAATGATTGTGATTGTGTGCGTGTGCGGAGCGGAAAAGGCTGTTTATTTTGTAGGAAATGTGAGAAAATTTAACAAAATTCTGTTTTTGTTTTTCTTTTTTTCGGTATTTGAGATTTTCGCTTTTGCCCCGGCTTTGTTTATCGTTCTTTTTGGACTTTAAATTGTTGATTTTAATTCATTTTAAATGTGCAACTGGCTTTGAGTCCGGGCCTTAGCCGGACAGCCGGAATGTTGCCCATTGCCCACTTTAATGTTTTTTTAATGAGGCCATACCACCGAGGCCGTCGTCCTGGCCAGCTGCCACTCTTTCTTAGTCCTGCCTGTCCGAGTGCGTCTTGTTTCGTATTTAATTTCCTTTTTTTTTGTTGCCGCCGCTGTGCTGTGTCTTGAGCTGACGCTTTATGCTAAAATAATTAATCATTAGCCGGCGGAAAATATGCGAGGCCGAGGCCGAGGCCGAGACCGTGGCGAAGGCAGCTGCGGCGCCGTGTAATTGTTGAGGCTTCTCGCTGCTAGCTGCTGGTTACTGGTTGCTGGAAAAAATATCGGGAGCGCTGTCTGGCGCATCGCGCGAACATTAAAAAGCTGCTGCCAGCTTTTAGGCTGGCCCCAGGGGAAGGCCTCGGGGGGCTGTGGGGCGACAAGTTAATTTATCAGCATTTAAATGCCTGACAAGCGGCGGGGTAAAAAATGTATTACCACAGTCTGGCAATGCATTACAATTTAATCAAAATGTTTGCCGAATTTATTTGAGACTTAAAGTTCATAGGTGAGCAGTGTATTCCATTGCTAGATGTATAATATCATAAGTGGCTTAGGTTCTCCTTTTACAGGCTTATAGAAAATCCTTTAATTTACAAAACTGCTTACCATTTATTTCACTTTGTTTGCAGCAATAAATTCACATTAAGTTTAACACTGATGACACAGGCTGGTCCTGCTTAAAAGTATCCTCTTTGGCTACCATTTCTCTGCCTCTTGTTGATTCATTTACCTTTCTCCTCTTGTCGATTTTTAAATGGATTTCTGTTTTATTGATTTACGTTTATTTTTGCACTGCCAAGATGCGAAAGCGTCCGACCGAATATGCCAGAGATAATTAACCTTTTAAAAGGCTTCCAGTGTGTGAGCGGCTGTCTCGGGGACAGGACCTCGTCCGCTCCAGCCTCCGATCGGAGTGTGTGGGTGTGTCTGCGATTAACCTTTAATATTTTAACGAGCTATTTTAAAAATGGAAAACTTCGCAAGCATGTTTCACTGTCCCCGCGCTACCTGTCCTTTTCCGCCGCTGTCGCTCCGCCTGCCTCCTGCACACACACTTCTGTCAAAATGTCATCGCAACTTACTCACACATGTGCCCGAACATTTTGCAGGACATTTCGCTGGAAATTCAACAACTCGGGCGAGACTCTGGACGTGGGCAGCGAACGCTTCAGCGTGAACGGCAGCCGCAGCATTTTAAAGTACACACCGGTCACAGATCAGGTAAACACTCCGATTCGCTGCCCATATATATACAAATATATATAGTGGGTCCACAGAGGGGACCGAAGTCAGCTCCGGGCAATTAAGCAAGAGCCGCATTTTAAATAATAAATAAATATGTATTTGCAGGATTATGGCACACTCTCCTGCTGGGCATCCAACGAGGTGGGCACCCAGCAGCATCCCTGCCTCTTCCAAGTGGTCCTAGCCGGTAAGTCTCCTTCGGGTTGGAATGAAAAGTGAGCCTCCACAGAGACGCCCACCTCTGAAGTTATGCGGCACTGAAACTTACAATCACAAAATAGACATACCTTGTGACGGATACATACAACCATTTCAAAATGCTTGGCGATCGGGTATATATAGCTTAACAAAATCCTACCTCTCAGTTCTTAAGCAATCACATTACAAGAAAATATTTATATAAGAAAATTGATTTATATATATATTTATTTTCTTATAATGTGATTGCTTCAGTTCTTAAATAATCATATCATAAGAAAATATATATATAAGAAAATATATTTATATATATATAAATATTTTCTTATAGAATATATTTCTTAGAAAACATATTTATATATATATAAATATTTTCTTATAAAGTGATTGCTTAAGAACTGAAAGGTAGGATTTTGTTATATAGGTAGGCTATATATATATTTAAATAGCCGCTAAAAAAGCCACATAAAATACGATCTTTTTTTACAGTTCACCTACTCACTGCTTCTATGAACTGTAATATAGTTTCTGGCTACTACAATTTGAGCCACAAATCAATCCTTTTGCAAGATCTAAGTACTTAAAATTGTATTGCTGAGCCTCTATAGCATTATATAGTCAGTTATAACCAGTATAGAATTTTTTTCAAAGTTTACAAAAGATGTCAAGTACAATTATCAGTCATTAGGAATATGTCTTAACACATTGTTTCCTTCTGTAAACTTTTAGGAAAGTAATATATTTTAAGCACTGAACTGGTCTTGGTAAAAGTGTGTGCCATTACCTCGTATTCCGAGGAACTCTTCCTCTCACTTTTTCCCATCGTTAAGGAAGAAAATATTACAGAAAACGGTTCCATTTGCCTAAAGCCCTCAAATGTCAGGAAAAGTCCGCGCATGAACTTAAACGAGATCCTTTGGTGGCTTGCGTCCCGTCGGCTGTGCTTGTCGTTGCTTCATTACGTGCAATTTGACCTTAACATGTTAATGCCGCATGCAAACACAGACTCTGGGCCAGGACTCCACCTGGGGCAAACATCCGGACGGTCAAACAGACGTCCCCAACCGTCCCCAACCGAAAGCCAGCAAAATCAGGGATGGGCCATTGTGCAGTTGGGGGCTCCGGGGCAGCTCGGGGACTGGGGACTCCATGCTGAAAAAGAACAAATGATCATGCTACCCTTTGTCTTTCCTGGTTTCTGGCTGCTGTTCCTGCTGCTGCTGCCTGTTAATTTCCTGCGTAACGGGGACCAACATAAATCTGATTCCTCGACGGCGATGTGGATGTGCGTGTGTCCGGACTGCAAATCCCATTCGAATTTTGATTCCGACTCCGATTCCAATACCAATACCGATGGCAGCCCTGCCGAACGCCGTCAGCAACTGTACCGTCTTTAACCGCACCGAGCTGAGTGTTGACATCCAGTGCATACCGGGCTATGACGGGGGCCTGCCGCAAATATTTGTGCTCGAAATGTTTTCAACACGCACCGGCATCACCAGGTAAGCATATTAATCAACTATACTGCCAACTACGGCTGCCGACGCCCCTCCACCCCGTCGGGCCTTGATTTTAAGCCGCTTATGTCCGGTCCGGGGCCCGTGAGCCCCCGCTTGACCCCGGGCTCAGATATGGGGCATATGTCAAACAAATGGCTCCATATCGTTTCGGGCATACACGATTCGCATTCATGTGTGTCCTCCGGCCTTAGCCCTCGGGAGGGTAATATATATCGAACATACATTGCTTTAATCAAATGAGGCACAACTAGGAACTAGGCGTTCCAAGTGGGTTGAGTCACACGGCTAAAAACTGTGCACTTTGATTATTTAAATTGGAGTTTACTTTTGTTCTTACTTTGTTTGCAGTTTTTGTTAATGAAAAGGATACTCTAGGCTTGGCCTGGGGTCATGTGATATTTATTAACTCAGCGTGATTCGGAAATCGGAATAAATTGATATCAGAGTTCAGGCCTGCTTATCCTGATTTAAACTCACATTAATCTTTTTGGTCAGGCCAGAATAGCTAAGCACCAGGTTAGATAAGGCATTGGCACCCCTGGACGTGGACAGACGTGGGTCTAATAAATATGTCTCCCCGCACGGTTGTGTTTAGCTAAACACCTTTCCACCCGAGCCCGCAGCCGCATCGCTGGGCGGAGATGTCTGGGCCTGACACCTCCCACAATGACATGAGTACCAGCATCATTTTATTCAATAATAGAGATAGTTCGGGCTCGGCAGGCAGATAGGGGGAGCCCTAAGAGGGCTTCAAGTGCTTTCACCTCATAGGATATGTATAAAGCACTCCATGTAGGTGTGTAATTAGGCGTGAAACAGCCAGCTCTCGGGCAGGAAATGTTGTCTTTAAATGGGCCCTCGAGCCATTGAATTCATAGTGGGTATTAAATGGGTATGGTGTATATGCACATGTTATGGAAATGGGAAATCAAATTCATATGCGCACATAACATTATGGGAGGGTCGCCTTTATTTCGTTTTATTTCCTGCGCATAAATTTGTGGCAAATATTCGGGCTGAATATCTGAGAGGCAGCATCTAATAAATATTTCTTATTAAAAACAAAGACATCATCAAAACAAAGCAAAGCGAAAAGGGGAAACCAACTGAATGTTCAGACCCACATTCAAAAGGGAAACGCAACAAACATCGCCATCAATGTTCAAATGTTCAATGTTTGGCCAAAATAAATATAGACATCGAACCCTAATATTTCAGAACTTTTCAAGGAAAGGATTCCCGGGCAGACAAGTCAAAGCCGCATTCGGCGGCAACGGCATCAAATTCAAATTGAGGTCATGATTGGAAGAGCGCATATCTCAGGGCGGGAAGGAGATGTGGGCCAAAAGTGCTTGGGGTTAGGAAAACATGCCAGCAAAAACCCGTAAAAATGCCAGGGAAGGGCTGCCAGAAAGTATTTGTGGCATTGGCTTCTGCCCAGTCCGCACATTTGATTAAAGGCTTAATGCCGCTGATTTCCTGGCCATTTCGTTTGATTTAATTCGCTATCATCTCGAGCCCGACTGTCAGTAACGCTGATGCTGATGCTGATGCTGATCCCTTTCCGCAGATTCAATTGGACCAATGCCGAGGAGGCGCTCTTCTCGCTGGAGAACCTGGACACGCTGACCTCGATGATGGTCCAGGAGAACAACTCGCTCCGGCTGCGCATCTACTCGTACAACCAGAAGGGCCGCAGCGCCGCTTATCTCCTGCCCGATTTCATAATTGGCTCAACAGCTTACAAGACAGGTGAGTGGCACTACCAGCCGCCATATGGCGTCGCCGAAAAACGAGCAATGCCCCACCCTGATTGATGGATGATGGGCGGGTCCTTGAGCGGCTGCCCGAGTGCGTTGGCGGGTCTGCTGTGCCTTTGACAAGCCGCTCCCTGCTCATCAGATGGCGAATTATTTGGGCTTCTTTGGCCGGGCTTTGATTTGGCTGCTTGCATTAATCCCATGCTGGAAGCGGCCTCGTTCCCAACTCTGCTTTCTGTCCCTGCCTATGTCTGTGACACCTGACAGGTGAGCTGCTCCGCCAATCATCTGCAGTGCTTACGTACTCATGCCTGCCTGCAGCCTGCTCCATCATCCTCATCCAATGGCGTAAATATGTGTAAATTACTTCTTGGCAACCCAGATTGGAACATGATTATGAATATGATTGCCTCTTACTAATTATTACACCATTCAGATCTCGCCAGTTTCATAAAATAAAATATGATTTTATAGAATACCATTGTATAATGTCCTATACAGTCTGCAAGCCTAAATCAAACTGACCCCAAAAAGACCGGACACTCTGGTCCAATTAATCATTGATCGTCCCCTTCTTCTGGCTTCCTCTTACAACTCGTGCGCTCTCTGCTCTTCTCATTTTCATGTTGTTTTTCCTCGCTAAAAATAAAACCGCCAAATGTCGACAAATTTAACCGACGGATACGAATGCCTTAACTATCACCTCCATCGGCAATCAATTTGATGCCTGGATATGTGCTCTTGCCATGGCGTTGTCGTCGGGGCTGGCGTTGTCGTTGTCGTTGGCGTTGGTGTTGGCTTGATGGCAATCTATCTAAAACACGATGACGATTTATGAACGGCGATTGTCAACCTGTAATTACGCGAATAACAACAAACAGACGACGATGTAACACTGACACTGTCGCCGGTGATTGTCGGCAGTGTCCTGACCATCATAATTATTGGTGTGGCCATCGCGATACGAATATTCGTGGTGACATTTGTGCACAATTTGCGGCGCAATCGTCACCATGTCGGAAAGGCCACCACCGCCGGAGTGACCGCCCAGCCCGGCGATGTCTTCAAGGTGAGTTCAGTGGGAAGAAGGGACTTGGGAGTTCGAACTCGTAACATACATTTTCCGAGCAATTAATGTTATGTATTTTGTCGCTGGCCGTTCTCCTCGCAGGGCGGCAACTTGGAGAAGCCACGTTGGCAGCACACGGACATAAAAACGAAATCATCCGAGGATTTGGTTGAGGACGAACGTGATCCGGACGTAATACCATCGCAATATGGTAAGATTATAAACAGTTCCTGGCACTTTGTGGGGACAATTGGTGGAGAGATGTTCAAGTAATCGAGAGCTCAGCAGGGCTTAGCCAACACAATAACAGCTGATTCTTTTAAAATTCTTAAAAAAAAAAACACTTTATTAAAGGAGATTAATATTAATTAATATAATGTATAGTATTTCTTAAATGTTTTCTCATAGCTAGTGACAATGCTATTGTGTAGGGCAGCCAGTAGTCGACTTGGCCGAGTAGCTCAGCTGTAGCTTGGCAGTCAAGTGTGTCAAGTGTCCACCAATGTAACCAAGAGCCAAGCTGCTTTTTTAGTGTGCTCCTCGGACATTAAACTTTAATCAAATTTTATGGCCACTTTTCTGACATTTACTTTCATGTGTCCTGCAATCGCAATCGCAATCCGCATTCTGCGCATCCGGCTCCTTGTTCTTTGGTGACTCGCAATCGTAATCAATCTCATCAACACAACAACAATACGACCGTCGCCAAACCAAAACCAAAACAAACCAAACCAAACCGATCCAATCCAATCAACCAATGCAATTTTCCCTCAACCGTAAATATTTTAACGACGGAACCCGCCCATCTAACACTGCCTGCCGACGAATCGAACGTGGTGCTCATCAATAAATTTCAATCAAGCAGTCGGCGGCAGCAGCGCCGGCAGCAGTGGCAGCAACGCCTCCAACGTGGGCAGCACTACTGCCGGCACCGCCACGGGCAGCAGCACCTCCACCGCGGTGGTGGCCCCCACGGCCGGCACAGCCGCATCCTCAGCAGCAGCGTTAGCAGCAGCAGGAGCAGGGCCCTCCACAGCAACTGGAGCGGGAGCGGGAGCAGGGGCGTCTGCCACGGACGTCCACCAGTTCGCCACGGTCGCATCAGCGGGTAGCGGCCTTGCGGCAGGTGTCTCCAAGTGGTCACCCAACGGCAATGTGAGTGTCAAACTAGAATGCATGCTTGTCAGCAACTTTTATTTTAATTCCTTAGCAATTCAGTAGTATAATAAATAAATAATAATAATAAATAAATACTACTCTAAATTCGATCAACACTTACTGAAATAGTGTAATCTTAATGAATATATAATTGAGAAGAAATCTGCAGGAGATCACACCACTTATAAGGACTGATATTGGTGATAGTCCATGATTCTCTATTTAAATAATCAAACTATCATACATGCTGGTCAGCAACTTTGATTTTAATTCCTTTGCGATTCAGTAGGACTTCTGCATAAAATACTACTCAAAATTCGATCAACACCTACTGAAATAGTGTAATCTTAGTGAATATATAATTGAGAACAAAGCTGCTGGAGATCACACCACTTACCACTTAGGGCTGATAGTCGATGATTCTCTATTTAAATAATCAAACTATTATGCATGCTTGTCAGCATCTTTGATTTTAATTCCTTAGGGCCTTCATTACCACTCCTGTAAAGTAGGAAAATACTACACTAAAATCTATCATAAAATGTAATATTAGTGAATATATAATTGAGAAAAATGCTGCTGGAGGTTACACATCTTATAAAGGCTGATATTACAGATATTACTGATTAATAAAGAACATTAAATCTGTAATATTAACTCTTAATTTGATCCTTATGACAGCTATCGGTATAGTCACACAGATTTTATTACAATTATAATCGCAAGTTGAATAAAACCACCCTAATGTACCTTCTCAAATGAAAAATGGGCTTACCTTACCAGCCGGTAGTTTGTGGAATAATTAAAAAGTGCCAAACTCATCCATTTTTGTTGGCTGAAAAAAAGACAATGAGATGCTGTTTGCATTTTTCTTCCTAATGCAATTTGATTTGGCAAGCTTTGTTGCCAACAAACTTCTGTCTGGGGAGTCGTGTCCGTTGGAAAACCAGGTAGTCCGGATTGTCCATGAATCCTGGCTGGCTCAGCTGGACCGTTTAACGTCTGTCAGTTGTCAGTTGTGGTTCGTATTTACTGGGCTACTCGCCCAGGCTTCGTGGGCAGGATGTCCCTTTGTCCTGGCAATCTGGCTGCTGCACTGAAAGCAATCAACTACTCAAATTGTCAAATTGCTAAACAGAAGTCCGGGCAAGCGGCGGCCAGCAGACTCCGGCTCCGCCACTGTGCCAGTCCCGGCCTTCACAGTCAGAAACCAAAAGCTCCCCGGACACCCGGCTGTATTAAAAAAAGCTTTTAAACTGTCACGGCTCCTTCGAATTTCCCACTCCTTCGTGTCCCACTCCTTGCACTGCCACTCAGGTTATAAATAAAAATCCATTGGCTAAATCAGAGGATAACGTGCAGCGCGGTTGGCTGGTACTGGGGGCTGGGGCTCTGAGGTAATTGCGAGATTTTTAAAACACAATATATCATGTTGAGTGGGCCGTAATCAATCAATTCTGTTCGGCACTCGGCACTCGCATTGAGCACGAATCCGTGAATAAGTCTTGTCTAGCTACAGCAAATTTTTCGGTTGGTTTCCGTCTGATGGATGGAGTGGCTACAAGAGTGGCAACTGGCAACTGGCAACAGGTGTGGCGAAGTGAGTTATGCACCTAATGCATACCAAAAATGAAAAGAGGTTTAAATTTTATAGTGAAATTCAATTTTAAGAGATAAATTAGTTGCGCAAACCCTATTTGATTTCCGTATAACCAGTTTTACTACCACACATGCTTTATTTTTCAGTATTTTGCGCGCTTTTTGCATGTGTTTTTTCGCCGACCGTTCATTCGAGATTAGAGTGTCGGCCAAAACACATTTATTTTCATTTCATTAAGTTCGCAATTAGAATTTATTTATGGGCAGCCTCCTCCCTGGCCGGCATATGGCACATATGAATATTCAATACATATATATGTGTATATATCTCTTTTATTCGTTGACAACAGTCGAGATCCCCGAAAGCCATTACCATAAGCTGTGCGAACGAGATTAGAGCCGGGAAATGGCCGTATGCATCGGCCATGCACCATGACCAATTGACTGCCAGTCCGCGAATATATGTATATATCGCTAATCTGGCCAAAAACATTAGCCCACACCCGATCCGCCGATCCACCCCGGAATCGAACCAATTTGCAATGCAGAAAAAATCACAGAACAGAAGTAGCTGGGAAATCAGCCAGCGCTGCGGTTTTCCACCCCCATTCCCCAATCGGGAATCGGCCTACGCCGCACTGCACACAGAACCCCCAGATAACAAAGTATCCGAATCTGAATCAGAATCAGAATCCCAATCCCAATCCGAATCCGAGCCCGAATCGGATCCGGAGCCCGGAGCCCGGAGCTGGGAGCTGGGCTGAAAGAGAATTTTGTTTCATTCTGTAAATGGGATTTCTGCGCAGATTTCAATTACATTTAAATTACCATTCCGGTCTGGCTTAAAATGCGGTTGGGTGGGCGGATTCCCGTGCTGGGCAGCCGGCTATCGGAGCATAACTCAATTCGTTAATTAAATAATTTTAAATATTGCCAGCCATAACAGCCGAGCATACCAGTTTGCATCCCCACTCTCCATCACCTGCAAATTGCGCTGAGAGATTTCAATTAGAATTTCATTTCGCTTTGCCAGCCAGAAAAATAAAATCGCCAAATAACAACGATTTTTTTGCTGCATTTTAGAGTCTCTATCTGAAGCACGAGTATTTTAGTATAATCATCGGAGGTAATTGAATTGCGGACTGCCATCGAGAGGTCCATGAATCGCTAAATTCTGGAATACATCCATCTATGGCACCGCACTTCCCCAGCTTAGTGTTTTCGATATCCGTATTTATTTGAAGAGCTTATCAATAATCAATAATAAAATGCTGATTAATATTATATGTTAGAGCGTTGACGATGCTTTCTTCATAGAGAAAAAGTTGCATTACTACTTTTAAGTAAAATGTGGCACTTAATTTTGATTATTTTTTAAGTGTGCTTTTATAACGTGTTTTTTGTATTTAATATTAAATATCAGATAATAATATTAAGCATGTAATTTAATTTCATTACTTTTATTGATGATAATGAAATGTTCTATCCCTCACGGCGAGCAAGGCTTAAAAAGCAAATTAATCAAATAATTGTGTCAACTCTATATTCTGTATATACAGCTTTATATTAGTATATACATGGCAGAATTATTTGATTATCTTCGGGTGATAAACTCTGAATGCTTGAACGGACAGAACTCCAATTGAATGCCGATCATCTGAACTTGAAAAAATCTTATTTATCTCTTAAAGGCAATTATTTGTGATTTGAATAACTTTCAAAAAATAAGTAAAATAAAGTAATTCATATTAACTTTTTTCGAAGCATTGATTCTATTTATACAATTCAGTTTTACATTAATGTATTTAAAATTGCAGTTTTTTAAGAATGTTTTATCACTATACGATGCTAACATCGACGAACACAAGTATAACCTGGATATAGTCATCCGATTTGGATGAGAGTCCTAAGCAATTATCGTCAAATAATGCTGAAATGCGAATGGGCTCCGACTGATCTTATTAGCTATCATAATCTATGACTAACGACTACTGAGTGTTTTTATTAGAAAAAGAAGTAGGAAAGCTACAGTCGAGTCTGACCGACTGTGAGTTTCCCGATACCCAATTTAAAGGCACATCGTCATGGCTAGTTCGCTTTGACTAATTATGCTAAAATTTATAAAAAACTCAAATTAAACAGGGCGGAGGGCAGAAGAAAATGTTGACAAATGTTGCTAGGAATATGTTAGGCAACACCCAACAAACAATGTTGCTAGAAACAAGTTGGGTAACATTCATTGGTGCTGCGTACACAAATGTAGATGTTGTAGAAGTTCGGCATTCACAAACATTTTTTTTTGAATATCTCCGACTTTACTTAAATTTTTACAGCACGTCTCCACAATTGTATTTATTTTATTTCTCTTTACTTTAAATTGGAAATTATGACTATGGCTTAGTTAAACATTTTTCATGGTTTTGGAGAGCGGAAAATTTTAAACTCTATTTTGTGTTTATATTATATACTTTAATAAGTAGAGAACAAAGTGGCTCTATTTGACTCTGAGTGTACCTTCGCCTCCCCTCCTCTGCCTTGCAGGTGGTGCCCCTGACGACGGCGATGCTGTCCGGCGAAGCGGCGAATGCGACTGTCACCTACAATCAAATCAACGCGCAGCGGGCCCAGCTGTTGGCTGCGGTGGCGGCGGCGGGCGGCGGATGCAGCAGCACCGTCATCTCGCCCAGCAGCAGTATGCTGGGCAGCCTCGGCAAGCCCCTGGGCTTGGGCATGGGCATGGGCATGGGAATGGGCGCGGTCGGATCGCCCACCTCGCTGTCTTCGACCGCCACTCTGGCGGCGCATCTGCAGCCAGGGCACAGCAGCGGAGTAGGGACCCTGCCCCCGGGCCTCGGCAGCGGCGGGGGCTACATACTGAACGCCTACGCCAGCGGACGGCTGCACCACCCGCCTGGAGCAGCGAGCGCCACCCTGAACCGGCACCACCACCAGCACCAGCACCACCTGCCTCACCACCAGCAGCAGCACCACTCCGGCTCCAGCCTGCTGCTGGGCAGCACTGGCAGCGTCATGGGCGTCATGGGCGTGCCCACTAACGCGAACTCCACAGCGACGGCCACCACTTCGTGCAACTCCTCGCAGGACCTGGACGACAACATCAACATAAATGCGATTAAGGACTGCCTGATGACGCAGCGAGTGCCCGAGAGCTGCGTCTAAGTTCTGCGCTGGAAATGAGAAAGTCTGGCTGTAGGTGTAAGTACCTAGGGCATACAGGTCTCCCCTGGAGTTTAGAGACGAACACTGAACTATTCTGTTTCAGTTGTAACGCCATCTTCCTTTTTGGTTTTCACAGTAAACGCATTTTGATTGTACATCGCCGTCAACAATGTATATTTGCATCATCAAACAATTTCAGTGTATTAAAACTAAAACAAGTCTGTTCTGTTCTTGTTAAGGTGCTGTGCATATATAATCTTAGACTTAAGTGAAATCCGGAATCTTAAAAACTAAGCATTAACTGACCGGAAACCAGAAACCGGAAACCGGAAATCCTTTCGGTTCAATAGCATATCCCTTGTTATATCAATAAACGATAGAATATTAAGCTAATGTCATAGGGACTTCGACGGAGTCAACTGATTCGTAAATGATTAATGTTCAAAATTGTTGGCATTGTTTTTTAAAAATGATTTCTCCCTGCCTTCCACTTATAATAAAATCATAGTAATGAAATCCTGGGTAAAAATATAAAAAGAGTGTAAATCTGTTTGTGGTCTGTCTTCAAAATGAGCGTCATCTTAATCTCACTGGGATAAACAATAAATACAGATAATTGGGTATTCGAACACTTGACAACACAGTTAACCATACACCCTATTTTAAAGTAACTTCTAAAAGACTCGGACAATTTAGTAGCTAAATATTTATAGCAAAAATATTCTCGAATAAAAGACAAATATCATAGGCGTAATTGGTACTGTAAGTAAGCTTTGTACATAAAATATATTCGTGGCATAAGCCAGTAGGGCGATTGTATAAAATTTATAATTAAACCCAGAGAACATTCTGTTATTGTATATAGATAACAAATTACTGTAAATGTATCAATGTTTATGTTTAAACAGCCGTTTTAACTGGCCAAAGGTCCTGCGTAGAGCTACATCTTTTGAGCTGAATGTTCAGAAGGGAATGCTAGATTTAAGACGCAATAGATCATAGAGAAAAAGAGTTTAAACTGTGCTAGGCTAACAGAATTAAGCATAAATATCACTGAAAACGTTAGCTAAGTTGAAAAAATGTGACAAAAACAAAAACAAAATTAAATACTCGGAGTGTAAGCAAAGCCGAAAAGTAAATATAGATGAACTACAAAAACCTAAGAGAGTTAATTAATTATTTTCTTACCCTTTGCGGTCCCGACCCTGTTTGTTTGAAATCCAATTCGGAACTTTGAGCCAACTTTGTGGGTTTTAATTTGAATTTTCGCTTCTTTGCGGAATCTACTTTGGACACATGTCCGAAATCCCTTTCTGCCCTCTCTTGGCCAATTTAAATCGTTCGTCGATCTGGAATGTGCAGTTCGTCCTGCGTCCTGCGTCCCTGCGGTTCTCATGGCAACCGCAATTCCCAACACCCGCAAGACAAACCGCAAGTGCCAAGCGAAAAAACTACTTAAAATTTCATATGCTCTCGCCCCTGGTTTCCCCGCCCCCCACTGGACTCCCCTCATTAGTAAATCAAATTTATACGTGGCCGGCCCTCCCCGGAACCCACTCGTCGACTCGAATGGTCAACCACATGAAACGCTGGATACAACTCGATTCGACAGCATCTGGCAGTAAGTAAAAAAGAATGCAGGAAACTCTTCCGGAATTTATGCAATTCGAAATGTCTAACATATGCTAACTTTACTTCGGCAGAGCCAGAAAGAAGGCCACAAAGTTAAGTAAATCAAGGATATTCTCATCTAATTATATATTCCTCGTTGTGTAACAGAATTCAGTCCAAAATGGGAAAGCTGGGCATACAAATCGATAATTCTAATATTAGTTTGCATGGTAAGAGGAGTATAAATTTCCTGGGCGAGTGTTAATCATTCATTAATTATTTAGAGTGAAAAAGGAAACCCAGGTAAGGTAATAATAACCATTGATTGAGAACGTTTTTATGTAATTTATATGGAATTAAGTGACTGGCAACTTTAATTAAATTTGACAGAATTTCCTTCTTATCGTAGTGCAGGTAAGCAATCTGAACAAATAAGCATTTCCTTCCCAGCAATTTATGAACCCTCCAAATGCGTTGTAGCAGAACCTGATTGGTTTGCTTTCATGTCATCGTCTAATAAACATCTCTTCACACGTGCCAGGAATTACCCACACCCAACGCAAAAAACAGAAAAAATAAGGAGCAGAAAAGCCATAGACGAGTTGCCCTGAGGTCAGTAAATGTAAATAAAAGGAGTGCTCCTTCGCAACTAAAGAGTATGAAAAACAATCTAAGGAAAGAGCTAAGGAAAAATTGTAACAAATTATGCGCGTGATTTATGCTTTTGTTGTTCGCCGGCCAGTCTGTGTGCCATATTGATTTTTCCGCCCCAACTATGTGTGAAAATTAAATTCCCGTTTGGAGTTTTTCCCATTAGCGATTAGCAGCGCGCCTCGACTCCAGCCCGACGCGGAAGCCAGCCAGCGAATTGAATTGAAGCGCATTGTGTAAATCAGCGGCTCAATAAAATCTAATAGCCCGGCAGATTGCGGCTTGGCACGCACCGCACCAAGGCAACGGAGGGGCCGGGTGCCGGGTGCCGAGGGTGGCCGACATAAATTACCAGACGGGAGCTAAGCCCGTCCTTGACAGTGGCAAAATTCTGATTGACATCATTTGAAATGCCGAAGGTGACTTTAGGCATAATAATTAAGAAGCCCTAAAATATTTAAATTTATATTAGCTCTCATACAGTGTTATGAACTTTTAATTGCTGGGTGTTAGAAAAGTAAGTAAGTAAGTTAATAAGTATTTTCTTAGGGCCACTTTTTGACACCACTGAATCCCTGTTAATATTGAGTAATAGAATAATACTAATAGAATATTAGTCATCGCTTTAATTTTTATTAATTGTCTTTACTATTACAGGGATTTGAAATGGTAAAGGTTAAACGTATCTGCGACTGTGATGCAGCCAGTCATGTGTTACTCTACACAATTAATTATTGAAATGGAATGAATTCCTAGTCATGTAATAATAATATATCCCACATATATATGGGATCATTTTATTTATTTGAATGAGTAAATGTGGATTCTGGTTAACATATTGTAAATAAAATATAAGTGAGTTTGAAATAAGATACAAATGAAACTCAATCGTCGTTATTGGATTGAATTCGTCGTCGTCGTACAACCGTCCTGGTTGCCATGATACAACACACATGATACAATTGTATCTTTGTATCATGCTCGTTACTAGCTCGATCTCTCTTTCTGGTTGGTTCGCAGCAACTTCGTGCTCTCTATTCGTCGTCTAATTATTATTATTATAATTAATTATTATTTATTATTATTATTATTATAATTATAATTGCATCACGGTCTGGATCGTAGAGGTTGCTCTCTCGTCGATTTGTCGCTTGTTCGTCTTTAGTTCGCTCGTCCTTACTCGTCGTTTGCTTTAGCTTACTCGTCATCAGCTCGCTCATTTTTATTCGTCGTTCTACTTTTATTCTCGTCGCCATTATATTCGTTAGTTGGTCTTGTCAAGGGTATTCTTAGGTATGTTCGTCACTTTCGTTGCTGTCTAGGAAATCTCTTTCCTTGAGGCAAAGACACCTCATATATGTATATATATATATATATTATATGCATATTCAGCAACAATTTTTATGACTTATAGCTATGCCAGTTTTTCAAGATGGCAAAAGCTATGAACATTTTTTGCAGTAAGTCAAGGCTTGGCTATGGTTGAAGTAAAGATCAGATCAGGTTGAGTAAAAAGATCAGAAAGAAAAATTAGTTCATGTCAGTTAGAAAAAAAAGTTCATCTATTGCCCTATATATATGTAGCAATTAGACTTCTTACAATGTTGTATTAGTTACAGTTTAAGCGTAAAAGTGATTAAATTCACTGATTATATTATTTTTAGATTTTAGTATATTTATTTAGTTATTATTATTTTCTCAAGTACATTTTGTGCCTTTTTGCAGATGACTCTTACAGACGACTCCCCGCTCAAGTCGTATATGTTTATAGTTGAACTTTGTATCACTTGGGGTTTACTGATTAAACGCGGGAGGTAATGCATTGACTTTATGGGAAGGAGATTTGATCCGAATGCGAGACCCCGGATCTTGGTCTTGGTCTATGGCCACGCCGGAATCCTGGAAAGCCTCCGGTCCCTATAGACTACTCTGTGCCCAACCTAAATTACTCCAATAAGCGACTGCAGCAAAATATTTAAGTATTTAAGTGCCTACTTCTTCGAAGATCCGTCTAACCTGGCTGAGGTTTTCCCAGGGAGGATCTGACGAGAAGAGTGAGCTTGCTTAGGCTGTATCACAACACGCCCATTGGTGGCTTAAGTGTGTTCCCGTCCAGCTGCGCAACCGTGAGCCATTCGATTGGTTAGCCTTGATCCCTAATACAATAATATTTCCCACTCATGTAACTAAGGCCCAAATACATATTTTATTAGTCAAAGCCAATGCCTAAAGTTCCATATGGACTCTTGAATCTCCCCGGCAGACGGCTCCTTTGTTCGTTGCCAGCACCGAGCCTGCCGACAACGTTATAACACTTGCAGGACCAAAGCCACCGACAGCGTATTACCGCAGAGAAGCCGCTTTGGCAAATTAACTAATGACCCCGTGACGGGACGCAGGGGGCTAAGAATGGAGGGGCAGTGAGGAGGAGGTGCGAGTGGCGGGGGAAGAGCGTTTGTTTAATTGTCGTGCGACCCGCTTTTTGCTCCGTTTTAATGAGTCAATTTAAATTCCGATTTCGATTACGGGAAAGCGTTTTTCGAGCTGCTGCTGCTGTTGCTGCTGCCGCGCACCCAGCTGGGGCAAAATCGATGTTCATTAGCAGAAGGCGGACCACGCCCCGTCGCCTACTGGCTACTGGCTACTGGCGCCTCCTGTTCTTCTGACCCTCTGTCCGGCTTGTGCCGGGCATTGTCAACGCAATTAGCAGAGAGAACGAGAGGGAAGCTTAAAAGTTAATATTGGTTTTTGTTTTTAGCATTCAAATGACTTCCACGTCCTGTACAAGGCGGCGGATTGAAACATATTTCGCCGTGCCTCGGGCTAAGGTTAAACTCATAATTGAAGCGTTTGCCATTTATTACAGTTTGAATAGTAATGCGGATTCTTTTTTAGTTGTTTTTAATTAAAAACCAACCGCACTTTTTGTTAGCTAAATTAATGAGCGAATGCGCAGAGTATTCCATTTCATTTTCCCGCTCTTAGCCATTCCTATTTTCATTGGTGGCAGTTTTAATTAAAACATCAGACCTTTATTATTTGATTTATTTTCCCATCGGCCGGGCCGGAATAATCGCCGTAAACAAGTGCATATGTAATTGCATATTTGAACTCAATTAACCCGCTACTCGACCGCACAAATATTGCAAATTTCCAGCCCGTTGGACCGTTGGACCCTTGGAGTGAAGCGCGGAAAATTCCAGGACAGTGGGCGACACTCCGGCGGAGACATAAATCTCAGGCCGCCCTTTAACTTGACCCCGGCGGTCCGCCCCGATGCCTTTGGAGACGCAGTGCTGCATGAAATGAAATTTAGCGCAACGGCCCCGTTCATATGCTTTTTTTCCCTTCGGAGCTTTTTCAACATTTCCCAGCGCTATTTTGTACCTATATTTCGCTCTCCGTTTCCGTGCGTCGCTCAACGCAACAATTTATGGCTAAGCGCTCGTGTTTGGCCTAAAAAGTATATGGAGAAGGGCCGTTACATAGAAACACGTCGATAAATTACACTCGGCTGGAGGCCTCGGTCTGGCCGACCTAGCGCAGTCGAACTAATGGCAGCCGAGCAATATCGCAATATTACACCGAACGAGAAGTCTCGAAACCTTATCTCGACCAAGGACCTCGAAGGACGAATCCTCTGTGCTGAATCAATCCGTATTTAAATGTGTATTCTGCTGCAGAATTGCAAGCGAGAAATACTATTAGGTATCTTTTTATCCATTGCCATTAATTTCAAGGGACTATTTATAACTTTTCATATTTATATTATAAACTTTAAATATATGCAACTTGTGTTAATAGTATTTCTGTGCCACAGATCAAGGCAAGAACTCAATTTAAACTTCTTCCTGTCACGGCGAACCTCTTCTCTAAACACATATACCTCAGTTTGTTTGACTAGACTGCAAAATAATCACGCAAACAACAAGAAAAATAAATTTAAATTCTGTGTCAACATGCGGCTTGGTGAGATGTTGCCAGGCCGACTTCCCCAAACAATTTATGCAAAAAAAAAACACAAAAAATGTATAA
Organism: Drosophila pectinifera; assembly: GCA_008042775.1. Lineage (NCBI taxonomy): Eukaryota > Metazoa > Arthropoda > Insecta > Diptera > Drosophilidae > Drosophila > Drosophila pectinifera. The sequence goes on from VNKC01000865.1 coordinate 375,845, forward strand.
ATAAAGCAAAAACCAGCATAGCAGCGCAATAGCATCGGAGAAAGCCACGCGTGCGAGTGTGTCAGTGTGTACGTGTTAATTAAAATGCCTTAATTAAAATAATTTTCAAATATTTTGCAAGCATAAAAAGTTTTAACGCACACAGGCCAAAGTGAAGCGGTGCAAATATTACTGTATCGGAGTGGCAGGAGCGACGGTGGGGCTCACATTTTTTCTCCATTGACTTCAGCGCAGATTGACAACCCTGACAAGGGCGGCTGCCACGCCCCTCGTCGTGGAGGAGGAGGGATTGCCAGGGGAGAAGCGCCCCAGAACGTATTAAAAACTTTACAATTTGTGCAGTGTAGTCAAGTTTAATTTTTTGGTTGAGTTCATGCGAAAATTGCAAAAATCATATTCCAACTGTTTGGCAAGCCATCAAAGGTAAGGCCGGGCGCAGGGTGGAGGGCTGACGGATCGGGCATAGACTCGGGTCGGGTCTAAACCATCAACTGCAACGAAATGCGAATGGCTGGGAGTGGAAATAGGGCTTGCAACTCTTCCTGGGACTCCAGTTGGCAGCTGAACGCAACATGTGTTTGTCATGGCGCCACAAATCGATTCCAGGTTTTCAGCGGTCTGTTTGCTTAGCAAATGGAAAATGTTGCATAAATCTACTTCTACTTCTCTCGATTCTCGATTCAGCCGGTGGACAATCGCCTTTGCATAATCCTTATTCCTCGTCTTATTTTCGCGTATCGCACTGTGGCCTCTGCTGACTTCCTTCTGCGGTGGCTGCCACTTTTTAATGTCTTATCTACGTGGACTGCTCTCGGAATGGAGCTGCAAATTTAACTCGAAACACACGCGCCATACATAAAAAGCAAGCGGCGAAACGAAACAAAATGAAGCGAGGGCATAAAAATTGTGTTGAACTGTAAAAGGCGGAGTGTGCCGCACTAACCCTTGCTTTCCCCCTCTCGAGCATTGCGAGGGGAAGCCCCAGCAGGAGTCATAATTATGCCTGGCCCATCGCGCAATGAACGCGGCACGCAGAACATTTTTCGTAATTATCTCTCTAAAACCGGAAAAAAACAATGGAAAGTACGGGGGCGACCACTGAGGCAAGGAATGCCGGAAAACTGGAATTTTCCGCCAGTCAGACGAAACAGGAATGCTCTTCTCTTAAGTTGCACTTGTATTCCCTCCATATTGATGGAAAATCTTTCTTAAAGTAGGCAGATTTCGGGAGTGAAAATCACATTGATATTTGGGAATTGCCCAGAATTATTTATTTATAAGGAAAACCCTTTTCAACAGTCGATGACCCTTATTTATTAACATTTCAAATTCGAGTTGATGGCAATGTGGTAATACAAAAGTTGAGCAAACTTTCGGGGTACGTTTTTTTCGTCGATTGACTTCGCTAAACTTATTCTTTGCAATAGTCCAATCCATAGTTATTCCTAATTTTTTACTTTTACTTTTAATTTTGACTTTATATAAAAGCATTAAAAAAATATATTTTAACGATACATTTCATATGAATGAAAAGGTATGCAATACTAACTTAATGCTATGAAATACATGTCTTCTTGAATACGTGTAATCAAAATAGGTCCTGTTTATGTGACACATGCATGCACATTCGTGCATTTGTATTAAGGGAGATGCCAGACTTATAGTCACGTGGTTAATAATAAACTAAAAGGACGGAAAAAGTGTTATTATTTTTGTCCTACTTCATCTGGACATGATCACAGTCATTAGTCCAAAAGGATTGCTTCGATTCCGTATACATTTTTAGGCAATAAAATTGTTTTGGCTTCAATTGCCTTAATTACCTCTTCGGTAGGCGTTGCCACCTCATTTCAAATTTATAGTCATCTTTCGTTTGCTTCCAAATACATGAAATGGTGTTAATGCAATCTTATATTTTTACCAAATTCATATATTGATGCATGATATCGGAATAGTTAACCTTAACAAGGATTTCGTAATGTACTATTTGGATAAACATTTAGATAGTTTGCATTTAATTTCTATTATCCGCAGTAATCGGCTATAGCATTGTTATCTCAGATATATTTATAAAATATTAGCCTTAATACATACTGAATATTGAATAGCGAATAGGTGGTTTTAATTATTGTTTTATTACAGAATATGTTAGCAGAAATATATATTTCCTTATATATGTATATATTATCTATATTACTACAGATATATATTATAATTCTTCATTATTAGTATATAAACAAATATATATAAATATGTATATATATAAAATATAATTCTCAAGACTTATTGAAAAGTCGTCTACGACATCCTGGAAGAGTATCACAACTTGGTTTGGTAAGAAAATGGGGAGATTTAGCTACCGCATCACACCACGTGAAGCTCAGATAAGTAAGAAGGGTGCGCCAGCTGAAATTAAGGAAATAAACAGCTACATCCCATTTTTGGTCCTTACCTTTACTGCATATTACTCAATTAGATGGAGCACAGAAAGTGATGTTCTTGCTAATTTCGATAAGCCCTTACTTAGTATCTTGCGGATACTTGGGTTAAAACAAGTGCGTAGCTCGCATCAAACCATGTACTCATCGCGGCTTTCCACGTATACTTTTATTTTCTTTTAGCTTTTTATCCAATGACTTTGTTTTATAAAATAATTAAACAATTATAAATATTGTCAATAAACCAAATGTAATAAGAATATTTCCGATATTATTGCAAATCATAAAGATAGAGTAAAATATTTTGATTTTAATTTGGTTAAACTCAGGCGTCTATATTATATAACTATCAAAATCGTAACTGGGGAACTGTAACTGTGAAAATCGAATATGCTTTGTGTTTTATACATATACTTTTATATAACTGCAATAATATTATGGTAACAATGGTTCATTGGTACATTGCATACAGTCCACTCTGCGCCCCGCGATTTGTCTTCGGAGTCAACTCAACTCCAAACTTTTCTCAGAGTTCGTGGTGGTTCTTAAGTTAATTGTGAGCTCGCGGGGTCCCCACTTTGCATAGAGTTTTCACATGTCTTAATATTAATTTAAGTTCCTCTGTTGAACATCCACTGAGACCCGATCTCACAGGCCACTGTCGGGTATTAGTTAATTTTTTATACATTCATTGATATTAATACCACAAGTTCTTTCACATAATGGCTGTTCACAATATCAGCTGTAAAATGTCTTCAAGTAATATATATTATATAAACTAATAATATTATTATTTACTGCTTAAAGTTTTTGCTTATACGATCATTTTAAAGTTTCCATTTTATTGTAATGATTTTAGTTTTCGTTATAAAAGAACCTGCACTAAAATCTGAAACTTCTGTCAAGCCCACGAGTGCGGCTTTAAGAGATGTCCAGTCACACGCAATGAAAGGCGTGAAAGTACACACGACTTGGCTCCCACTGAAGGCCAACGCGGTTCCGTATCTGGGCCAACAGTCGCGTCAGGGGCATGAAGACCAAAATTCAAGCCGGGAAAGGATGAACCTTCGGAGCTACACGACGGGTGGGCGTGTCGCTCATGCCGAATATCCTTGGTGGCACGCTGGCATGTGAGAGGGAAAAGTTATTGTTGGTAATATCAACACTAAAAGTGTTTATGATATGAAAAATGTTGACAGCAACTGCAGAATAGATATGCTCCGGGTGCGGGTGATGGTGCTGGAGCGGGAGGAAGGGGCAAGGATGAGCCGAGATATATATATGCCGCCGTATATGCGAGAGTGTGTTTGTAGTTTTTATCGCTACTGCTGACTTTGATGAAAAATATGATTATGTCCTTTATGCGAATGCCTTGCAGTAAAAATAATAATAACACCGAGATACATTCCCGCCTCGTTGTGGCATTTCCACGGATATCCTTGCTCCTCCTTTCCGCTGGCTGGCACTCTGCCGTTGTTTATTTTTTTGGCCACATTTTTCATGACTTTGTTCGGCTTCTTCCGACTTTATTGGCTGCTCGTCCAGCTCCTGCCTGCTGGGCAAAGCATTTGCACTTCTCCCAAGAATTCCCTCGTTGTGTGTTTGTCATATGTTTGCTTTATTATGGACAACGCGAAGCTGTAAGCAACACTGGCCATAACAATAACAGAGGCCAACAAGCGTCCTACAACCGAGAACTGAGAACCGAGGACCGAGAACCGACAACCCACCCACCAGAGAGTGCAGTCAAACGCTTCTGACCCATAAAATGACAAAGTTGCAAGTGGCTCCGCAGCACTGCCCATGCCACGTCCAGAAATCCAGAGTAGTTACGCCCACATAAAAGCGGCCATTTTCACTTAGATGCGATTAGCGTTGGCCAGAGGATGACTTCCTGCCCCACTAAGTATGCTTCACTTCCTAAGACACTCATCTTGAATTACTTCCATTGATATTAAGTTTTTTATTTATTTCAATTATATATAAAAAATCCCATTTAATTATTTTATATACGAATTATCTATTTACCTTACAGCACTTAAAAAAACATTTAAATTTTCAAGAAGAAGTCACCGTATATTGGTTCTTCAAAGAAGAGTACCAAGCGCAGTGATAGACAGACTTAGTTGTTAACGAAACACTTAATTTCTAACAATTAAACTTGGTAACAGTATAAACAAGGCACACCGTTGGATTACAAATCGGACGCTTCACGGAACATGTAAGTATTATTTCAAAGTTATATGGATCATTTGAGCATTTTAGATCAGGCATAGATGCAGGGTTTTGCTTTTGATCACATTCGAATAAATATAATGACTACGGCGTGACCAATAAGGCGCAACTTAAGTTTAGAAGATAGAAAACCTACAAAACTTGCCTATATATAAATTCTACTCTAAAATCTTTGATGAATACATCTCATCAGTTACTGTTTGGTAACTTTAGTTCACCAGATTGGTAAATTCCCGTAGATTAGAATTGTAGCCGTGCTGGGACGTTTATACCACACTCGACATAGGCTTAGCAGGTGATGGATTATCAATAATTAAGGAACTGGCGATGGATCGATAATTCTGGATACCTGATCTTGATAGGGAGAGAACCATCTTCCATCGACAGACATAGAGCTTGCAAGCAGTCGTTAAGGACATAGCTGGGTATATTATCAGTACTTGCAGATTAATTGATTTTATTTTGATTCAAAGTATTAAATTAATTTAAATATCACCCCCAATGAAGGTATGTTGTGGTAAGGCACCACTGAGCTAGGGATCAGGGATTCAAATGGGTAGGCTACTCCTATAGGGTGGCTAGGCATTCTGGTGGCTGTATATCCTTCGTCTCGCTGTCAAAGTTTGGCAGGATTGTACTCGGAAAAGTTCGGATCTTCTCCGGGTGGCTCCTAACCGTAATGCCGTAGACCAGTATGTCATACCTCTATAGGAGTGCGGACGCATATGGTTAGTGATGCTGATCAAGAATATATATTTTTTATGGGGTCGGAGATACAATCATCTGCCTGTTACATTCTCGCTTGGTTACTAAGTTATAATACCCATGGACCTTGTCTATTAAAGTATATTTGACTCTATCAGAAGACTCATCAAGAATGGTTTCTATTATTTTAATAATTTTTTCTGACCCAACTTTCGCGTTTTATCAAAGTGTGTTAATGTGTCACCAAACTGCGACAGTGCTTGGACTGCCGTCCTATTGGTGGAAAAAAACTAGTTCAAATCATTTATAAAATAAAAAAATCGGTGAACATATTATTAAGGCGGGTAAATTAAGGTTTCTATAAATAAACCTCTTAATTGTGCGGAAAAATTTCATGTAGTCCACCGGAATTTAAGCTGTTTAAGAAGTCGCAGCACTTTAAAGTGAAAAACCTGCCAACTTTTTGCTTCAGTAGTAGCAATTCAAAATACATATACATAATTAGCTGATAGCAACATCAGCTAAGCGCAAAAAATCTGTTTTCTCTCTCGCAAATTATCTATTATTATTGCTTTAATCGATTTGTAATAAATCACAATATATTAATAATAATAATTAATAAATAACATACTTGAATTGAAATAAAATAAAGAAGAACTTGGTTCTGAACCTTAATCGATCTCGAGACTCGCGATTTCTTAAGGATCTGCCTAAGTATGTATTCGAATTCTCGACACCCGTGTGTGTTTAATTAAATTTTTTTTGTTAAATTTCTATTTGATGCTATTATTATTCTAAAAATGGGTTAATTACATATATAAGTATAGTTGATAGTATTTTTTGACATACATGATTAAATATCACTATAATAAGCAAAAAAAAAAATGAACTTTCAAGACAACTTAAGTACGAGAAAACTTAAGTGTAATAATGTTTATTAATATAGCTGGGGTTGAACGACTTTTAAAATTAAATTTCCGGAGCTAAAATCGGATTTGAAATAGTTAACTATTTACATAGTTGGGTAAAGAAAATCCGAAATTATCCAGATTTTGACATCACTTCGAATTAAATTCGTCCCTTTCATACTGGATTTTTATTTCTATGTGATAATGTACATATAACACGCATTAATGTATTCTACCCATCTACAAAAAGGTACTTCCGCTATATTTTCTAAAATATTACGAAATATATTGTGAAAATATTCTTAGATAGCTAATGAACTAATTAAAGCAATAAATAAAGGTCTTAAATATCGGCTTGTTCTTTTCTTTTTGTTTTCTTACTTCTTTATCCATTCAAACTATAATTTTATAGTCAGATCTTAGAAGTTAGCTCATCTGAAACAAAGGACGTTTCCGAACTTCAGGAATTTGTGCATTTACGATTTACTTAATATATCCTTTCCCCTTGTGATTGGTAATTAATGGGGGAGGAAGTCTGCAGGAATTCGCCAGGCCCTGATATCTAGCCCACTTAATGCCACAGCAATGTAATAAAAACCCAGGGCGACCGATGTAAGACGGGGGCCAAACAAATGTCCCGTTAAATATTTAGTTGATTTAATTATGTCGACATACCGAGCGTGTATTTACTTACGTATGTGTGAGACGAGGGGAGAGGGTAGGAAAACCATTAAATCAACTCAAACTACGGCCGGAAATTTACGAGCGCCGAAGTTTCTGGCTCTCTTTTAATTGTTCTTTTCGGTTATCTGTTGCTTATTTATTACAGATGCCATATGCCATATGACATAACAGCGTCGAAGGAAGTTGTAGGGATGCTGGGCGAGAGAAAAAGACAAAGGACGCCCCGGAATATGCAGACACACAAGGGGACTGGGGACTGGGGACTCTGCTGTGTGGTCATTTTTTGGTAAATTAATTAAACAAATAAAATAATATGTCAGCAGCAGCAAAAAGCAATAAATACTAATTTGCCTGTTTCAACACAAATGTCATCTTTGTGTTGAGATAAATAAGGCTGAGAAAGCCCACACACAGCACACACATTCTGGAGGACTAATGCCTTGTGGCCGGCCGAATTCCTTACCATTTGTTGCCAAGGATTCCAGCTGCTCGGAGTGCGGTTGCCCTGGACTCATGGGTTAAGTGGTTGGGTAGTTGAAGGCTCGGTGGTTGGCTAGACAACTTATCGCTGACTTTGTTGGAAGTCCCCTTCAATTAATGGAATTTACGTTCTGCTTACGAATTTTCCCCTCAAAGTAAGAATAATACCTGAGATCTGTTGGGAAAAGTTACATTCCTACCCAGCTTAATTATAAAACATTTGAAGCTTTATCAATGAGTTAAAACGAAATTCCAATTAAAATATGAATGTATGCTTGTAGTTTTTTTTATAGTAAGCGGAAAATATGCGAAAATAGTTTGAAAGAATATGTCTATGGGCTGTTCTCGAAGTATTTTAATTAATGAGAGCCAAAAAAATATAATTGGATATAGGATAAAGTTTAATTGATTACTTTCCAGCTGGAATAAATCCTGAGGGCTCTCAATTGAAATGTACAGTTTATTGGATGATTATTATTTGCCATTAAAATGTTTTGTATTTCTGCACAGCCTGGAGCAGATGTTGAATAATTTCTGCAGATTTAATCCCCATTAAGGAACGGTTATGTTCATGCCGGCCATAATTGTTATTCTCCTTGTACGAACATCTCCTTTGTTTTCTGTCCCATTTCCCATTTCCCATTTCACTCCTGGGAGCCCCGGCTTGTTAGCAGTTTTCCGACTTCGGCTTGTTTGGTTTTTGGATTCAATTCACTTTTTGTTTCTATTAATGACACACAGAGACTGTCAGAGGCAGACAGGGATTCAGTCGCTGTGAAGGACATTTCGCAGAGCTCTCATTTCGGCCGGAGCTGGCTGTTTCCTTGCTGGATTTATTTCACGGCACATTTAATTCCAGCACGCGCCTGCCAACGGCCAACGGGAAGCGACAGTGGCAGTGGCAATGGCAGTGGAGTATCCTTGGAACAACGTTGACAACGATGTCGGCGGGACAAATCGACGACAGCATTTGGATAAACAATGCCGACTGTCGCAGTAATTTGTTTAATTTTAAGTAGCCCTAGGCGCAGCGCAACCCACGCAAAACTATTCCCACTGCCGGGGTCAACATAATCGCCAAGGGGCGACCGGCCAATTCCCCAGCTCACTTATCAACTGCCCGGAGAGCGGAGAGCCCCAGTTCCGCTGTGGTCATAAAAATCAAAAGAGCATAAAAATACATTTGATAACAGTGACGACTTCTGTTTCTGGTGTTTAGTTCGTTCCTTGGGCCCGATCCCCAGCGAGTCTCCGTCGGCCGTCGGCTTATTTGCCTAAAGTGCTCATTTCAATGTCGCCAAGTGTCAGGGCAAGAAGTGGGCAGCAGCAGGACGCACAGGACTCACAGGACGCACAGGACGCCCAAGAGGGGCAGCTGGGGCCCAGGAAATTGGCAATGCCAAAACCGAAAACAGGAAGGCAAAGGAACAGGGGGAAGTGCGGAGCGAAACGGAACAGAACAGACAGGCAGCGTCCAAAAGTGAATTAAAATAAATTTGCTAGCGGGGATTTGGGGATTTGTTGTGCTGCGCATTTTTAGCAGGCGGTCACCAAGGATACGGCCAACGCATTCCCGGCCCCTTTATATCCAGGGATGGAGAACGAACCACAAATGTTATATGTTAATAACTTAATTATTACAAATATCTAAAAATATATACATGTTTATGAAGAAAGAAGATTACTTTTAATGTCCTTGCTCACTAGATAAGTTATATGGCCGAATTGGTAATTAAAAGAATATTAAACCTATCAATTGGCATTATCTTTTAGTGTGGGATAAATTTTAACTTTTACTGGAGAAATCAGAAATTCCTTTGTTTGTGTTAAAAATATTTACTGGCACTTCATAATTCGAAAGCAATCTATTTGTCCAGCCCTGGGCCACGTTCCCCTTTACTCATCCCCCATTGATGGACTTATAAAACATAATAAAAATGTTCAAGAGGAATTGGCCATGTTTTTCTTGGCCCGCAGCTATTATCTCTTCTTGAGACTGGCGCCGAGGAAAATGCCCCTTGAGTCTTGACTTTTCCTTTGGCTCGACCTTGGCTTCGGCCTGCCTACTGATGCATATAAGCAGGAGCGTTTAAGTAATTGTTATACCTAATATTCGACATTGTTGAAAACACTTTAATAGCCCAAAGGACCATCAAATGTATGGCGAATTTAAAATTACACCAAAACTGCCATATACGGAGCCAGGAGGGAGACTCGAGGCGAAGGGACTTCAAGTCTGTCGGTTTTGCGGTGAGTTTATTCTGGGAACCCCGCTGCGCTTATAATGACGGCGCGGCCTGTTGTAGCTTACTAATTCCTGTCCCACTTTTGAAAACTTTGCAATTAGATTTGCGCCCGCCGCACAGTTGGCCCGTTGTTTTCGGCCTTATTGGGGGCTTGATTTATTGACAGCCCCACCAGTCGCGAGGATGGCGTCTTGTATGTGTCCTGTGGTCAGCCCATAAATCAACAAAATATGTCGTCTTCCCTTTAAGGTCGGCGCCTGAAACCGGCCTTCACTTAGGGCCCTCGCCCTGAGTGGTGTTTCGGCCTGGTTTCGCTGAAAACTTAACGAGTACGAATCTGGTTCGCCCCGAATGATTACGGTATAATACCATTTTCATTACATTTAAATCAGGCCTGAATGATAAATGAAATATACAAATAATGAGACCATTTCCGGCCTTCTCAGGGAGTAACCCTTTTCCACAGGTCCCTGACATTTTATACTTATCCTTTTTTTGGTTCACCAAGTTTTTTCTTTGGGGATTTGCCTTCATACCCTTTGAAACTCTGGGTAAACTACCCTATGAACTGTACAGCTCGCTAAAATAATACAGCTTTGCAAATGGTTGGTAGAGGTAGAAATATAAATGGTTCCGCCTGCATTGAAATAATAAACAAATCAAATTAATATTGCCTTCTCTATTTTAAACTATAAACTGTCTAACAAAAAAATAAATATATTTCACATACACTTTTTTTATATATCAACCTCAAGTGGTATTACGATTGCCATGGCATAGCTGATTTCGATATTCAGTCTATGGTCAATATGGTCATTGAATGAAGAGAGAACACAAATGGCGTTAATAGCATATAGCGCATTTTAGAATTTTTTAAAGACTAATAAACGTAGCCTTATCGGGTAATGGGCTTGATTAGTATGCAGGTTCAACCCTTGACTTCATGGCAGTATAATTATTCAATTATTTACCATATCGACCAAATAATTATACATAAATATATAACCATAATTTAAAACTTTTGCATACATATACTTATACATACATGAATAATATATCCAAAAAATCAATACCTAGGGCAGTCAACCCTTTGTGTCCGGATCGATTTTATTCGAAAACGTTTAAAAGTTGCCACACTTTTGCCAGTATGGGTAGAACTTTAAAGGAATAGTTAAGATTTTATAGAAAACAGTGTAGATAGAGAGTGTGTTGAGTTACCTTCTGTTCTAGCCGAACATCAGTAAAGGGTAAATGCTCGGTTTGCTCCAACCGCGTTTCCCTTTTGTTTCGGTTCCAGCATTTGCATAATTTTCTGCAGATTAAACTACAATTTATCATAATTTTTTCATGAGTGAATTGTTGCCTTGCGCCCGACTGCCCAAAGTGATTTTTAATAGCCGACGGTCCGACAGTTTTCCAGCTGAAATTTCTCATTTACATCATTTGTTTGATAGACGTCTGCCGGAATGCGAATCCGCCCGATCTTGAGCTCGAGCTTTAAGAATTTTGGGGGACAGTCCTGCCAAGTCAGCGGGATTTGACAGCCAAGGAGTAAGGACATCAAAGGCGGGCAATAAATCTGGGGGAACTACGAGTGCAGTGTCTGCGGGTTGTGAGCAGCGACGGAGACCCATAAAAATGGCACGCACGATAAGTTGACCAAGCACAGACACCCGGACTGAATCGGAGAAAGGAGAAGGGATTGTTATGTATACATAAATCCAACTTGGCAGCGGACTAGCAACTTTTGAGTGAAGTCAACGCATTTTCACACACAATAAATTTTTGCAACGTTGGCAGGAACCAACACCAACACCAGCGGCAGGCGCTGTCCGGAAGGCGTTGCTCCCAGGGCCTGGGGCTGGGCGTGGCCAGTGAGCTCGTTTGCCTATTGATTTTCTCGGATCGAGTTAAAGCCCGGAGCCGGGCTCACCGCGCGATTCAATCTAGCGCCGCCTGGCATGGGCGATATTGGAAACTAGCTCGGGGACTCCCAGCAACACGCCCACTCGGCAACCTTGAGACAAAATTGTCTCGTGTCCAAAGTTTTCGTTGAAAGATTTATGGGGAAGTGGCAGTCACACTCACGGTCGGGCTTAGGCACCCAGCGTTAATCCGAGTCAATTAGTTTCTTTGTTGTTTTCGACAGCGCCTAAAATGTTCGCCACTTAACTTTATAGCAAAGTTTGAAAACTTTCACAATACTGACAAGAAACACTACGGCAGCCAGCAACAACAATGACCTCTGCTTCCGGGTAGCCTCCTGTTGAGGCTTAGAACTAAATTAAAACCGGGAGTCTGCGAAGGTCAAAGTTATGACAGCCCCTTGAACTTGACTCTAATTTATGACCTCACCTCTCATTACGAGCCCGCCGCAAAGGGTCCGACGTCGCACCATTTCAAGAGACATGTTGTAGACTTCATGCATATACTACGACAAAGTGAGTTAAAATTTAAAATTACAGGTTTCTTGCATAACGATGAGAGCAGCAATAAGAAATAAGTAAATTTAAATAGTGTGATGAAAGGCGTGTTCAGCTCAATTACTTCCAATAATGGTTATGCTGATTCCCGGCATTATTTATGATGCTCTGGATAAAGCTGCCTACAGCCTGTTATAGTGCAAGTTGTACTAAATTTATCTATAAACATTTTCTCATATCCCCGCCCTCTCCCAGTTATCAAAAAGAAACACTGATGTCTTATTTATTCCACGCCCAATTGCCATACCAAACAACCCTTCCCGGAAACCCGAAGCATGCCTACTTGCCTGATTTGCTGCCATTGAATTGAATGATTTTGTTTTTCAATTTATTGGGATTTTCTTGAAGGCCACCACCCACCCCCGAAGGGGGATGCGGCAGGCCTTGCCATCAAAACATATAAAGCATTTTTATTATAAAACGGGTACGGGTCCCACTCACGATATTATCAGAATTGATTTATTTGGCTGCCTGTCTTCCTACTTCCCTGGTATTGGCGCTGCTGATGTTGTTGGCCTTTGCCTGGCACTGGAAATGGTTAAAAGGATATCGGGGGTTAAAGCCTTTGATTTCCTAACCAGGCTTTCGCTTAAATCTCCGGTCACAACACGTTTCAGCTGTTTGGAGTTTTTATATTCCTCGCCCTAAAGCATAAAATATTTATTTCCTGAAATTGTTTTCGCACGAATTTATTTTAATTGTTGTGTTTAGACGCCAATAAAAGTAAGGAGGCAATCCAAATTTTACGCTAACAAAAAGGAACATTTGTTAATCTGCTACCTGGTATATCTGCTATATATTTTTCAACGAGTATTTGGTTTCATTTCCAGAACTATCCATCGTAGAATATTATATTACTATTCAACAATAACATAAATTTCATTAAGCTAGGAATCATGATTTGTTTTCCCTTTCATAATCCTTTCGGCAAAGTGTACTTCCTTCTGGGCACTTCTCAAATATTATTCCTTAAATGTGTGTTTCCTTTTTATTATTTTAAAAACCGCAAAGCTGATAAACGCCAGTGAGGTGGCTGTTGGTTTTTTGGCTTTGTTGGTTTGTCTGCTGGTTATTAAAAATGGGGAAAGCGCAACAGCAAAATAAAAAGAAACCCACATGCAAAAGGCGTCGCATCCATAAATCCCGCCAGCATTTCAAATTTCACATGTGTATAGGTTTTTTATTGCCCCGGGTGCCGTGTTGGCCAAGAGGCAAACGCTTCGCTCTTCCCAAAAAAAAACCCCGAAAGGGGAGATATGAAGGAGGGCTGCCAGCTAGCAGCGAGCTTTGCGCTTAAGTCTAATGCGAAAAGTTGTGAATAGGCTCAGTAGGAAATCCTATTTTATGGCGCAAAGTTACTGCAGTCATAAAACCGTTGGGTTATGTGAGAGTGTAATGGAGGAGGCGCTGGTGGAACGTGGAGAGAGGTGCGACTCTGGAAGGACCCTTCAACTCGTTCCGGCCTGACATCTCCATTGCCTGGCTTGGTGGACAAATATTTACACTGGGCTGCGTTATAGTCCAAACAACAGAAATCATATGCCATTTATTTACTTTGTATTCCATTTTTATTGATTTGCAAATAATCAGACCTGATCCAGTTTCCGATTCTGATCAGAGTTAGCTTTCAAATTATATCTCAACATTGTGGTAGATTAGATTATCTTTTTAGGAATTAAGTTAGGCCGAAATTATGCCCAGAACTAATGATTTCTAATAGGCGAGCAAGTGTAATGACAACCCACCGAATAATTGATTTGATCTCATTTTTCTCGCAATTTCTTAGGCTTCCCGAGTAATTTATTTACTTTGAATTCCCACAAGTTCAATTCGAGATTCCAGTCCAAAACCGAAATAAATGGCTCTGCTCGGAATGTCAGGCGACAGGGGATCATTAACAAAAACACTTTGCCTATCAAGTGTGATAAATGCCGAGAGCAACTGCCGCCAGCATTTGCTGCCAAATTGAGCATAATTTTTTGAAGGCTACTGTTGTGTTTGTTATTGCTTCCGTCCCCGCCCAGCTAAAATCTCGGCCTGGATGCAGCACCCTAAGTTGCTGGGCAAACAAGGCGCAAATTAATTGATTGTGTACCATTTATAAGGCACGCGTCGCCGTTTCATCGAACTGTTTTGGTAATGTACTGTAAACAGAATTGTTGCGCATACGCAGCGTGGCCCCGAGAGCCGGCGAGACAAACAAAAAGCCGGATTGGAACATAAAATCACATCGCAATTGCCATGCAAAGTACACGTAAATATAATTTACTTTATTCTGCGGTGCTTCACTGCGTTTACCCCTGCCGCCTGCCTCCTGCCGCATGTCCTGTTTCTTTCAACACTCGATTTCAGTGCGAATGAGCGAGCAGAAATGTCAAACGACAAAAACGACTTTCCCACACATTTTTATAGTCACACCGCCCCGCTCTGCCCCGCCTGGCCCGAACAGAGGATGGGAAATGGCAAAGCTTTTCAGTATTTCAAATCTAATTTATGACATTGAATCAATTTTGCCAGTGCCGCTGCCAGTATGTGTGTGTGTGTGTGTGTGTGCGCCTGGGCTTGAGTGTGTTTGCTCTGCGGTCAGCGTCGATTTTTCATATTTCCCAGCACTTTTTGCGCTCCTTTAGCGTCGCCTCCTCGGGGTTGCCTTTGATGTCTGGTCCCGATACCGATACCATCGGCAGAGGATTCGGACCCAAGCCGCCGGAGCCAACTTTCTGTTTCCGTGGTTGGTTCCCTTGGCCACTCCGGTCGCCCTCTTCCACGGAATGCCAAATTGAAAATTGATGAATGCCTCTGATTGAATTTGATAGGTGCCAAGCACTCAGTGCGGCTATTAATCTCCGCCTAACGTATGATGTGCAAAGGCCCATCCTGGGACTGCGAAGCTGTTCGAGTGTTTTTCTATACCCTGTTTAAGTGGACTCGGCATGTGAAGTCGATGAGTGATAGCGTAAAGGATCGTCGTAATCATTGTACTGTGCTCTGGCCTCAGAACACACAAATTTCACTTGTCTTACCCCATTAATTATTGGGAGCACCACCTAAATAAAATATATTCTTTTGCCTCCCTTCTCTCTTGACACATTTTAAATTTTAGAAATTTCATTAACTGACTGGGAGGGACATGCGGAAAAGAATTCAAATCCGAATGAGCTGATAAAATGCTGATAAAAGTAGGTAATAATAAGTATAATTGATACCATGGTACATGCGAAAATCTATAAAAAATATATTCAATATTATGGTAAAGATGTAAGTTTTATTTTTTTAAATCGGTACAATTAATTGGCTAACCAGATTCGATCGAATAATTGCACAATTTCGATATATTAAAAGCGAAAACTTTCGCCCTAAGTTGTTTTAACATTTTGAATTATATTGAAATATGACCCTTCTTTCCAAAGAGCAATCTGGTTATATTGAAAAACTTTCGACTTGCTTCCTTCCTCCGTTACGATAACAGGTTGAAGAGCACTACTCAGAAGTTTGACAGAGTATCTGCGAAGTAGTGCATACTTCCGACGACTCCGTTTTACCAGTTATGGGGGCTCTGGTAACTTGGCTTTGTCTGTTATTGCTGTGTGAATTTATGGCCTACAGATTGGCTGTCTACAGCCTCGATTCACACCCCTATACTTCGCGCTCCGGCTGTGGAATTAGCGCCCACCCCTGCTCGCAGGCACCAACTTCCACCTTCCTCTCCGCCTCTCCGCCTCTCCGGTGCAATTAAACATGTTGAGCACGTCAGGTTTCAATGAAATCGATGCGCCCGCGACAGTCACGTGCCTGAGATATTGAAAATTCAATCGCAGCCATTAATGCGCGCAAATCTTGACTTTTCGGGAAACATCAATGCGATAATGGCTGGCGCCCAGGATAGCGGAAGCAGGTGAAGTGGGGTGGGAGAGCCGCGGAAGCGTTTTGAATTTTTCAACATTTCCGCTTATTATTATACGTGTCGGATCTGCGTGTCACGCAGCGTGCTCGGGTGCAGTGAGGTATGGTGCCACGGAGATATAGGAGTGGAGAATGGAATGGCAAGGGAAGCCTGGCGAGGGCCTCCCACTAAGGTCCTCGGCTAAGCCAATTAAAATTGCATTCATCAAAAACCTATTCAAATTAATTAGTTCGGATCATACAGCTCTAATTAACTTCACAGGTCACATAAATATGGTATGTGTTTAACCACCTTTAAAGAGGCTTACAATAAAATCTGATTAATAAATTCAATGCGTATTATAAAATGCATAAAAAAGATTAAAAACAGGGAACACTGCAACAGGGCTTTAGGATTAGTGAGACTAGTTACCAAATTGCCAATAAATCTTGTTCACGGTACGTGTAAGCTCGAAATGAGCGATGGGCCATTCATAAGAGCACAAATCGTATATAACAAATCCGTTGGTCAAATAATCAACAAGCGATCAATCAGTCGCATGCATCGTAGCAACATGTGACAAAGATTCACCGCGACCAACTTGGCCCTAGGTCTAATTAGGAGGGGGGACGAAAAGGGGCCCTTGGCGTGAGACATCCATCATTTCTCCGAAAATATGATTTGGACTGCAGAGGCGACCCTCCTCCTTCGCGGATATTGACAGATTAATCAGGAAATGTCTGGCTTTTTGGCAGGGAATCTATCCAAATTAAAGTGAGGGTCCCACTGCCTTCCAATGGGTCTTGGGGACCGCGGCGCATACAATTTTAATGCGGTGCGGGAAGTGAGTTGTATTTAAATGATTTTTCCGAAGCCAAGAGTAACGAGGACACTTCATTTTATATGCCACAGAAAAGGCGACAGAGCAACTTTTACGAGAGAATTGAAAACTTCTGACCTTTGGGTTGAGCTCACAACAATACAATCAACACGTTTCCACAATCGATCGATTTCATGAGCAATCAAATGTTGTCAGATCCAGCCCCAGCGCCGAAAAAGTTACAGCACAAGTTCAAAGTTCTTAACCCACAAGGCACCCTGCTCTCTCTGTCTCTCTGTCTCTCTGTCCCCGAAAAAAGGAAAGCCCGAGAGGGAGTTTGTAACATAACCCAAGCAAAACAACACGAGCAACAAGGACCAAAATGTCCAGCAATGAAAAAGAAATCCATTCAACATCCGCATCAACTGTCTGGCCAAACTGCGACAAATGCGATGAGAGGGAAACAAATTCAAATAAAATTTGGGCCAGAGGACGTTCTACTTTTTATTTATATTATTTCAGATATTTAAGGACAGCATGATTTGTGTTTTGTATTTAAAATACGTACATGAATCAATGGACATATTGTTTGTAACTTATCGGACTATGAATATGATTATGACATTAATTTAAGTTCATGAAATTCCTAACCTTTAAGATTACCAACGCTTTTTAATATTTGTAATTAGATACAATTAGATGAGCCCCTTATTATAATTTGTTGGGCGGTTAGAGTATTTATTTCAATACTCGATCTAATGAGAACTTTACCAAAATAAAATGCGTTGGGAAGGAAAAAAATTCAAATAAAATTTGGGTCATTTTCATTTTTATTATTTGAAGTATTTAAGGACAGCATGATTTGTGTTATGTATTTAAAATACGTATATGAATCAATGAACATATTGTTTGTAACTTATCGGACTCTGAATATGATTATTACATTAATTTCAGTTCATGAAATTCATAACCTTTAAGATTACCAACGCTTTTTAATATTTGTAATTAGATACCTAAAGGCCCCATTAGATGAGCCCCATATTATATTTTGTTGGGCGGTTAAGGAAACAAATTCAAATAAAAGTACGGTTAAAGGACGTTTTACATTTCATTTTTATTATTTCAGATATTTAAGGACAGCATGATTTGTGTTTTGTATTTAAAATAAGTGCATGAATTTTGTTTTTTGTTTGTGTTTAACTTATCGGACTCTGAATATGATTATGACATTAATTTAAGTTTACAATTTTTTTAATATTTGTAATTAGATTTCGATACTCACCATTAGTTCTCGGTATGATTATTACAAAAAAATTATTATCCGAGCTCCCCTACTAGTAATGTTCGATTATCTTCTTGTGTGCTTTTATTCGCTATAACCATTCGCACACCTGCGAAGGTGAAACAATAAAAACGCTAACCAATTTCCCAAGTATATATTGCTGAGCGGAAAGTCAGCATTCAGAGGATAATTCAGGACCCGCGGTCGCATTCAGTCCAGGCAGTTGTCTTGTGGCCGGACCCCAGTATCCAGGCCTGCAAAAGTTAACAAGAACACGTAGTAAAGATTCTGCCGTTTAGGTTTTAATGCGATTAGAGTGGCAGACAACAGCAGCCGAGAAGCAGAGGCGAGATTTCGTCGGGCCTGTGATTTATGGCCTGAAATACACGTACCCCTAATCGATGCTGACCCACAAGGCGATGGGCGAGGGCGGGAGTGACCTAGCCCAAGAAGCCGGTAGCCGACGTACACGAACGACACAATATTTAGCTTTAAATTTTTCAATTGGACTTCGACCAGCTTTGTCATAAGTTCTATAATCGTAATCTCCTGCGTCCCACCAGTTATCGCATAGACCTTCCGCACGTGCCAGTATTTTGAATTTGATTTACTGCCTGACTCAAGAGATTTACCGTGGCACGAGGTTGGACGGTTCGAGGCATTCCTGTGGGACTTTTGGCCCACGGAGGTGGAGCGTCTCGCTTTGCGTGAAGTGCTTAGTTCTGGGACACTGGCGTTCCGGGAGCTAATGAGGTTTTGAAGCCCCCGAGTAGCTTAGAGCTTAGAGAAGTTTAATTGGCCAATCCAATCACAGAACTTTTATTGCTGGCTCGAAATGATAATTCAGTACAATCGTCTAATTTCCGGCAGACCCATTCAGTCGGCTTACCAACTCAATTATGACTCAATTGGCGGCTAATTCAATGCGCGCCCAGCGCCATCAATGCTATAATTATTTCTTTGTTTGTCCGCTCGTCAATGCAAACCGAGTGGTAACCAAAATATTCCATGTCACTTAAATTAGTTAATTTTGCGCATAAATTCATAGATAAATGCACGAATGCGGTTAACTGCATTTGCCGGGATTAACTCACTTCCACACTCCCTGCCGCACTCATAATTATTATTCCGTTTTTCAATATTTAATTTGTTTTGTCCAGCCCGCCACTCCCGACCCCCGACCCCCGATCCTGCTGCGTGGCCGCACTTTGCGACGCATTTAGTATGTGGCAATATTTCTAATTAAAGGTTGCAAACAAAATCAAAACAACCGCGAGCCAGTTAGGCCATCTGGACATCCAGGATACTTTTGCACGTACATAATATACCCGTCCATGTGCATGTGCGCTGTCCGTACTCATTGGCGTGTGTGCGTGTGTGCGTGCGTGTTTGCGCTGTTAAGTATGCTATGATTTATGCATCGCTGCTAAATGTTGCTGAGGTTTCCACCACTGATCCCGGGCAATTGCCATGTGGCCGTGGGACCTGGCCCAACTACGGGTATACGAATTTTAAATTGGCGTATTCGATGCACGCATAATTGGAGCTATTGATTATGGTGACCAGAGGGCGTGTCTCATTCGAAATGAGGGAGACTAATTACGTGGGTTGGTCGATCTAGAATACCTTCTACTCTTTTTCACATACTGAGAGAAAGTCTTAAAATCATTCAGGTATGGTTTAAAATAGTAACTTTGATTTGATTTTGCATTTTGTAGATGTTGTAGATTACTATGTCTTTAGAAGAGTGTAATCATAACCATATAACCAACTTACCATATCCTTGTTGTTCTTTATGATAATCCCACCTAAGGGTATCGCAGCTCTCTACATTTCAGAAGGCAATTTGAATTATGATTATGTCAAATTAAGAATTCACTATTTGAGGTTCATATTGCAGATATTTTCATTCGATTTATATACTACCTGCAATAGAAAGAAGGTAATTTGAAAAGTCGGATGAACTTTGTTAGAAGCTGACCAAGAAATTATATGCCTTATAGGTTTGGCAATTACTCTATCTCAATAAAGTTATAGTACCATGTTCGTCTGTCCCTCTGTTCGTCTGAAAGACTGCGATTTAAAAGTGTCTTCATTTCTACTCAAGCTGTATTGTCTTTCTTTCCTCTTTTGATATTAATATATGAAATTCTATGATTATATTACTTGCTTAAGGGTTCTACGTATCCAGGATAATGGTGCTCTTTGGCTAAGTGATTGTCAGTGCAATCCTCTGGGTTTCCCATAGCTTAAGCCTTAAAGAAATTTTAATACTTATTCAGTTCATTGTTGAACTCGAGCGAAATTCGAGCCGTTGCCTTACAGTCTCTCAGTTTTCTTGCTTTGATTTTAATTTCCCAAGGCCAGAATTTTGTTTGGCATCAGATTGCTTTGTCCGGCCTAGTGCAAAGGGTCCATTGAAAGCGCTATTATCCCTTTAAGCCAAGCAGCCGGGATTTTTTGTTTGTGTTTATTTGCTCGAATATAAACTATCTACTATTTTTGTTTAGGTAAAAATAACGTCGAAAAATCCTTGAAAATTGGATTATTTCATTGTACTCAAATAAGTCTGGGATTTCCTTGTGGAAACCTCAATCTTAAGGTAACTGACCTTCTTTCCTTATGCGATTTGTTTTCCCTTCCTACGGCTTTTGCTTTAAATATCTTTGTTTTTCTTTCACCCTCGGGGCAGGCAGCTCTCCCTGGCTTATTTACCGGCATGCATTACCTTTTTCCAACTTATCGACATAATTATCTTAAAAAATATGAAATTATATATCGCACGTAAAACAGAAAAAAGCGCTGCGCAGGCAGAAAGGAAAATGTGAAATTCCAAGATGGGCATAAAAAGGCATGCAAAGTGGCTGCCAGGCCCAACGCCGTTTGATTATGCGGCTATGATAGCACATCCTTGTTGTTTTCCTTTCGGCCTTGTAACGAAGGTGAGCCAAGTAAACTGGGAGCCGAGCACTTCTCATTAGAATGCTTCAGAGCGCAGATTTGACAAGACGTCTGCCTAAATACAGCCAGCATTTTTCTTCCCCGAAACCCTAACGCACCTTCCCTTTCTTCGCGATGGTATCGCAGTTGATTATACCCTTACAGAGGGACTTTTCACTTTTCCTGCAGCTTTGTGAAGTAATTTTGAGCTATATGAAACACACATCACTACTTTTGGATGCAGTTTCGTGTGGGGTTTGTAGAACGCCTTGTAGAATATGAATTAAAAATAAGTTAGAACTTGCAGCATTCATCTAATTAACTTGAGAAGGTACTCAGGTCTTCGGCTTTCGCAAGGATTCTTTCCTGCGTACGCCTCTGTGCGGAGCCACCTCACCTTGGCTCAGTCACGAATTTCTCGGTGCCTTCGTCGGGGCTACATCTGCGCATTTTTAAACAAGATTAAAGCGCGCACGTCGCCAGCATTTTGGAGTGTGAGCCAAATGGGCTTGGCGAATGCGAATACGAATACGGGGCGGTGGCTGGGTGGAGATGAGTGGGGCGGCATTGCTGCCGGCAATTTGTTGACTTGACTGCAAATGTGTCGCATCTTAATGCTCCGTTATTAAATATGCCACAGAAAATGGAAACAAGGATACACCAAAAGCAGCAACAAGGAAGCGCCGAGCACTTTACACTGTTGAATCACTGCGAGTGCCTCGCAAATTTTACATTCTCCGTCTCAGAAGAAGGTGGTATTTGGTTTTCATTGAAGTCGAGAGTCTAGGAATATTAAAATTACATTTTTTTAAATAAACAAATCACAAATTTACATCATAATTAGATACAACTCAGAGTGGCATAACTAAAAAAGGGCACAAAAGCAAATTCTTACCTGAATTATATATATAAGGTTATTAAATGCAGCAAAAAAATGTTGTTTCTTTTGTATAAATTGTGTATTAATTTAAAGATACTAAACACGAAGCCAACTGCTTAATTACACTACGAGTGCCTCGAAAATTTTACATTCTCCGTCTCAAAAGAAGGTGGTATTTGGTTTTTATTGAAGTCGAGAGTCTAGGAATATTAAAATTACATTTTTTAAAATAAACAAATCGCAAACTTACATCATAATTAGATACAACTCAGAGTGGCATAACTAAAAAAGGGCACATAAGTAAATTCTTACTTGAATTATATATATAAGGGTATTAAAATCAGCTGTAAAATGCTGTTTCTTTTGTATAAATTGTGTATTAATTTAAAGATACTAAACACGAAGCCAACTGCTTAATTACACTGCGAGTGCCTCGCAAATTTTACATTCTCCGTCTCAAAAGAAGGTGGTATTTGGTTTTCATTGAAGTCGAGAGTCTAGGAATATTAAAATTACATTTTTTAAATAAACAAATCACAAATTTACATCATAATTAGATATGGACATAGACTCAGAGTGGCATAACTAAAAAAGGGCACAAAAGCAAATTCTTACTTGAATTATATATATTATAAATGTATTAAATTTAGCTGTAGTATAAATTGTGTATTAATTTAAAGAAATTAAACACGAAGCCAACTATCTTAATTACATTTTCAAAGCACCTATTGTCAGTCATTAAAATTGAAAATTGTTGATAAATGATGACTAGCACAACAGCCTAATTTTCTGGCATTAAGTATTGATTACATAAGGGGTGGGGTAGCGATTGGGCAACGTTTGATAATGCAAATGATGACGGAACTGAGGTAAGCGTGGCTCCAAGTATCGAGTACAGTCAGGAAGTCTAATTATGTTGTATAATAAATCACAAATGGCAATTGCAGATTTGTGTATCTCTAATAGTTAGTAGAATAGTGCGAATTTATATATTTATAACGAGAATTAAAGCATTAAAGAGTTTATTTACTTTGACAGCGCAGCTTGGTGGAAAAGCAAATTGAAATTATAATTACGTCAACCGCATTTCGAGCACTTATAATTTGTTCAAGAGCTTGTTTTTGTGATGATTATTTTCGTATGCTGATTTTATTGAAATAATTAAAGGCGGAAAAATGCCGAAGGTGCGCGTTTCATTGATGACCCAAAAGTGACACTTGCACATTCATTTGTTGCATTTGCATTCATTTTGTGTTGCGGGTGTGTGCGCTGGATTTAAATTGCATTCTGTTCGAACCTGCCCGTTGGTGGATGCCTGCTTGCAATAAATTCGCTAAATGAAGTTTTAAAAAATTCCAACTGCTTGTGGGCGTGGTCAGCAGCATCGGCACGGTGCACGTGTTGTTCGGGAAATGCATTTAATGTAATTATTTCTTTAATTAAAATATTTAGCGGAACAGCAGGAGCAGCAACAACAATGTCGGGAGGAGCGCTCGACGTTAACAATTTGCACAAAAGTCACGTTGCTGCTGTTATTATTGTTAATGTTGTTATAATGCCTCGAATTGACCATTCAGCTTAATTGAAACCGTTAAAAATATCGCTGCATATCAGCAGAATGTTGCCTACCCTTGTGGGCCTCGTTATTTTAAAATAACGGCCAACGGCCCACGGCAATTTAATTTCCAGCTCCGAATGGCCAATGACAAATACGGCACTTGGCCTGAACTCCTTTCACTGCTGAAGTCCCCTTTATTCCACTCACTCCACTCATCCCTGCAGTTGAGCGAGTGCCGAGGAAAGGTTAATTTACTAGGAAATTCCTGAATGCTTACTCTTAACAAATATGCGAGCAATTGCTTAGCTTACTTTTCA
This sequence comes from Drosophila pectinifera, assembly GCA_008042775.1. Classification (NCBI taxonomy): domain Eukaryota; kingdom Metazoa; phylum Arthropoda; class Insecta; order Diptera; family Drosophilidae; genus Drosophila; species Drosophila pectinifera. The sequence continues at coordinate 399,704 of VNKC01000865.1, forward strand.
ACAGAAATGAATTGGTTTCGGGTACAATAGGAGCCGCACCGGGGAAAGGGAGGGGAAAATAGCAACGTAGCACTAACAACTGCTCTGATTTATCTGCACAAATTGCCAACTGAAATTAATAAGAGAAATCAGTTTACCATTTCCTGTCTACGACGACGGCGAGGACGACAAAAATTCTAGAAAAATTCCGTCGTCGATGTCGTTGGGCAGGAATGGTTATAGTTCGGTGGGCTGGGCTGTGGAAATGAAGAGACATTCCAATAACTGTACAACATCCGGCTGCATATACATACACAGTGGAGCACAATGGCGAAACGATTCCATTTTCAATGGGAAAATATTTCTATTTCAGCATGAAAATATTTTTAGCAGCCTTTTGTGTCGGTTATCTAAACGACTCTTCACCTGACGAAGACCAGATAAAAATTTCAGCCACAGGAAAAAATCTGATAAAAGAAACCAAATCAGGAAAAATTCAATCCTAATTCAGCCGCTCGGTAGGAAATTTTTATAGACAGTAACTAAAGGACTGCTGGAAACCAAAATGGATGCCTTGCATCCTGCAGGCAGTCCCATGGCCCTTCTGAAAGGAACCAGTGACGTATGTAGTTGACTTGACTTGCACATTTGCGGTGGCAGAAAGCCTCGGAAACTCAATTCGAGCCAAATCCAAAGAAAAATAGTTATTGTTAGAGCAACGAGGACAGCGCCAGCGACGAAGGCAGTAAGTAGCTTTATTATAGGATTTTAAGTTATTACACCGGTCGCCCAGGGGGGAGAGGGGAGGCCTGCGCGCCGCAGGACCTGCAGAGTGATATGATGATAGTCGGGGTGCCACTGCAAGCACTCACATATGCGGCTCCTTGCACTTGAATGCTGGGATTACCCAATGTGATGACGGGCTGCCTTTTGGCCTACAGCCGAATTTGTCAACATGATTTGTGGGAGTTCAAATCCCATTTCATTCTTCCACTCTTTGCTCCCTTTTTTATTCAGTTGGGAGGACTTGCAGGGCTGAAGGCGGGGGAACTGGGCAATCCGAAAACCAGAACGTGCTTAAAGCTAACATTGACTTGTTTATCTGTGTACTTTTCACCACGGTGTACCAACATTGGCCTGCAGAGGCAACTGAAGGCCCATTTTAATCATACATCTGGGTATTAAAGCCTTCAACTTCAATCGAAGTTTTCTTTCGGTTTCGATGTTACTATGGAGTCGGGCTTACTTCAGACTGTTGCAGCTGTTCAAGAATCTCGTAATTTAAATAATCAAAGTAGTGCTGCTGTTGTTTAAATATATTTAAAGACTGAGACAACTCCGCTGAGGACTTGAATATTTGACTTCATTTTACAAGGACAACCGTCGTTGAACAAATTGTAAAATTGTACAATACAAGTGTTATGATCAGCATAAGTTTCTTAGAATTTTAAAAAACAGTGTGTCAGCTGGCTCTTAGTCTCCGAATTTATATATTTCAGGTCAGGGGTCCAAGTGTTACTTTTACTTGGGCTAACACGGCTGCTTCGTCATTTTTCGTACTGATACATTTTCGCTTTGACCCAGTTAATAATTCAGAGCCATACATTAGGCGACAAAGCGGGCTCTTCCGCCATCAGGTAGGGAGTCAGCATTTGACACTAAGGCTAATTTAATGGAAAATGTCCGAGGGAGAACTTGAAATTTGAGTTTATCGCGACACGCAACGCCGCGAGCTGACAACAACGGAGTATATGCCGCGGAGCACCCAACTCATGTGGTTCATATTTTGGCTGACATATCTATTTATATGCAAATGCCACACCTCCCGGAACGCGGTGCGGCGGTGCGGCGGGGCCAGCTGTCGCCTGGACATCCTGGCCTCATCCTGCGTGCGTGCCAAAGTCAAAGTCAAGGAATTTTCCTTTGTTGTTCGCATTCCTGCAACAATAAATCATGGCACCTATGCTGCCGGCGCAAGGGGCGCACGGCCCGGCGGGGAAAAAACTAATAAATCTAAGGCCAATTAATTGACTTAGCTGCTGCTGGCAAAGGATGGCGCGGGACCAAAGATGAGGCAAAGGCAAAGGCAACGCCGAAGCCAAAGGCAAGACTCCAAAGGGTCGCAATTTATGGCCGCACCATCAACTCGAACCCGCACATAATAAATCATAACATTTTACAGATAATAGAAAACCTCACACATGTCCAAACAATCGGCTCCAGCAGCCGTTCGTCCCAAAAGTGTATCCAAAACTCCGAGCTTGTTGGCCCGCCGGCTAGAAATTTTAATAAGCCGCAAAGAGTTTTGCCTGCGTAGTAGTGGGCATAAAAAATGTTTCTCATAATTTATGCAGCGAAAGGGGGAGACTTAGCACACCGCCGCAGACCCGAGGGCGAGCGGAAGGATATTTCCCAGGATGCGTATCGGCCGATCTAAACTATTATTCCTATCGGAGTAGGCTTAGGATTTTGTGTACTTTTGCAAATTTGTAAGTGGGATAGAAAGATTAAATGAATTTATTAAGTTTTCAGACTTCTAAAATTAATAGTAAAAGCTAAATGTAAAATATTAATATAAATATCAGTTACATATATTTATGAATTTATTCAGTAATAAATTGACAATGCATAGAACGCTTTGGTAAAACCAAACTTAAAATGTGTATAACTGATAGTCATATATATACTCTGGATCGGCTTATCCAGGATAGTTCATCAAGCCATGTCCCTGTCAGTCTGGTGCATAATGCAAAGAGGGTATTACAGAGGGCTACTGGGTGAGGGGAGAGCTCTGGTTCCAGTTTGTGGACACAGGCTTTGGGTTTCCGCTTCCACACAGACATGACACAGCCCTGTGGCTTCTGGGACCGGCAGTCACAGCCTCATCTAAAATGATTGCAAATACGCAACCGTCAACTTACGCACAAATTGCAATAGAAAACCAGTAGAAAAAATAGTTACGCACTTAATTTGGAGGAAAATAATTTTAAGATAGGCGGATGTTTTCCAATTAATGCTTTTAGACAGAGCTGTTCGTCTGCTATGTTATGCTAATCCATGCTTTTCTATTTAAGCTAATTTCAAATGATTTTAATAGCTCTAATTCAATTCAATTTTAAATAGAAGAAACCTGGTCTTCAATATGCCTTGAAATCAAGCAATGTATAAGCTGGAATTAAATAAGCTGGGTCATATTGTTATTATGTTTTTGAGTATTTTATTGGTACTTACCCTTGATCTTTTGTTTATTTATAATTTATAAAATTTATTCAAGTTCTCCCGTGCTTATTCTGGAAACATAGCTTCTGCCAATAATATATGGACTATTGGTGTTAAGTGCGTCTGTGGATATATTGAGATAAGTGAAAGCGCAATACTAAAAGCAAAGAATAAAGACCTTTGAATTATGTGCCATCGATCATACTCACAAATGGTGCAACGTACCTAGTTGTAGGTCAAGAAACTGATGAACAAATAAAAGAAAGTCTCCATCCTACTATCCAATTACAATTTTTCTCTGAGCGCCAAATTAATATGTCAAATAAGTTTAATTTTGTGTACTTTTCTAAATAAATTTATCAGGGGTGGTATTCGATGTACATGTAAATCACTCACTATTTTTCCTGTGGTCGTGCTTTTAGGTTATATCTTAGTCCATATCAATAGTAATAACATTTAGTTTAATTTTATTAAATAGGAACCGTTAACGGCCAAGTCGGGATGCATTATGCGGAAATCTAGGAAAATACCATTTGTATCGTCTTCTTGTGAAAATAAATCAGATGGGCATCTGAGAAACCTTCGCTACATGCATCGATTTAAATATTCTTTTGCCGAAGCTCCGCAATTGCGGGGCTACATTTTGTGCAATTTTTATGAAGACACTTATATATGTTTGCCGAGCCTCTTTTATTTATTTTCACAACACAATTTAAATGTTTTTTCTTTCTTAGTAGCTAGACAAATCTATTGTTTTATAAAAAAATTAAATATAAATAATAATAAATATAAATAAATAATATAAATAATAAAATATATAAATAAATTTAAAATTATGTAAGGAAAAGATAAATACCTATGTTCTGCAATGTTAAAAATTAAATCTCTAGGAGTTCTTGGCAACTGTGGTAATTTTTGAGGAAATTCGTATTGAGTTACTCTCAATATCTCCATCGATTTCTGGAAAATCCGTGATAGTCATGCTTTTTTCGTATTTTATAAATCGTACTTTATAAATTGATATAATAATATCCTAAAAAATCAAATTTCCTTGGCACCTAAAAGTTCGCGAGTTCCTTTACTGCGTCTACGAATAACTTCCAAGCTAGTTCATTTCAATTGTCTCAAGAAGGTTGCTTCGTGTTTGACTGTGCTACCACGTTTATTTAGTGTCTTTTGCTTTTACTGGAATCGCGTGAATTTAAATTCTATTGCGGGTAAAAAGGGAGCGAGAGTGAGGTGCGGGGCCGTAGGAAAGGCAGTAAGTCAATGTCGAGCGGAAGGTTGGGGGGCGTGTTGCGCAGAAGTGTTGCAAGTCAGAGCGGAAACTCGCAGGCAACGCCTTGAGCCGGCCCGCAAGTTTGTCTAGATGACGGCTGGATATGCCCTCCAATCTGGCTTAAACTAATGCTGGGGGCAGTCTGTCGACAGGCGACCACCTTGCCACGCCCACTGCCTTGTAATGACGTCATTTACATGCTGCAACACTTGCAACTAGCGAGGGCAATTACATAAATCATAGCGATTCGTCTAGCAGGAAGATCGGGCTTGCACTTAAAGGAAAAAAGAACAATGTTCCAAAGGGCATTGCAGTAGATGATCCAAACTGGAAACTCGATTAATTGATGACATTGATCTAGGATTACAAATCCCTGATTATTGACGACATTAATCGGGTTTTACGGGTGTATTCTGAACAGAGATGCCCTTTAGGTTCAATGCCACCATTCCTCTTTAACCCTTTTTATTGCACGGTTGCTCTGGACGAAATCCGAGTCAATTGACTCTTCTGTTCTTTTTCGCTCCACGAATCGTATATAAATTACACGGCCTGATTGATCAACTTTCTGGCCGACGACAGGCACAAAGGGGCAGCGGGAGGGGCCGTCCGTGGGGCGGCACTGTCATTGCGGCCGAAAATGTCGAGGCAGCCGCTCGTAAACATAAATCCAAGTGACGCTAATTGTTTGTTGCAATTACTGCTGCAGTTGTTGCCACCGTTCACTTACGTGTGCAGCAGGCAGCCAGCAGCCAGGACCCAGGAGCCGGCTGCCGGCAGCCCAGAGTGCGGCGGAGGGTTAAGAGGGCTGTGTTTGCATGCAAATTTTGTTGCATCTGCCATCTCTGCTGCTGTTGATGCTGCAGCAACGGCAAACAATTACTCAAACATTGTTGCAACTGCTGCTGCTGTTGTTGCTGCTGCTGTTGCTGCTGCTGCTGGTGCTGCTGATGCGGCTGGTGTGCATCTCGTTGTGCGTGCTAAATGGCAACTACTCTGGCGGCTAATGATAATCACTCGACGCCCTCTGCTCCTGTCGATCCTTGGTTTAACCTGCTCCGTGTTGGCTTTCGTCTGCACTTTTCCCGTTTTCGATTGCTTAATCAAAACGCTTTTTGCTGCTGCTGCTGCTGCTGTGATTCAATGAAGCCTTGCGAGTTACTATCACAATAGATGGTGACTGGAGGAATAATTACTAATTTAAAGCTGCCTTAAAGCAACAGTAGCTCCTGCTCGAGTTGTCATCTCTCGGCAGTGCCATCAAATAGCTCAACAAATCTCCTGCCAGCCCGAGCGTAATGCTATTTATATGCCATATAATTGGCACTCAGGCCCACACCTCCGCCTCCTGCAAATAATCCACAAGATGGATTTGAAGTCTGCATGCAACGGCAATGGCAGCCACAAATGGGGCACATAAAATGATCCAGCTTGTAAGGGAGGCAAGGACGTAGGGAGTGTGGTTTGGCAACACACAGCTGGATATAAATCAGAATTAATTAATAGACTTAACAATTTGATATAAATATTTTTGGAAATGGAAACGATTTGGATTTTCAGGAGCAGGATTACTAAATAGAGCGCGGCTACGTACATTTAATTATGTTGAATTAATGGGATTGATAATATCCTACATTATGCAACGAACTCTACTACATTTTCCCAAGCCCATCCCATTGCCTACTTGCAGACGTTGACTAATTTCTACCCCAACCCCATAAGATACATGGGAAATTCCTTCACAGTAATACAGTTCGTAATACCCTTCGGTCTCGGCGTATGTCCGGCACTTGCAGGGCGCACACTTGGTGACTAAACTGTCGGCTGTCGTGTGGCAGTTTGCAACTCTAAAGTGATATTAATTATGGGCTTTGTTGCAGTTGCAAGCGATTGCCTCGAGGTCTTGACCCATCGCCCCGGGCATGTGGGTGTGGAGAGAGCTCTGGTTCCAGTTCTGGTCCTGACCACAGGCTCCGGGCTCCTCACAGATTAAGTAACTTTCAGACATGACATATTAATGATTTTAAACAGAGCTGCCAGGTGCTGTTATTACCTTTATTAGCTGCCTGTGATGGTTATCAATGCTCGATCTTATTTTAGATATTCTTAGCTGATATTCTAAGATCTGTAATGCTTTTATTCAAACTATACAGGGTGAGAAATGCCCATTCCAAGGGGTGTCATAAGGAATAAGCGGTATCAAAACCACACTTTCCGAAAAATCACTGGGACTCAAGCTAAAGGATCTTATCATAATATATAACATAGGCACTCCTACAACAGGAAATGGATATGGTTGAACCAATTAATTGTATATACTTAGACTGTATTCTGTAATAAAAGTTAGAAGTTGAAAAGTTAAATAAAAACAAGCATGGGCACTCGAAATCCAAAGTTTTTATACCTTGCAGCTATACAATATAGTACTCCGATTTGATTAGGTGAAAATAAAATCATTAAAATGAAGGTCTAAAAAAGGTAAAGTTAGAAAAGATTATATATTAAAACACAAATCTTTTTATTGAACTTTTAAATTGACTTATCTGACATTGTACTGACTTTCACAACATATTTAGAAGTTCAGATGGGACCCTCCATGTATTTTAAAATATTCAGTATAAAAGAAAATAGAAATATGACCATTTGAATACTACATTTTATTTCTATGATCGTTGTCCCTACCTGGCTTTTAGATTATTATTTTTATGTATACCTTGGAGAGACATACCTTCATTGTTATGCATCAGAATTATAGTTCCTGAGAAACTCTGTAAGTTACAGGTAAGAAAACTAGTCGTAAAGTGCTCAGGTAGTCGATAATAACTATAAATAGAAAATCCCTCTAGGAACGAGCTCAGTCTCATTGGTGCATTCAAAGATTCATATTTTAAACGTTGTTCGGGAATTCATATTTTCAAAAATGAAAGTCTCCGTAAGATAGACCTCATTAGCACCAGTATTATTCTTAAGTGATTTCCCTATTATTTCCAGATTGCCTTGTTGGTGCTAACTTTTGCCATTGTCTCGGCGCGTCCCCAGTTTGGATATGGAGGCTACGGAGGATTTGAGCAGCAGCAGGGTGCCTTCGAGTTTGGAGGAGGCTATGGTCAGCCACAGCAGCAGGAAGTATTTGGAGGCTTTCTAGGAGGATTCGAACAGCAAGAGCAGCAAGGAGACTTTGGAAGTTTCCCAGGAGGCTTTTGGCAGCAGCAACAGGAAAGTTTTGAAGGTTTCTTTGGTTAATCACCTAAATAAAGTATATATGGGCGATTAGAACAATAAATCAGAACGATAATTCGAAATTAATTAGGATTTTATGTAACAGAAATTGAATATATATTATAGAACATCGTGTCGAATACAAGAATCCAAGGTATTACCTGTATTAAGAGCACATGGAAAATGCTCCAACTGGGCCAAGACCTGGCAGCTATCGCGTGAACACAGCACGAAAGACACCCTCTACTATTCCGATGTTGAGATACATTTGTATCTCTTTGCCGAGCACGTGTAGCTGTTTATGCAACTGTACAAGCTCGTGGGCGAAATTCAATTTATTATTCCACTATATGAGCTTTCGCACTTAACTTGCATGAATATATAATGAGCTCTCCACTATGGAAATGGGACGGGGGTCTGGTAAATGGGAAATGGGAATGGGAATGGTAATGGGGGTTTCGAAAGGTAACGCCGTTGCGTGCTCGATGCCTTCCCGGGTTCCCTGACCCGGCTCCAGTTGTGAGACGGCTAAATTGAATTATTAATAACACGCAGTGCCCGCGGTGAAACGGATGCCATATCTGTAAATGTGGTTAATGCATTTTGTGGGTCTGAGGAGACAACCCCGGCAAAGTTGGCAAAAAATATTAAGAAAGGGGCGAAAAATGGACTAATCGTAGCACTTACGACCATAATTTGTCAATTTTCGAAACAATTCCCCAAGCCCTCATAAATTGTCTGGTGGTACGGTGGCCTCCTGTCTCGAGGACCTTCAGTCCTTGACTTTTGGCACCCATTACACCTCATTTCTCTTACTCAGAGGGACACTGCCGCGCCGAAAAATGAAAGTGAGCCCAGATACTGCGACGAACCGAAACGGTTGGCCTGAAAAAGAAAGAAAACGCATTTAAATGCCTTTGTGTGCATAAATTACTCAGGGAGCTGACGTTTTCTCACATAAATGTGTAAATGAGTCTCAGTTTTCGCAGTTTTTTGAGGGGGGTTTGTTGCTGTTCCGTTGAAATTGAAATGAATGCGAAACGAAATGGAATCCATGGTTATTTCCGTTGGAACTTGTTGCTTTCCCTGATTGACGAAGAGGCCAATGGAAATATTCCATGGGCTAAGCGGAAATCGGACAAGGGCATTTCGAAAGACTGTGCTATACTTTGATATTATTGAAACACAAATGTTTAAATAATCTCTATTTATGTAAGTGCAGCACTTTTTTAAGTACAGATCCCTCAGCTCCCTTTCCGGTCAAAGGTGAACGATAGGAGTAGAATTTTTAATCGGACCACTAGAAGTACGAAACATTTTCTCAATCTTCCTAAGAAATCTTAATTCTGCTTTGGCCAGCAAATACCGTGGACGAAGAGGACAGATCTCAGCTTCCGAATACGAATCGACTCCTGCAGGCCGCATCATATTTTTCTGTTTTTATACCCGGTACTCATAGGATACAAGGGTATTATAAATTAATGACAACCGAGAATGAATATAACAGATAAAAGGAGTTTCTCCGATCTAATAAGGTATATACATTCTTTATCAGCGTCAACCGCAGCCATGGCACTTCGCTTTGGATAAATAAGCTAAAATTTATGAAAAACTGAAATTTAATAGGATGGAAGGCAGAAGGAAATGCTGACACACGGTGAAAAATGTTGCTAGTATATTGAGAAACACACAAAAAAGACAGATGTTGCTAGGAACATGTTGAACTACATGTTGGTGCTGTCAGCATATATAGGAACTATTTTTCTGAATAACTCCTATGTTTATCATACAATTTGAAAATAAACTTGATCTGCGTGGAACAGATTAGAATGTGGTCACCAAATTTGTTAGTTCTAGCTCTTATAGTCCCTGAGATCTGGTGCTTCCCACGGACGGACTGACGGCTAATGGCTTGTGATGGCATGGCTAAATCGGATCGACTGGTGACGCTGATCAGAATTTATATATACTTTATAGGGTCGGAGATGCCTCTTTCTGCCTGTTACATACACTCTCGGTTGGTTATAATACCCTTGTACTCTATAGTAGTAGTTTATGTAGTTTATGTCTACGCCAAACTTCTGCAACATACACATTAATGTTGACAGCTCCAATGGGTGTTGCTTAACATGTTCCTAGCATCATGTGTCTTTGCACAACATATTTCTGGCGACATTTGATTTCATTTGTCATTTATCAAGTTTCTGATGAATTTGAGCATAGTTAGAGAAAGTGAATTAGCCATGTCCATGTGCCTCTTAATTTCATCCATAATGCTCTCTGCACCGGGTTTCTCACAGTGTATAACACTCGACTGTCGTTTTCCTACTTGTTTGTTGGTGTTTCGTGGACTGTAATGTGGACTGGTTCTGGCGTCGCTGGCATGGAGTCGAGGTTGTCGGTCAACCCTTAGGTTTGTTTCTACTACTACAGATTTAGTAAGTGTCTACTGTTAGAGTAAGATAAAATACAGTGCCAATATTAAAGAATTCTACTATTTATATAGTATTTTTTATGTAAAAGTTTTACTGTAATCAGTAGTAGATTAAATTTTCCATTTTTGTAAGTTAGGGCATTCCAACTCCAGATTATCTGTACTGTAGCCCAAATAAGGTAATGCGTTGCGTAGCTCGTACTGTCGGTCACAGTAATTTCAACCAACAATAGTAGGTTAGCGCATTTAAGCTGACTGGTTGAATACACCTACCTAACATTTTCTATGTAGAGTTTCGATACTCTGAGTTGCGGGTTACTAACTACCGAAGAAAAATCAAATAAAATGGAATATATGCCTCCAAATGGAGTCGAATAAATTTAATCGACATTGTCTAAATGCAATGGCAAATACAAATTCACTTAGCTAACAAGAAAGCAAAATCAAAAAGAAATCACCTCCCTGGAGTTCGGGTCCCCTGTTTTTTGCCAAAACGGAGAATGGAACGAAAATTACCGCCCTTTGTGCATTTGGCCTGAAGATAACTGCCGGCCAAATGACACACATTAGGGCCAAGGTATACTTCCAAGGAGGCGGAGGCGGAGGCGGAGGCTGGGACGGCTTATGTGTGCAAAATCAATTCAAGCTCGATTTCCTTTGATGAAATGGTAAGTGTGCGCGTGTGTTTTGGGCATCCTCGACGTACGTGACAGTTGTTCTTAAATGGCCCGAAGGAGCAAATTACTAAAAATAAAAAGGTACACTGCATGAGATATGTTATGAGCGGTGCGGCATAAAGTGCGCAGCCCACCACGCATGCTGAGGAGTATTGAGTATTGATCCGAAATCGGTCGATTAATAACCCAAATCCTTTATGGTCAGTTACCAGGGACAACCGGCCGTTAATTAATGCACTTGTCTGTACCACACTCGAATCACCTTATCTCATCATCGTGCGGCACCCACCACTCGCTGCTATGATTAATGTTTAATTAAGTTTGCTGCATTTTAAAAATGGCCGAGCCGGCAGCCCTGCCCAGGGATTACATCATATTTAATCAGAGTCATTATTTATAATGATACGGCCTGCACGAAGCACTATAGTCGCTGCTGCTGAAATATGCCACAAGTTATCAAAAGCTCGAAGTAAGCCCAATGCCATGTAAGCGTTAATAAGTGATTTTCATGGGAGTGCTGGTTGCGTTCTGCAAATAAATTTCGACTTGATTTCAACCTTTTAATTTTCTTCTTTTGGTTCTGACTGCTAATTTGTACTGAACCAGAACAAATTCAGTGACATTTTTGATTGCTATTTGCCTTTGCATATTTGCATTAAATACCGAAATAAACACAATCCTGTCTGCAGTCAGACTGAATATCCATACGTTTTAATAAATAGGAATCAAGTCCACGACAGCCTCCGAAGCCCTTATGCAACCCCTGTGTATCTGCCGCTGATTATGTGCAGAGCCTAAAGTGAGTCTTATCAGGGCAGTGAGCGAGAGTGCAGATGTCGTTCGAGTTGAAGTAAATTAATTAACAATGTTATTGTTTGCACAATATGTGAAAATTCCACTGCAGTCGCACGATGATGTCGTTGTTTTCGTAACTCTTATTGCCGTTGCCGTAGATGCTCAGAGGTGGTTGCAGATGTCGCTGCCGCTGTTGTGGCCGCCTTGCCTGACGGACAGCTGCACTTAAGTTGCGGAGAAATGCTTTACATTATTTGTACATGCTGGAAAATTAAATTCAATTATTTTGCTTTGCATTTTAGTCTGACGTGCGTCTCCGCCAAGAGCTTTGCCCAACGGAATAATCTGTTAATTGGTAATTGTAAGCCATTAGCCGAGGAGCTTGCCAGGGAAAACCTGCGGCTAGATTCTCTTAATTATAATTGGGGTCTCTGCTCGAATGAAAGGTTATTGTTAGCTCGTGCCAACAATACGATAAATAAGGATATGATTCCAGGTTCAGCCAGCCACTGAAGTGCATGTTTGACAAAGATATCTTAGGCCTAATGTTATGCAAAGATATTAATGTGAGCTGTTGGAATTAATTAAGGTTCACGGCCTTACTTGGCTTGCTACAAACGAATGCATTTCAATGGAGTTGATTTAAATTTGCACTTGAATCTAAACCAACTTTGTAGACAGAACTCCCAGCTTTTTCTCCACATTCACTTTAGTGTCAACTTCATTTAGTTTCGGAAATCCTGTTCAAAATTCTAGATATTTTATTCTCAAAACCGATGGCTGACATACACCAGCTAATTGTCACCTGCATCATTTACCTTTATCAAATCTATGTGATTTTTGTAAGATAATGTGACTACACTAAGCAGCCTGTTTTAATGTTGGGTCTTCTGAGCAGAGATCCATCCATCCCCTCAAGAAGGACGCCCTGCTGCTCGTCCTGCACAACTTCCTGCTCTACTATGTGATCAACATGTTCAAGCACCTGGCTCAGGGTTAGATCCATTACTCATATATCTAATCACCCGCACTGATTGAGTATTCCTCCGAAGGTTCGATTGACTCTCCGGGACCGGTGAACACCTTCTACTACGTACCCCTGGTATTCGAGGAGACTGTGGGCTCGGAGGCCCATCCGGATGGTTGGCATCAGGTTCTGCGGTCCTCCAGCTGGCAGTTCTTTGAAACTCTCTTCAGACACCATTTGGCCCTGCTGTTATCCTTTAATACGGCCCTCTTGGTGCCCGTAAGCTGGCTGCAGTTTCCCTTTGTCCCAGAGTCCTCTTTCGATTTCATTGCAGCGCTGCAAGCTGGGTTTCATTAGCACTCTGGTCCTGGCCTCCAACTTCGTGATGTTCGTGTGCTTCACCTCGGCCATTTGCCAGCTTCTGATGTTCAAAGGCCAGGCCAGTGTCAACGTTTTGCGCCTCCTCACGATCCTGGGCCTGGGTCCCGTGTGCCAGGCGCTCCTGGGGTGTCGCCTTCTGTCCCGCATGTGGGTGAGTCCCTCGGAGCAGCAGCCCTCGTCTCTAATTCGTCAATGTTCCCCTAGCTCGGCCTGTGGATCGTTGTTTGAACCAGGAAATTCGATTTGCCAGGACAGGACGCAACCCGAGCTCGGGTTAGCAGCAGCAAATCAAAGCAATAAACCAACTGAACTGGGCTCTAACCGAAAATCACTTTCACTGCACAAACTGCCAAACTGCAGGCATTTATGACAGCACGGCAGGCGGTGGGGAAAGGGACAACATCGCATAACAAAATTGTTGCTGAAAAGTTGAACAAATATTGAGGTCAGCAGAATGTCGAGTCTCGAGTTGCAAGTTGCGAGTTGCGAGACTACTCGGCATTGTTGCTGGTGCAAACTGTTTGCTAGCCTCTGGCACAAACTCCTGACACGCTCCGTCCCAGTCTGGACGCCGTGACTCCGGCTCGGAGGCCTCTCCAGACCCTCGTCCTGGCCCAAAAATATTCAATGAAAGCGGCAGACGGCAGCCGGCAGTCGCCAGTCGGCAGTCGGCAGTTCCCTCTTTGTCAATAATACAAAATGGAAAAAATGAGATGTGGCTGCCGCAGCTCGAGTTTGCATGGCGCAATGCAGACGTCGACGTAGCCCGGGGGTCCGGCTCCGGCTCCGGCACCGGCACCGGCACTGGCTCCGTTTCCGATGTCCTGTCCCCGGCCTACCCCTTCATCGCCTCTGGCCCCAGCCGCCTCATGCCAGCTGCCTTCGCTTTCGCCTCGAATTGAGAAATTGCCGCAAATGCTTTTCGATTTTTCGTTGTGCCTCGGACAAGCCTTGGCTTTTCATATTGCATAATTGATTGTGGGTGGGCGTGGGTGTGCTTGGGAGTGCCGACTGCGTAAATACCCAGCAGGCGGCATTGTCACCACCCCGCTCCCCCGCCTCGGCAGCGCTATGCACATTTTCAATATGCATTCCGAGTCAGATGCATTCCCAATGCGTAGAACCGGAAAAGAGCATTGCCAAAAGAGCGTGCTGCTGTGTTTACGCTTTCGTTGGTAATAATTAAATTGTGAAAATTTAAAAGTGAAATTCTGTGAAAATCAACAAGTACAGTCGTACAGGAATAGCGTAAAATCCCGGGTTTCCTGTGAATTGATTATCAATTATATTTTTAATTGAAAAGTTTGCTTCAAAATAACAAAAGAAGCATCGTTTAACATTAGGTATGAGATCACATAGAGTCCTTTGAATATGTGTTCAATGTAAGCCACCGATTTAGTAAATATAACTGAGCTATTTTATCGATCGTCCAACAATCATTATCAAGAAAATAAGACAAGTAAGGAAGCTTCTGTCCAGTGTGGCCGACTGACTATGAGATATCCTGCATTAAATTACACAAGAAATACTTTATTCAGTATCAAGTTCCTCTGTCACAATGAATCCGTTGGACCTTAAATGTAAATGTTAAAAAATATAAAATAAAGTAGACACTTTAACAATTCATAAGTCGACCACTTTGAAGGAGTATAAGTATTGTCATAATTACAAATCGATTTACTTTTTAACGAATTGAAACAGAAGTTAAGAATGTCTTCTCCAAATTTGGTAGCAGTAGACTCTGTGTGTCTGAGACCTGTTGTTTCATACAGACAGGCGTAAATTACGTAAATTACTTGGGTAAATCGGCTCGCTGATCAAGAATACTTAAAGGTTCTGACGAAAATTTATAATACTCTGCAAGAGTACAACAATAACACAAGTGTTTCTTTTTTTTTAAGCCCGGAAAAATGTGCGAGAAAACGGTTGACAATTTTCCATTTTTCTTGCGGAATGCTGCAAAATACACAACACTTTATAAGCATATGCAAAATGTCGATGTAAATTTATAAAGCAGCACTGCAATCATCAACCGCAGTACTCATTATGCCCCTTCCCTGTATCTGGTATCTGGTGTAGACTCCCACCCACTTACAGCTGCTTTCATATGCCAACTCTGTGTGAAATGCACACTAAATATACTATACAAGATGCGGTGTCAAGAAGAAAGATTGCAAATTGCAAGGGAAGTTCCCAGGAGTCTAATAACATCAAAACAAAGCAAAAAGTTCGTTACACCTCAGGCAGAAGGAATCGGAGATTCCCTGGAAAAAGGAAGCAAGAATGAGTCCCAATTTTCGAAATAACCTTCTCTATTAATTTTCGGAATAGTATTCACATTTGGCGCATATATATATTTTCAAAACCTTGGGCTTTAATTTTGGAAATGGGAATGATTACGTATTTTCAGCGAAGTATTATATCTGTCTAGATTGGGGTTTCGTGTTGTAGACTTAATTGGAATACAAAAAATCATTCTTATGACTGCGTCGTACCTGTTTCTCTCCTATGAGTAGTTTTCCAACCCACTGCACTCTTGTGCACTTTATCACAAAGTTAGTTTACCCTGCTTGAGTGATGTACTAGAACTGGAGAGCCCTCTTCGAATCTCAAGTCGTAGTATAGCCGCACTGTAACGAGCCCCGACCGTGTCCGTATTCGCACTCGCCCGCCGCCCCTTCCACGTGTCTATATAATAATGAGCAACGATACGGGTCCCAGGACTCTAAGCATGAGAAATTTAATTTTAAGCCACCCCATATGCACGCCATCCATGCCGCACACACATAATTGTGTATTCAAGTGAGAGATATGGGAGCTGAAAGAAGCTCCATCAACGAGTGGAACGGGGAGGGCGGGAGATGGCGGGAGCTGGCGGCACGGCCTGCCTTAAATTAAGATAATGACACGTGGGGTATCGCCTCCCCGGGGGCAGGAGTGGTTGGTAAATTGCGATAACATAGAAATGGCCTGAATAGAGGCTCACTTTAAAACACTTAACCCTTGACGCAGGCACCGTGCCCCGCCCCGCCAAGCCGTCCTCTCCCTCGTCCAAGCCCAGTCGAAGGCACGCACTTTTAAAGCGCACCTTGATGGCAAACTGCCAAAGAGTTTGACTCCATTGACGGGGATTGGGCGAAGAAAGTAGGGCATGCCAATGTGCCTGCGCTTGGAAAATATTTATTTATTTAACTCCAGGCCTTTGAAGGTGCTCCAGGTGCTCCTATGCAAGAGCAAAATGGACGCTTGATTTAAACTTCAGCTTGAAAGACCACGTAATTATGGGTTTCTCCATAGGCAAGTGCTGTCCTGCAAGGCTGTATGTGAGTCAAAAACTGTCAATACGTTTAATCAAGTGTTTTATTTAGAAATCGAGACAAACTTGGTCTGCGTCTCGTTATAACCCGTCTAATTACCCAAAGGATCAGTTGCCGTCTGTGCGAATTAATGTTTCTAGGAGAAGGAGGACAGGACCTCCAGTCGGTTTAATGTTGTATTACTTCCTACCTTGGACTTTCCTTTCTTAATGAGCTATAAGCCGGTACAAAATAAAATGTGTACTATCAAGCCAAGTTTAGATATCAGGCACTAAAACTAAACACTTTACTTTCCACACAATAATAGATTTTCCCAGATTGACGCTCAAATCAACTAATCAATTGGAAGTACAAAAGCTAGGCAAATAAGATATACTAAACAAAAATAGAACACTTGCCGCTGGAAGGACAGGTCGAAGGAGTGAGTGTGGCAAACAAAATTTGCATTTGAAATGGCCGCAAGGTGAGTTGGGCGTTAGCTATTTTTTGTAAGTATATATTCTCCTCGGCGTGATTTGTGCAGACTGGTTTCTGTCCATGTAACGTGGCCAATGGGGAAAAGGTGCGAGACGAGCTGCAAAAGAGTCTGGGCCAGGAAGAAAAAGATTTTCTCCTAAAGGCGGCCCCAGGGGTGCCAAATACTTAGCCACACAGACATCCACAGCCTCTGCCAAGCAAACAACAAACTACCTATACGAAAAAAAAGTATGGAAACTCAAAGTCACTGCCTCGAAATTGGTAAAGTAAGTGTGCACTGTGGTTTAAAGGCCATCAAATATATGTGAAAATTCAAGCTTAATTGATTCCAAACACTTTGATAAGTATGAAGGTAGCTTAAGCTCTGTAAGTTATATTACAATGTACGACTAGATAATCTCTTTTATATAATTATTTCAAGTCTGGTAATAATTCTGAGCATGATAGATCATAGCTTTTTTAAGGACTCAAGATCAAGAGCATCCACTATGTATGGCCAAGTATAAGTTATTAGGATTGTGTTATTTTGCTTAAGTATATACATTAGTTCGGGCGAAAACATGTTATTAATCTATATTAAGGAAACAGTTTTGAATACCCTTCCTCACAGTGTCGTCGCTGCTTGGTTTTCACATTTAATAGCTTTTTAATTGCACTCTACAGCCCAGCGAAGTGTTTCCCAATTAAAAGTGTCTGCCTGGCTCCGAACGAAGTCCTGCCCTTCAGCCGGCTTTCGCCAACCTTAATCTTTGAATGGGAAGCACGGAGAGCGATGCCAACCACATGTGCGCACTGGGAATCCCCTCCGAGACGCGTATCTGTTAATTATGCAGGCGGCCGTGTGCACGGGAAGATAAGGAGTCCAGCTGGATGTCCCACAGGATAATTGCCGCCAGAACGTCTGTGACGATGCATGCCATGAGCCTAAAGTCATTTCGATGTTTACCTATAGTAAAGTTTACAGAAAACAACTTTTAAATTCTCTGTATGGAGGAGGGCTATGAGCAAGTCAATAAATCTCAAGAGCCCTTGAGTCTGAGGGAGGAGTTTCGTTGGCACCGATTTGGCCTCCATCATGAGTCGCCCCACGATTTCATGAGATCACAAGTTGGTATTTATTATTTCACAATTCTATTCTTAACTGTAATTTAACTTTCCAGTGGCAGTCAAAGCCAAAATCAGTGATCTTCCTGACTTACCGCTGGCTCATGGCTGGTTGTTTTGGATCGGGAACCCTCGCTTATATGACCATATACTTTCAACACGGCCATTGCTTTATCTACTTAACTAACTGGGGATTTTGCCTCTGCGGTGTTACCAGTATTTTTGGCGCTATTCTCGTGACAACCTGGCACTGTCGGAAGGAGGCATGGGGTAAGCATTAATAAGGATTCCTCAAACATCTGGACAGTATTGACATTTATTCCACGTTTTCAGTTCCACCCAGTTGCGTGGTCAAGGCTTACTGGGCCTGCAACTGGAGCAACCTGGTTATGACGCATTTGATAGCGATTGTCTATTGGATATGCATATATCCCTCTGATCGCGTGCCCACTAGCCCGACTTATGTCTGCCCTTTTGCCAACATCATGACCCATGCAATACCACCTATTCTATTCACAGTAGATCACTTCGTGGTGGCGCACCCAGCCAGGGTAATGCACTTTATTTACCCTGTAGGCTTTTGCCTTCTTTACACAGGATTCACGATCATCTTCTACTACTCGGGCGGACACGACTTGTAAGAACTGCACTCTGCCTTCAGCTCCCATGCAGAAAATGATTTCAATTTTACATTTCAGGAGGGGACGTCCCTACATATATCGATTCTTGGACTACTCTAAGCCAGTAAGCGCAGTTGTAACCATATCCTCTGTGATCCTTTTACTGGTAACTTGCTCTTCCGTTCTTTATGGACTTTATCGGTTCAGAACTTTCCTGGCGCGCAAGTATGGCAAACTTCGTGTCGAAAAATGAACATCCATAAAAAGTCGCACATCGTCCACTCTTAAATATCTCTGTAATTTTTAGGTATTACTCTTTGAGTTTTATATTATTACTCTTTGAGTTTTATATTTTTGCTCAACGAGCAATTATTATTATTGCAAGAAAAATAAATAATCAATATTAATTTAGTGGTATTTATTGCTTACAATAATTATATTTTACTAATTAGTTATTAGCTTTATTTCTTCGCTCAAAATACTGCTCAATATGCGACATTTTCTTTGTCAGAGATTTTGTTTTTAAACATTTAAACCTTGACTTTTTCACTAGGTTTTAACAATAAAATAATATTTCTTATTTGTCATATCACAGGACAAGTAACCCGGACTTGCTGTATTACACCGCTCGCACATATGTAAAATTATAAAGTACTTCTGGTGCTGAAGCTTGATTTTTCCCTGACTCGACACGGAGACCTCTATTCTACTACAACTTAGGTACTCTTAAGTACTGCTCCACATCTGGTAATATCGGTCCTGCATGTGGTATCTCAGTCAATTGTATTTGAAATACTATTATAAAGTTTCCCCCAAATTAAGAAAATATATTTGTTTAACATTAATTGGCTTTACATTAGTTTAATACCAGTCTCGATTATAAAATGTGGGTGTGGATGCCTAAGACTAATACTTCGCAGGATCATTTCTGTAGTTAGCCTTCACATGATTTATTGGATATAATTATCTGAGCTTTATATTCTTATTACCCCATAATTGACCTAGTCAACGTTCGCCAGGTTGATGTTGCTTCTTGACAAATAAAGCACTTTAACTAACATTGTGAAGAACAATAGTCCGTATTTGCGGTAAAAATGTTGATGTCTTACATATGTTTTAAATTCGTAAATATGTGCGAGTTGTTTTCTTAATTACCACTCGTTTCGTGAAGACTTATTCAGAATTTAAAAAATTTAAACGTTCTACGGTTTACACAGAAATGTCGCTTGTATTTACGGCTGTTAAAATTGTTGGGGCCCGCCAACAACAATGAGTTGACTCATTGCTGCATTTTTTAACAAACAAAACGACCCCCCTTCGGCCGCTCTCCCCCGTTAACTTCTGCATCGATAAATAAACAAGTTGAGCTACTTAAGATTTAAGTTGTTGTTGTTTCCGTCCTCGTTCGACTGTTGTTGTTGCAAGTGGTGTGCACACAAAATTTGTAGTGAATACTTTTCCCCTCATAAACATGGACGCCCACGTCCTGCGCGTAGCCACCCCATAACTGAATTAACCCCTTCAGTCCGTAACAAAATTTCATATTACGTATACGCTACGTATGCGCATTTCAAGCATGAAACGCTTCTGCACAGTGCACAGCAGCAGCTGCGCTGCTGCGTGTGCCTCGGATAATAATATAAGCATATAAATGTTTATGTTAAATTAAATTGAATGCAAAAAGGCGGAAATGTTACGAAATGGTTAATAAAAAAAACAAATATATTTGCGCTATGTTGGCTTCGAAAGCAGGAAGCGGTATAATTGCCACCCCCAACATGCCTGCTGGCGCCAGAAATTTAAGATGTCCCTTTTAAGTTATGTTGCCTTAAACTGCTACCGCCACCCGCCCCCTACGCCAATGCAGTTGGCGGCTGTCAGGCTGAGTGCAGCCATAAATACGTTAACGTTCGATGTTTTAGGCGAGGCCAGCTGCAGCTCCAGAGCCCTGCTAAGTGGCTGCACTTTAGCAGGTCCCACAGGGTCCCTTCGACATTCCACTGAGCAGGACACTTTATGGGGATGTGTTGACTTTGTCTCCATATGTGTGCAGGCGAATCTCCATATACAAAGGTGTATCTGTAGCTGCGAAATAGAAAAACATGTCGCAATATAAATTAAAGCAAATAGTCAAGCTACCGTGGTGTGTAACCTACTGAGAGGTACTTGGTGTCCAAAGCTTCCTGCATTAAGTTAACAAAGAAATACATTTGTTAATTTTTCACAAGCTATGTCTGCGTGCAGGTGAAGGCTGGTTATGCTTATTAAGAATATATGTACTCTTGGGAGGTGCCTCCTTCTGCCTCTTACATACATTCTTGGTTGGCACCAAGCTATAATATATTTTACCTTACGGGTAACCGGTACTTGATTGATTACCATACAAAATTAGGATCGACCATGTAAAATATGCTTCTATGGCCATTTTTATATAGTAAAATATCCTTAAAAAATTCAGCACAATCGTATGGTTATTAAAATTTGTATATTATTAAATTTGACACATTCTAACTACATCTCATTTACCCTCGCCTTAGATAGATCGATCCAAAATGAAACTATATTTAATCTTTTTAATTTGTACGTCATTTTTGTATTCTTTTTAACTATTGGATAGACGGAGAAGGTTTACTCTAAAGGTCGTTCGACTGAGCGCACAAATGCACAGAGCTCTAGGTCCTGCGTATCTCATTTTACTGTAGCTTCTTTACCTATTATACCCTTGCACCAACGGGGCCTACGACCACTTTTTGTGGCATTAATCAATCATGGATGAGTTTCTTCTTAGCAATATTGAATATGCATTGGTCTATCTATCGAAAGTAAGCTAAGCTTTTCAAGAATCATGGTAATATGTGTGGACTTGCCGCGGCTTTCTAAAAATGTAACTTTAAAGTCGACGAGATCCGTGTTTATATGAGCACAAAAACACGACAGAGGCGCTTAACAGTTTCAGCAAAGAAATCAAGTTTAATTATCATAAAATTTATATTATATCATATCATATTACCAAATTCTGACCCTAACAAGGGTAAATGTAAATTTCTTGTTTGCACAGTATATTGTTTATTTGATAGTAAAAGATTTGGCTTATAAACCGAGTATGAAGATATAATTGACTCGGCTTTAAAACTAATTTAATCTATTATATTATAAAGAGATTTTAAGAGCTTAGCTTCCATACTCTTTTTTATTAAGGTGGGATTGCCTATTAAAGAATATATTAAAAATTTGTACCAAATTCTGTGGCCTATAACTTCACTTATTCTTTATTTGCTTTGAAGAGCACTTTATTGCTTACAGAATCTTAAATATGACTTCGTCCTATAAGTAGTTCTCATGTACATATGTGTATCCAATTATCCAATGTTTTACACATTTTTTTGACAAGGAAAAACGAAATTCTATTTAAATGACCTTACCATATGTCCACATGTATACAATTACTGCTTATTAAAATAAGCTAAAAGTCGTTTGTTTAGAATTAAAAATTAGAATGTAATATTATCAATTTATTGACTTTTCAAATTCCAACTTGAATATTTTACAATGTGAGTAAAATTGTATATTTTGTGGAAAGTTTATATAAGCGTTTTGCTGTTGCCTGGGGCTCAAGCGGCATCGGAATTTTACTCTTTACCAACCCATTCAAGTGTTAAAATATGTATATGAAATTGATTGGCTGATTAAGCACACACTTTACACAATTCACCCACGCATAGTACCTCCTTTCATCCTACTATTTTTTATTATTTTTGCATTGTCTGGCATGGTATTTGCCCTTTTTTGATTTGCTTCGGAAATGACGCAAATAACGCAACAAATTTAAGCCAGTCACAAAATGTTTCGAGCCCACCCAGGCAAACGCACACTCTGACAGACGCCAGCACAAACACACCTTCAAAATGGGTTATTTATGACAATAGGCATGTGAGAGCCGACAACAGGATGTTTTATATTATGCCATTGGAAAATAAAGGCAAACACACACACATCCGCTCACGTACGCACAATGCCCAATTTTGTTGTTGCTGTAATATTTTGCATAAATTCCACTTTTATATGGGGAAATGCGGGTATATCCTCGAGATGAAGAGACAAAAACTATAGTTACTGAAGAGTTAAAGTTTGTTTGAAAAGTATGAGTAAAAATATATCTAGCGGGTTCTAAGGCAATGTAATGAAAACTTTCGCATGCAGAGTCAAAGAATGTAATTCATTAAAGTCCTGAGATATGATAGAAATAGTTTAATTTCTTAACTGTGGCACTTGATAAAATATATAATTACTTTAAGTAGTCCAGGTTGACTCCTTAAAACAGCTTATAACGGAATTTTCCTTCCATAAGCATATATCCTTTTATCGAGGGCATTAACAAGTCTTCTTCACATTCAGCACATTTTTTTCAGCCTTTTTGAGTAATTTCGAGAGTGAAATTTAATTTTGCTGCTCATTAATGGCACGTCGACCGACAGAGAGCTCACCGGAAATATGTGATTTCCGAGAATAAATACATATTTGTTCCATTTTTGTATTACGCCCCATTGTACATAAATGTGTGCTTTTGCTGTAATTCCCGTAGAACAGAAAGTATGCCCAGATAATTACGGGAAGTTATAGCAGTATCCAACAAAATGATCAAGTGGTTTGCTTTCATCTAAATAATTTAAGCGATTGGCTTCAAATGTATAATTTGTTTAATGTATTTGTTGTTGTTGCTATCATATCATACCATTGCTACTTAATAGCATATAATATTGGGAATCCAATGTAATGCATAGCGGTAATCTTCTTGGCTTGAGAAAGAATTTGAATAACCAAATAATATATTTACCCAGAAAATTCCTCTTAATATCTTCAGAAGGATATTTTTCAGAGAGCGTAATCATCGCAAAATTTATGTTGAAACGTGCCTTAATTTGTTTTGAGTACACAATATTCTCGGAGCAGACTTCAAACTCATCGCCCATCTTCACTGATTTCAATACAAAGCTAATAAACATTATTCGCTTACGGCATTCTTCGAAAAAATGCGAGCTGGGGGCAAGAAAGCAAGCAAGGCCCAAAGCCGAAGCCAATCAAAAGCAAAACAATAAACAAGCATGACAATAAATAAATAAATAAATGGCCAGACAAAAAAGTCGCAGCGGAGGAGACTCAGTACGAGATGTCGCTGCCCAGGACCCGGGCCTGCCGTGCAGCAACGTATTGCCTTGCGTGAAAGGATAATGACGCGTTCATTTCCCGCTATACTCTCCCACTTGCAAATGCAAAAGACAATATTGAAAAGGCGGGACATCGACAGGATAAGGCAGCCTGCCAGGCTCAATGTGGTCCGGGGCTGAGGCGCAGGAATTGATTGAATGCCGTATTAAACTTAAGCCGCACATACACACGCCGGCATAAGCAAACATTTATCTTTCCCCTTTTTGGATGCGCTTATTTCTTTTACCCACTTCAATTTATCGGCTTCTTAAGTCCATCATATTGAATAATGCTGTGTGACGAGAGGAATTCGGGCTGCGGGCAATTTCTTTACTATTTATGATATTTATGCAAGCACTTGAAAATTCCCTTTGGTCCGCTCACCATTTCTCAAGAAAGTTGAGCCTATCAATGAATCCAATATCTTAGTTATAAAATTTCAACAATTAAAATATTTATTTGCTTATCTTCTCCGAATGATATTATACATGTGGGTTTTATTTTATTAAATTAAATGGTTGGGTATGGTTTTTATTGATTATATTGGTTATAAAATATAAGTAATTTGAAATAAGTAAAAAAAAAAATCTCGATCGTCGCTATTGGCTCGTCGTCGTACAGTCTTTTTCGTTGCTAGCTCAATCTCAACTCTCCTCTCTCGTCGGCGTTTGCCACTCTGGGTTGCTCGCGTCTACCTCGTGCTCTCTGCTCGCCGTCGTCTCGATCCTCGTTGTTGCTCTCATCCTTGTCTTCTTTATGGATTTGACCTCGTCGTCTTTTTTCGTCGTTTGGTTGCTCGCTCGTCTCCAGCTCGCTCGTCTCCAGCTCGCTCGTCTCCAGCTCGCTCGTCTCCAGCTCGCTCGTCTCCAGCTCGCTCGTCTCCAGCTCGCTCGTCTCCAGCTCGCCCGTTTTGTTTTAGCATGCTCGTCTTTAGCTCTTAATTTGTCGTTCCACTTCTTCTTAATCGTGTTGATACTCGTTTGCTCGTTGTTGATCTCGTCAAGGGTATTCTTAGGTATGCTCGCACCTTGAGACAAGCACGCCCCACATACATATATGCAATATCGAATTTGTCTCCAAAAGCATGAATACTAAACGGAATAAGCTCTCTTCAAAGAAAAATGGTCTTAATATCTAAAGGCACTGAGAAAATGGATCACAACAATTGCGAGTACTACTGTACAAGCATTTTATTGTAAACATATTAAAAATGTTTGTTTTGTAGTTTCTACAATTTTTGTGGAACTTTGTGTGAAAGATTCGGAAGATTTAAAGATTTCATTTTTTTAAAGCTGTGTTTGTGTTACGAGTTACCAGAATATTTTAACGTCGACAACCAGGCATTCTTTTGAACCTAACTGCTTCATTTTTAAATTAATTATTTGTATAGGGACTTACTTACTAAATAATAAAGAACATTTTTAAAACAACAGAGATGGAATTTCAGAATTCTGTGACTAAACAACATATATACTTTGCAAATTGATTTGGGCTTAAATTATTTTTTGATTAAGTATCCATCAGCATTTGTTCTTCTACTGCCGAGAACTTCAGAGCATTCCCTTATTCCCTCCTTTAATTCAACAGATACTTTAATCCATCATTTCAAATTATTATCTTCGCGCCTGGTGGCAAAAGTTGGCAAGTTCCGTGCACGCTCAGTTGGCCACGCATCAAATGGGCCCTCAATGGGCATTAAAAGCTCCTTGATGACGCTACCTGTAAATCGTGACGCGGACGCAGAGGAGCAGGACGGGAAGGACTAAAGTGGAGGCTCATTAAAAGGCCACCGCACAAAACTGCTGACATCACGACTGACGGCGACGATGTTGCAGGCTACTTGGGCGGCGAATTAAAAAGTTGCCTTGATAATCCTTTTGCAAAATAGACGGGATTAAGTAAAACGCTGAGCCGGAAATTTATGCAGCCCAGGTGGGCATTGGCTGCTGTCCAGGTGTTGACCATCAACTTGGCCGAGTCGAGTCGAGTCGAGTGAGGAGTTCGCCGCGAGAGCACTTAAAATGTGCCACAGTGTTGCAATAATTACCGTTAAATGTTCACAGTTAAAAACACTCACAGAGGAAAGGGAAAATTCAATTCTGGCACAGAAGGCGGTCGGTTATTATCCTTGCAGCCGGGCGGCATCGCAGTACCTTTCTGGCCTAGGTGATGGCGGTGATTTGTAATCTTAAGCGGCGTATGATTAACTTTGGAGTTGATAGCGAGGTCTGCGGGGACGGAGATAATTGGGGTTATTTATCCGCAGCTTCTTAACTTTAATTACTATGACGCTGCTTTATGCAAGTACGGGTATTTGTAAGCAGAATATACCAGTCGAGAAAATTTCAGTTAGTGTCTTCTTGTATATTTTTGTATCTGAAAGCCCAACCGCCTGCAGACAACAACTAATGACTCGGCATTAAATTGGCTCGCCAAACACTACATTTAAATTAATGCACAGACGATCAAGAGAGTCGGGTTTGGCAGGAGGAGGGGAATGCACTCTCTGAGGGCAATTTCAAGCGGAACGTCAAGCCTGATCCGACCTCAACCCAGAGGAAAACTGAAAGCCCCCGCCCGGCACCCGTTTTCCGTGTCAGCCAAGTGTGCACTTGTACTTGTAGTTTAGCCAGCGTAAAAACATATAAATAAATATGAAAATCGCATAGAAAAACCCACAGAAGCCCAGTAGCAACAACAACAGCAGACACGAAAATTGTCCTTGTTGGTGTTGTTAATGTTTTTGTAGTTGCTGTCTGAGTGAGCACGAGATGCCGGGGCTGCCGCTTCTGCCGCTGCTGCCTCTGAACCAAAGTGCCATGCATTTGAAATTTTTAAGCACAACACTGCGTATGATCAACGTGTGTGGGTGTCTGGCCAGAGGGGCGACGTGGCTGCATAGGGTGAGGTGGGGGCCGACTATATGGCACTGCACATGAAATAATGACAACAGCTATAAAATTTGGTTGGCTTTTTGCGACACAAGCAGAGCCACAGAAGTAAGCGCTGTTCCTAAAAACGATGTCAACTACCAAATTGGTTTTTGGGAAAAACAATCAAAATAGAAAAATGTTTGTTTATTTGTTGTATAATTGCTTGGCTATAGTTGTGATCGGAGGACAATTTGCAGAAAGTAGAAGCCAATATTGGTTCAGAATTATTTATTTGCCTTTGGCAATAAATGAATAAATGATTTCCAGGTTAGGGAAATTTTAGGGTAATTTTGTTTAAAATAGAAATAATGTCTGACAGTCCTACTTCAAAATTTATGTTGGTACGTCCACCGTAAAGATTTAATTCCCAACTGGGAATCTCTAAACCGAGCAAATGCAACGTGTATAAGTTTCATATATTTATAAAATTATAAAAATATAATTTGTATGTTTCTTTTGAAAATAAATTAAAGCTTTTGCAATCTTACAAATCGTTCATTATATAGGGAATTTCGTTAGTCGAGGGGAAACATTATATTTATTCATATAATTATAGTAATAAATATATTAGTTTATTAGAAAATCATATAACAACTTTAACTGAATATGACAATCGTTAATCCGCATATTAAAATAATAGACAAATAGACAATATGTGCTATATTTCTAAGAAAAATCTGAGTATATTTACATTCTAGAGTATAAATTATTAGCTCTACTAATTTTTAATTAAAGGAATAGAAAATCACTAAAGTGCAGATATGCATATTTTGACACAGATCTGACTTGAATTTATGCTCCCTAATTAATAAAATAAAGAGCCGGTGCTTGTGCGACTGTTTGGTTAGGTCTATTATATATGTTTAATAAAATTGAGAGGTCTCGCCCGAATGTCGGTCAAACGGGACTTATTTACGATATAATTATAATATAATTACATATATTCTATGCATAAATAATATTCCTGTGCGCTTTTCGAGGTTTGACGGCGGAATGTCAGTTGGGAACACAACGCTAACGCATTTACTCAAGTGGCTTTCTGACGCTCATCGTCTGTTTTTCCTGCTTCTGCTGCTATTATTGCTGGTGGATGGTGGCTCTGCTTCCGCTCATGGGGCTGTTGTTGTTGCTGGTTATTTCCCTTGCCCGACTGTCTTGAATTATTATTCATGAGAGCTTTAATTTATGCTGCAGTTAGAATTAGTGCGCTTTGCATTTTTCGCTATCTCGTCCAACTGTACATACTCTTCTATGCACATAGCACGTGTGTGTGCTTAGTTTCGCAGCGGAAGTACTTAAAGCGGCATTAATACTTTTATGACTTCTGGCCAAGCGAATCTGTGGCCAGGTGGTGCCACCGAATATTCCCATTAAGTATTCATGTCCATTCCATTTGAGATTTTGTGTGCGGTCTCGCTTGTATTTACTTGTGTAATTGACAAGCATTTGTAACGAACTTAAGGGATATTAAATTCTGAGGTTAGGAACGAGACTTAATTGTATTAATCTGACAAAATAAACTTATTGTGATTCGATTACTATTAGCAATGAGACTTCCTTATTGTTTTATTAAATCGCACTGACAAAAAATGGAGATGGATATTGAATTCAGAGGTTAGGAACGAGACTTAATTGCATTAATCTGACAAAATAAACTTATTGTGATTCGATTACTATTAGCTATGAGACTTCCTTATTATTTTATTAAATAGCACTGACAAAACAAGGAGTAATTTTGTTCAGCATAAAGTGTCAAGTGCAAAATACTGTGCTTTATTGGCACGAGTTTATTTACTTTCCCAAGTAGCTAAATAATTTTCAAATATATTTTCTCTCATTTTTTCTGAAGGTCACTTAGCAATAAAGCAAGCGGGAAAGCGGGGAAAGACTTCTTTACTCCAAATTTTTCTTTGATTCACTTGCTCTAAATACTATTTCACTATGTTATTCGCCTGGAACTCCCCTTGGCACTTTCTTGCTGCTTATAGCCATTTGCTTGTAGCCAATTTCCATTTTCGTTTGAGTGGCAATCAGTGCTAGGATTTGTTTATGGCATTTTCATGCTTATTTTTATTTCCATTATCTTCCCCTTTATTTGTATGTTTTGCTCTTGCCATCAGCGAGTAGTGGCTTGTCTCTGTATTTTCAATAGATATAAGCTGAAATTTGCATACCATCAAAAACAACAATAATAAGTTCAGAGATCTCCAGTAAACAAGCTTCACTTGCGTCTATACATCGCACAGCTTCCCTTGCCGATGGAGGGTTTGCTTCTGCCACGCATTCGCCGCGTTCGCTTTGCATTTTTGCGCTGCTTGTTTGAAAACTAATTAAAAGTTTAAATGTTTGTAATTAGCGTCGAAATAAATGTCTGCCTGCCACATTATAAAATTAGTAAATTTTATGCCAAACTTCTGCTGCAGTCAAAATATGCGAGCTGAAAAAACAAACGCCGGCGCAGTCCTCTTGCCCTTTCTGCCTGCGATGCGGTGGTTTTAATTTCGCACTTTTCAGTTCGGTGTGGTTTTGTTGGGTTTGACTTATTCGAGTTATTAACCCCACCATTTTCATCAACATATTGTCTAATAAATATTTTTCTTACTCGATTAATTAGTTCATTTTTTTTGTATATCTCAGTTAAGTATTCAGTTGCTGTGGTTAAATTTCACAACTTAGCTTCCTCTGTTCTAATCACCTTTGTTTTCAGTTGAATAGTAATTGGTTTGCAGCTTTATAAGTCTCTTGGATCGGCTTATTATAAAAATCCTAGTGTTGACTAAAATATAATTACAGCTTTACTATTTTAAATGACAATCGTGATTCAAATATATTATTCTTATAACAGCAATAGCTATTTTTATTGGTTGAATCATCTCAGTTAAAGGTTTATTGAATTTACAGTTGAGTCTAATGTATTATATACGTCATCTTTAATGTCGCTGATAACCAACAATAGTCGGTTGAAGCATTGTAACTCAATAATTGGTTGAATTAACCGCAAACATTCTTACTTCATAAGGTTTTCAATTCAATTCTTAATTCAATCACTAATTGCACCATCGAATGGCCCATCACAGTCATCACAGCTAATAAGTCAACACGTATTCGCTTCATAAAAGTACAAAGGGAATATTCTGTCATGTATTCTATCAGCATTAATCAGGCACACGCCTAATTAATTTAATTTAAGTTCAGCGATCCCGCATCAATGACTTTGCAGCCACTTCGTTTTCGGCATTAATATAAAATACTCAAATATCCAAGGACTAAGGATAAAACAGACCTTTGTCTGTTTCATTTTTGTAGAAATAAAAAAGGCGTTTATATTAAGTACCAACTATATACAACGAAAGAAAGAAAGAGGTATTCCGATTCTATATTTTATTGTATACTTTCTGGTGCCAGATTTATTTTTTTTATTTAAGTTTTCAAACTTAAGTTTGCCGTAAGCCAAACACTAATCATAGCTTTGCCATGCAGAGTCTCCTCTTGTAAAAAGATTTCCTTGATTTATTATAAAGTAAGAAAAATATCAAGAGCGCCTACCGTCAAAAAGTAAAACAAATTATGTTCTTAGTTTTAGAGGCTAGAGCACAGCTTTAAATCGGTTGTTAAGAATTTAACGCTTATCTAGAATCCATTCACTGAATGAGCTTAAGTTTCCTTCATGTTCACGCGGACCACGTCTAAGTAAAAGCAGGTCGGCACACATAAACTCATTAGCCCAAATCATCCTTTATTGGGATGGAGTTGTCGGAGTGTTGAACGGACTTGACCTATTGGTCAAATATTCAATACCCGCCGACTGAGTGAGCGGCCAACACAACATCTGATAAATGCAACACAGCGTGGCTTAATTAAGGTTTACTAGTCGGCCCATAACTTGCCCTGTCCCTCCCGCGCCTATTGTAGCCTACTGCCCAACTCAACTCCATCGAAATACGCGCTCGTGCACTCAGACTACTCAATGTAATTATGTGCTAAGTGCTCGGGGCACTGCCCAAACTCATTCAATATCAGATAATCGCGCAATCGTCGAAGCGGAATCGCTGTTCTACTATTCCGGTTATAAGCTGGCGAACTATTTAACAGCACAGCTAGGTACGCGGTGGTTCACAACCAAAAAATATTAAACTGGCAGACTTAATAGATTGAACAAATAATATCAGTGTTTTATTGGTACACTTACATTTACATAACAACCAATAATTACAGAAGAGATATCCTCCAAAGCAAACATATTTCGAATTTCATCGCGAGGCCAACCGATTATTTTAATAAAATGTTGGGAAATGCAATCCATTCTTGAAATTAAATTTAATGGTAGCTCCTTTCCGAGTTTACTGCGAATCTGCTTTTCTGCTTTAATGAAACTTACTTTCTACAATTAAAGCAATTTTCTTGAGCGGCGCTCCTCCCTCTGGATATATATGTATATATATACAGCCCCCGCAGTCTTAACCCTGCCACGCCGTGATAGTGGCGTATTGCTGGCTCAGCAGGCGGCGATGGACACAGAGCTGCGGGCGGGTTAAGTGTCGCTTGTGCTGTGTTGACCGGAAAAACGCGGGAAATTAAGGATAATGTAATTTATTGATGCATTGTAAAAGTTAAGCTCCAGTCGCCAGCGTTGTCGTTGTCCCTGCTTTTCAGTATAAATTACAATTTGACAGAAATGGCGAGAGAGTGTATCTGGTGAGGGTCCACGGCCACGGAAAATCGTGCGAGCTCAATTAAATGTACAATTAAGAAATCCAATAATTGTGACACTCTAATAGTCCAGTACTCAATTAAGTTACACGATATATGCAACGAACAAACCGATAGAATATACTAGAATGTAAATGCCTACATAAAACACTCATGAACCATTAAAGTATCTTGAAAGTTTAATTGCCGTACACTGAGCTCACTCGATTAGGGAATGTGAAATCTTTTCAGGGAGTGAACCGGAAATTCTTTCTGACCAAGCAATCCACACTTGTCAGGAGCTGTGACTCTCGCAAGCCGTCTGACAAAAGTGAGCAAATATTCCTTGGCTTTCGGCTTTGACCAAACAAACATATTTGCCGAAATGCCTTTGGCTTTAATTTCGCCAGACGACTTTGGCATTGGATCTTACTCCGTCTATTTATATCCAAAGTTCCCTGCCCATATATATCCCGTATCCTCGAACCCACACAGACAGCTGAAGCAGGGAATGCCGGCAGCAAGTGTAAGTGTGGCGCATTCCATTCGTGTTGAAACTGTAAAATAGATGCTGCCATCCTTATTTCCGCCGCACACCCAAGATGCGATTGCATTTCGTTACATACATGCCACATCCGGGTAAGTACAGTGCGTTTCATCAAAGGAACACTTAGAGATTGTCTAACTTCCTAGTCTTAACTGAAAGGCACTCTCGAATGCTCTGTTTGCCTGCCTTTATAATTAATCAAGCCAGTTTTTTATGAACTTAGTAACTATAAACGATTAAGGATATTTATATTGATAAGATTTGCGATATTCTATTTTAGCCCGATCCCAACCTTGTAACAAGAGATTCAGTGGTACTCGGTAAGTAAAATTCATTTAAATCAAATTACTTGAAATAACTTTTTTTAATGTCGTGGTCATCATTTTATGTAGTATGTGTGTATCCATTCAAACCCAGATTTTTGCCACTGCCATACATTTTTGATACGCACTTTCAATTCCACACATGCTTAATCTGGAAATCCTTCTTGGCCTGCTTTCCCAAACACCATATAACTAACAAGAAGGAGATGACGACGAGGATGCCACCCTTCTCGTATTTAGGTTCGGTATTCTGTGTGCTAGCTTAGCTGGTGGAGATTTATGGAGGAATTCCTAAAAGAAATCCAAGTCAATTACTTGCTTAATTATTTCCTTTGAAATTTATTGATTCTTTCGCTTTCCCCTCGGAGCTTGCAAGGAATTTTTGCGCAACACGCTTTGCTTGCTTTTTGTTTCGCCTTGGTAACCGGCAACTTAAACCAGAAATGAAATGGGACAACTAGAAGTAATTTCGCCTTTGGCGTTTGACTTTATTTGGGTATGACTACAACATTTTTAAAGCACATACTTGTAGTTATTAATATATATTAGGCTGAAATTTTTATATAAACAGGAAAAATTTGACAAACCTCTCACAATGAATTAAATTAGAAATTCACAAGTTAAATTTTCCTGTTCCTATTTTATCTTTAGTTTCTCTGTCATCTTTTCATCAAATTGATTTAAAATTTTTCCAATAAATTAGCTTCAATAATAAAACTGTGAGACAAAAAATGTATAAAGCAACCTTGGTCTCTCTTTGTCTTGTGCCAAGGGTAGTTGGTTATTTGCTCAACTGTGCGTATGAGTAATATGAATATTGACGTACTCACGCTTCAGTGAGTTTTTGTTGTTGAGAACAATTTGTGTGTGTGACCTGATGTTTTTGTTATTCCATGCTCTTTTTATTACTGATATATGTGATGTGGGTTCATTGGTGAATGTTTAAAAATCCACTCGTGTTGATTTTAAAGCAGTTTTGTGCCATTGGGGGTTTTGAGTGGAAGTGAAGTCCACTTGCGGGCCTTTTCAAACCAATTGAATTGATGTGTGCCTTCATAGTAATTGATTAAAGACTATTTCTGTTTTTAAAAGTTTGTACCTATTTTCAAACAGTTTGCAATGAAGTTCGAATTACATATAGCTTTCTATATGCTCCAGATAAAGGAAATCCATTATATATTCATAGCTCTAGATCAGTGGTGCTCAGACAATACATCAACATTTTAGATTTGCTTTTGTGTGAGTAGGAAACTTATCAATATTGACGTACTCACGCTTCAGTGAGTCTTTGTTGTTGAGTACAATTTGTGTTATTCCATGCTCTTTATATTGCTGATATATGTGAAGTGGGTTATTCGTAAATGTTAAAAAAAAAACCATTTGAGAAAAAAGAAATATAACTGTGACTAAAATTATATATTTATCTCTAAAAAAGGGAAGATTTATTCCCCAAATTACAATTTGACCGCACTAGTGCTTTGCGTATACCGTGAGTGTGCCTGCACAGGCCGGATCTACTAATACTGCTCTAGATTATTTTTAATGCCTTAATTTTATTTAATATTTATAAACATTAACTCAGAAACTGACTAGATTGCGGAACATCGAATAGATCGACAGACGGTTAGATCGACTCCAGACTTACAACGATCCAGATGTAATTCTAATTAAAAATATATATATAGTTAATAGGAAGGAAATTACCACCCTAAGTACAACGCACACTAGAAATGCATTATTACAGAGTATAGACAGTTAATAAGGATTTTAAAACAATGGGCTTATGAGCACGGGAGTTACTAGACCATAAAATGGCAAACTTTGATCATCACAACTCACTTCTAATGGTTAGTTGAGTCTCTAATGGCTATTTTAAATTGCAGCTAACCAAAATGAACATTTTATTTGATTCTCTTATCTTTTTTATATCTTTAAGTACTGGGTATCTTGCTAGCATTCTTACTTGTTTATCTCTGCGTAGTCGTTAACGCGATTATTGGGCCAAAATTTAATTATACCACTAATAAACTACCCGTCAACTAGCATAATTTTGTATAAGAAAGTGATTTTTTAACTAGTGCTGTAAAAACTAAATAAAATTAGTTATACATTACATTTGAACATTTACTTAAAATAGCATCGTCAATAAAAAAATCAGAATTCTCGTAATTTTTCATCATTTCACATATATTTGTTTAAAATTGTATAATTTTATTTTTGTTTTACCTAAATTGGACAGTTTGCTGCACTGATTAACGTATCAGTTTGGGTCATCGTTGTCTAATTCTGTATCCCAATTAAACTGTATGGCAAGGCCAAAGGGCGGTCGAACTGCTACTTTTGAGTTAGATAAACTCGATCTTTTAGTTTGTAATTTCTATCCTAATTAAATGAAAAATGAAAAAACGAGCTAAATATATTATATTTTTAACAATGGTGTTTGAGGTTAAATTCCGAATCAGGCCAATGTCTGGGGGCAAATGAACTCCTAAATGATGCTCTGATTCATACATAGGACTCATGCATTCAGCCAGCGAGGGTCACAACAATTGTTTTCACTCACACAGACGCATTATTTTTTAAGCTCTTGGTATCACATTGAAAATTTTCACTTTTTTTGTTCCTTAACGATTTGTGTGTGCACCCTCCGGCAGCAGCCACAACGAAAATCTCTTTATTGGATTATCCTGCAAAATTTACGCGGCATTAAAAGCGGCCAAACAGAGCCCTCAACCCGCGTCCCTGGGGATCTGAATAAGTGTGTGTGTGTTTGGTGCTCCAAGGGGTTAAGCGCAAGGTAGCCAGTCGCGAGCAACAAAACGAGAGAAACGTTTATTTACATTTTTAAGGTCGTCGTCGCCGCTTCCATTAGTCCAACAACGAGCTCCCAATCCGACCTCTACCGAAAAATAAAAACGTAAAGGAAAAAATCCATTAGCTTGGTGCATATTTCCAGGCTCTTCCTCCTCAGAGGCATTTAAAGTTTTAAGGTCGTAATGTGATGCTGGCCCGGAGAGTTGGCCGAAAATCTAACTAATTAAATTTGTTTTGGTAGAGAGCATAACAATAGATAAAATTATAAGAGACATTTTCCGAGCCCTATGAAGGGCCTGAAAATTCTCGGTATACACTTTAAGCTGCTTCAATTGGGATTCAAAGGCTATCTGTACTAAATGCCTGTATTTGTTCTGTCTATTTATAATTTTATAATATTAAAACTACAGACTCATAAAAAGAATGGTTCGTAAGTAGTCTGGATTTTATTCTGGAATAATACATTACTTTTACAAAATTTAGCGTTACATTTAATTAAATAAAATGCGTAGGCAAAAAGAAATAATTTTATTGTTTATTTTTAGGTGCCACTTCTAGAATCCGTAAGTGATATGCCATACTTCATGATGTAACTTTAAAAGTTTGTAGAACTTATATATGTATTAATTAAATATATACCAAGCAAAACGTTTAACTGAACCATCTAGACAAATCGAAAGACTAGTTTAGCTGTATATCTAGACATAACGTCCGAAGTTTTGATCCGGGTTCTTGAAGTCCAGGGCCCTACTCGACCGCTTTGCATCCCAACAGCATGAAAAGTGCCCCGCACAAATTGCTGAGAAAGCCCTGCAATGCTGCAAGGACTCTGGCTTCCTGAAACGAGGACAATTCGGACCCCATCGTAAAAAAGAAAAGTTTACGAAAACATGCGTGTGTGCGCTAGATCCGTCTGTATGTGGAAGTCGTTTGTTTGGCTGCATCAAATTGAAAAACTCAACCCAGCAATGTTCTTGGCAGAGCGTATCCGAGTCACTCAAAGAAATTTAAACGCTACAGCCAAGAGATGTTATATTACTTTGTTTTGAGGGGTTATTAGGAAAGTTGTGTTGTGAATACATTATGATTAAAAAAGCTTTTGAAATTCATATATTATTTGTACATTTAACTATAATAAGATATAATACTCATGATTTAATTTTAAATACCTTTGGTTCTACAAGCTGAATTTCATAGTTTTTAAAGTATTCATAACTTAATTAATTAATTTGTATATTTTCGTTATTATGATTTGTCCGCCTGACTTCCTAAAAGGCCCAATTTAGCTTCAACTAGCCCGATCAAACAATAATACTTACCACCACCAGCTATAACTGTTTGAAATATCAGCGCCTATAGGGTAGCATAGCAACCATAATTGAATATAATTTTGCGTAGAAATCGAATAAGTGCCAAATAGAAATTGAAATCGTGGAATTGAAAAGGATGATGGAATGATTTTTTTTTTACATTTAAATATGGTTATCTATAGTAGAAATGTGAGTGAGTTTAGATGTTTGAAGGAACGTATACAGGGCAAGTACACATATATGTGCCTTGGTAAAATCAAAACACGAATGCAAATATATATTGCATATTTAATACGTGACTGATAGGAGGACACAGGCAAAGCTTTTGGAAACGAAGCCTTATCTGCTCTAGACACTTTAAGGATTAGGTTTTGACACTGGACGGGATCAGTGACCAACAAATTGTTATCATTTCTGCCATAAACAACAATTTGAAATAAGATAAAGTGCATGTAGTTAAGATTTTTCCACAGTACATTTAATACTGCATACTTTGGCAAATTCGTCCTCGCAAAAGAAAAATAATATATTTGGAAAGAAAATAAATAGAATCGAATACGTACATGTATGGCAAAAAAGTCCTTTCTGCCCGCAGCAGCATCAACACAATTGTGGAAACTATGCCCCGAAACCCTTGCTTTTTGCTCCCTGAGCTGCCAACCCAAAACTCACGCATGACAAATGCCAGAGTGCCAGCAACAACAGTATTTACAGCAGCAGCTACCAAGTATTCGAGTCGAGGGAAGTCTGAACGGGTTCTGCCATCTTTTTCGGCCAGAGCAGCAATGACTTTTTACAATTTTCATATGAAATGAACCATTAAATTGAATTGGCATTAAAATTATGTTCATGTTGGTGAACGAAACAGAAAATACACAGGAGCGCAAGCGCAGTCGGGAGGGGGAGGATTTTTCTAGCTTTTGGCACTTTGCATACGACTAACCAAACCCATTCGAGTTCGAGTTATTTGCATTTTTATTACAACAACTGCGAAGCGACGCATTTGGAGCTCAAAAAATAAAAAAGACGAAACGGAAAAAATTCAAATAAATGTTTGTTAAGTATTTTTGAATTGAGTTTCATGCACACTCGCACACACATTCATACTCGCATTAGGAAAGTGAACGGGGAACCGTTTAGATCCGTGCACCTGCTGCTTCACACACAAACAGCAATAGCATCATCAGGACGCTCGTGGCAACGACAGCGACAGATGCTGGCACAAGAAAGGTGAAGAAATATGAAGGAGCCTGGGCATCTCGCAATATCCTTGGTACACTTGAAACACGAAATCACGCAGTCAAGCCAAGGCAACTTGGATCAGCAAGTAACGCACCAGGAAGAGGAGAGGGACTTGGCCGTACTCATAAATATTTATTTAGCATATTTAATTTGTTGTATTACATTATCAAAAGAGTTATCAAATTCAAACACCTCCCTTAAATTAACAGATCATTCCTGCTGTCGGCTTCTTTTTCGGTTAAAATAAATTAATCACGTACATACTGGAACGTATTTTAGAAAGTGTAAGCTTATGGTAGAGCTAAACCTTCGGATAATGTTAAATTTTATTTTTGGGACCCAGAGTCCCAACTAAAGTGCTTAAAAAATCTCTCTCTTAGAAGTCCAACTAAAACATACTTCCAATATAAAACTGATAAAAAGCTAATAATAGTTTTTTTTACTTATAGAACTTAATTGCCTTTTGCTGCGTAATTAAAGCTACTCATGTTGGTTTATAGTTTCGAGGCTATCAAAATTACGAATGCGATGTTCGGCCAACGAATGGTTTTCTCCACCATACGCTATTCCTAAACATTTTCCCGCCCATCAATTGTGGTTTAAATTTCGCAGTTGGCTCGGCTTCGGCCCTCTTCCTCTGGGCCGCACTCTTTATGGCTTCGATTTTACGATTTCCTCGCACTAGTTGCAGGCATCGCGTGTCCCTAATGACCCGCGACAATGGACGCTTTGGAAATCCGAAATTCGGAGCCACCGCCTCCTTTTGCATATTGCACTGCAGCTGACATAAAATTGCCCTCGCAGTCCGGACAAAACACTGAGCCACTCTATGGCGCAATCGAAAGCAGTTTACAGTCGGGTTTTGCAGTTTATTGGCTTGCAGAGGGGCAACACTGGGGACTTCTTCAGTTATATTAGTGGGCGAGCTTTTCTCAAGTCGGACTTGGGAAAATATAATTGAGTGCTTCTGCAAGTGGGTGGTATTCACTTCGAACTTCAGTAAATAAATGTTTTTATACAAGTAAGAAATAAGATTTAAGGTCATTTTTTTTATAAAGATGATTTTTGTAAAAACGAATAAAAGGATTATGACGGACACGCGGACATGTCTAGATCGAGTCGGATGTTGATGCAATCAAGAACTATCAAGAACCAACTTTATTGGGTCTCTTATGACTCTTTATAATACCCTTCAAGGGTATAATTATCGCAAAGTGCAAAAATTAATAATGTTTGGTTTTTACTGTCAGGGAAAAATATATTCAACACCCAAAAAAAAAAAAATTGACTCAAATATGAGGTAATATTGATTATTTTTTAGGTTAGGAAAAGACCATAATATGGTTTTAAATGTTAAGACTATAATGTCTTACACAGACTTGATACATGGCCTTAAATACCCACATTTTTTAAATCAAACTTACTGAATTTGAGAATACGAAACTTAATTTTTTAAATATTTGTTCCCAGTGTTGTTCAATGAAAATATTTTTGTGTTCGTTTTGAATCTGTCTGTACTCAAAATGAGAAGAAATCAGATAATCTTGCAAATAGTATGCAATTCTTTAGTCCGAAAAGACCACACGAATTTTTTGAATTGTTTTAAAGGCTGTGGTTTTTATTCTTTATTGTGTTGTCTTAGCATGCAGCTGCCATGATTTACCCATACTTACATACTTACAATAGTTAAAAATTTCAGACAGTAAAAATAAAAATAATAGAACAAAATAAGGAAACACTTCCAGATCTTGAGGTTGCTCTTAAAATAAGAGCGAGATCAGATAAAGAGGGAAAAATTCATTGGACATGGTTTTAACTACTTTAATTAACATTCTTAAATTGAGGAAATGTATTTTCAAATTAGAGTTTAATTCCATTCTAATTGAGGCCTTGAGTGGCTGTCGATGGGTTCGATGCCACTTGAACCGTTTTTTGTGAGAGAAAAGAAAATACGGAGAAATCCTTTTTATGTTTTGACGTTATTTAATTAACAAGCAATTTGCTTCGGCCCGATGCTAATTAGGCGAGCCCCATCAAAGGCAGCAGAAGACAAAAGTCGTCGTCTGGCGATGCACCGAAGCGAGCTCGGATTCTACCTTGCGCCTTAACCCTTGACAGCTTGAACGCCTTCAGACACATTTCCAGTTTCACACTCAACGTGCCGAAAACAATTAAATGAAAATGAAACTTAAAAAAGGATCCAACAAGCAAAAAACAAAAAAAAAAACAGGAGAAAAGCTACTGTCGAGTGTGACCGACTGTGACATACCCGGTACCCCAAGCTTAATGAGTGAAATTAGAAGGCACATGAACATAGCTTTGTACAATTATTCTCAAATTTATTAAAATCTTTAATTAAACAGGGCGGAGGACAGATGAACTCATTTGAATTTGATTCATGTGTAAACATTAACAAATGAGTCAAATTTAGTTATGTTGAAAAACAGCCATTGGTGCTGCCAATACAAATGTAGGCTTTCCAGAAGTTTAGAATGTACAGAAACTTAATTGTTTAATAACTCCCAAGTTTATCATCCGATTTTACTACAATTTTTAGAGCACGTCCGCACAAAAAATCACGACTATAGCTTAGCTTTACAAGTTTTTCATGGTTATCAGAAGGCGGAAGAGGGCGTGAGTAAATTTTATAAAAAGCTTTGTTATTTGAATGGATAGATTGATAGACAGACAGACGGATATGGTGCTTATCGAGAATATATATTTTGAGAGACTTCTCCATTTGACTGTTACATACATTCTCGGTTGGCACTAAGTTATACTACCCTTGCACCCCACGGGTACCGGGTATAAAAAACAATTGCTTTGTCTGAGGGAATCCTTTCAACTTTTGGGGGTCCCCGCCCCCAGACAAGACAGGGAGAATTTGAAGGTGTGTACTTTTAATGTGTATCTACTGATTTTTGTGATGAAAAGTCGGGCTTCTTTGGAACCCAGAGCCGGTCCGGGAATCTGGAGCTCATCTGACACGCGGCGGCAAAGTTGTAAGCTGCACGCACCACAAGAGTCAGCTAACTATAACAACTTGCATTGCATGCCTCTTTGGGTCGAACAACAGCTATAACAACTAGCACGGCATTAGTGGTCGGGGACTCTGGTCAGGATGCTGCGAATGCAATAAGGCACTGAGAGAAAATATATATTATATATAGGTCAAATGCTCAATTAAGTGTGCCAAAGCCATGTTAACGAAGTCAATTACATATTTATACAAACACGGTCTTAAACTGGCAAATACTTGATTTTTCAAAGTTAATATTTTATAAATCGCTTGGGAAATGCACGAAGAATTAAATTCGCCGCTTAATAACTAACCATTTGGACTTTGGAACGCTGCAGTGTATGGAGGGGAATCGTTGTCATGGTCACGTCCAACATCTGCTGCTGCATCCTGCTGCCGCTCCGCACGAACGGACGATGAATGGCGGCCATGTTCCGAGCTCCATGTCCCAAGCTCCAACCGCAACAATTGTCAAACAAGCCAGAAAAATGGCGGCTTTTTAGTGCCCCTCCAGTGGCAGGAGCTACTTTGACTGCTCCTCAAAAGCTTCTGGCTCCGCTGGAGCAGTTGCAAGTGACTGACTAATGATGCGACTGGAAGTGCATAATTCATCGTTGGAGAATGTTCTTATATTGGAAGGTAGGTCGGAAGCTACTAGGGCTTAAGTAAATGTATTTTTAATTAAACTTTTACCGGCTTTCTTAACACAAAGAAACTAAGAGTAACAACGATAGTTTAATCGTTCCGGGAAGACGATACATATTTTGATTTAAGTTGAGCTAGACATTTTTATTATTATATATATTTTTATGTATTAACACTGCAGTCGCAGAAGCACAGCAATTTGCATTCCCTCAATAAACTGAATTGTTTGAGATCTGTATTTCTCAGATGACTAAGGCCGAATACGGTCTCTATATTATATTTATTTCTATTTCCGCTCTTGATGGGTTTATTTTTGTTTACTGCACCTTTAGCGCCTAAGCGAGTGTCCACAGAATTAGTTTCAATTAGCGCTCGGCACGGCGACGTTTATGAGATTTGTCAGATGTATAATTTGAGGAAAACTTTGTTTATGGCTCCGTGGTTAAGCCCACAAATAAAAATTTCCGTAATGCCCACAGTTTGTTTCATTGGGTGTTATGCAAAAGCTGTAAACACCCAGGACGCCGAGGAGTCCGAGTCCGACCTAACCTCAGGAAATCCTGTTTTATGCTCAGGACCTCTCCGCAGCTCCTCCGCCAAAGTTGCCGCAGTAATAAAGGAGATTACCTTTTCTCACATAACATGTGAGTAGCCAGAGTGGAGCAGGGCAGAGATAGAGACATCAGGCGGGACAGAAATGATTACTGGCCTAACCACAAAAGCCAGGGGGCCTTTGAAGCGCCTGAACATGATGGTCCTGGCCACTGCAGCTTTCACCGCCAAAGAAAGTTGGAAAATTGGGAAAGCAACTGCAGATTAGTTTCCAGTGTTTTTTTCATATGCAGCACTCTTGATTATAGGGGTAATTTTAGTTAGTGAATAGAGATGGCAGAAAGTTGTAATTGTTGCTTTGTAAATGATTCTCGATCTCTGTTCTAGGCTGTAATTTATTTTAAGCACCTGGAATTCTTGTTTTCAGGAACTTTGTCTGGCCCAAAAATATTTAATGTTAAATGTTCTATTTAAAATAGAAACTGCAATCTATAAGGTTTACGCTCTCAGCTCCCGTCATTTAATTTTGGAGCAACCACAACACCTAAGACAGAGATTGAGCATTTTCTTAGCCAAGACTTTGGCTTAGTTTTTAATTGCAATTAAAAGTTGTGCCCAAGGTAGAGATCGAGGAAGGCTCGGATGAAGAGAAATGTGCTCACACACCGAATGAGCTGTGCGGACTGGCCAGTTCGGATATGGCTCAGTTTGTCACCCCCAAGGCCCCAGTCATAATGGCTAAACCGAGACCAACAGCGTCAGCAGCAGCAGAAGTACCGTGAAGGCTGCATCTGAAAAGGGCGTGTGGAAGTCCCACAGTGACTCAGAGTGAGCCACAAAATGGCCATGCAACCAATTTTCTAGCATAAAACAAGCTAAC
The DNA here is from genome assembly GCA_008042775.1 of Drosophila pectinifera. Lineage (NCBI taxonomy): Eukaryota > Metazoa > Arthropoda > Insecta > Diptera > Drosophilidae > Drosophila > Drosophila pectinifera. The sequence continues at coordinate 442,331 of VNKC01000865.1, forward strand.
TTCTTTCCACCGATCCCTTGGCCTGCCTCTCACTCTTTCCTTCCGGCCTCGGTAAAATTCTCTGTGCAGACTTAATGATTTTTGGCTTAAAGTTTTACCAGTTAGCAGTATTTTTGCAAGTAGTTAACATTTTATGAGACAAACCACCCCACACCACCTAGCCGGACCAAATACCCAGTGGCTTTATTTTATGCATTTTCCAGTTACACTAAAAAAAATATAATTAAATATATAAGAAATTGAATATTGAATTGATGTGAAGGCCTTGAATCCCACGTAAGTTAGCAATGTATACTGATAATATATATCCTGATGCTTGTCTTTGACCAGATCTTTCTTTATGTATTTTGACAAAATTAACCTTCTATTTTCTGATATGTTTGAAGATTATTATTCCAAGTGCGTCCAGTGAAGAACTTACCCTTCCATCGAACTTGCTGCCTGGGCTTCTCCTATCTTATGGGGAAAATCAACGAGCGAGCTAGACTCAGACCAAGACGATGACGACACACAAAAACGAAACGAAAACTTGATAAAAACTTTTATCATAACAATTTGTGTTGTTTTGCTTAGCTGCTGCTCCCTTAGCTCCTGCTGCCCAAATACGAACAATGGCTCTGTGTTTATGTGAGTCTGGGTGTAATGAGAAAAGTGTAAGTGCATAGCCTAGAGCTCTAAGAGAACCCCAGTCTAGCTCAGGCGTCGGACAGTTGTAAGGAAATTTAAGAAAATTTAAATAGTAACCTATTGTAGTACAACAAACCCCTTCGAAAATTATTATCTCAACCTTTTTCGAGATCTGCTTAATTGTATTTGTGCATCCACACATTATGGTTTGGATTTTGCATCTATGTTGACAATGTTGCAATATTAAGATTTAAATTCACTCTAATTACAAGCAATATATACGGTTTAAGGTTTTGTAAATATGTTATTTATAAATAAATAAATAAGGTATTTTAAAATATTATTTAAGTGATTACCATATAATTTCATTGTTTTAAAATAGATTTATTTCGAGCTATATTATTTAAAATTAAAATATTAAATTTCTTTGAGTTTGCAACCACAGTGTCCAGGAACTCGGCACATAAACGAGCTTTATAGCTAAATAGTTTATTAAATTTGAAACCTCCTACATATTAAATAAATCTATCTCGACTCAGTCGAGTCGTTTTAGCCATGTCCGTCTTTCCGTCCATGTGAAGCAACAGATCTCAGAGGAAGTGCTTTTGATTTTAGGAATTATTTCTAGGAATCGTATAATATCGTGTATACTAGTTTGCTTAAAGTGGGTTTGATAAAAACGGAAAAATAAACATTGTAGCTGATGAATTTTGCTACAACATTCAGAAAGATAAAGAATAAAAAGTATAACTTTTCCAAAATTGGGCATAAAAGAAAATAATTTTAAGATGTCCCAGGGTCAATTAATCTATTTTTATTTAATTTTATTTATAGGAATAGAAGATAATTTATATTTATGCATATCTGTATAAAATCAAAAAATATACATATTATTTATATTATAAAATAATTCATAAATAAATATTATTATTCTCTATATATTTATTCTCTATATTTTTATAACAAATATTATTATTATTAAGCAGGAGGTTACTTAACGAAACTTAACTTCGAATGGTGTCGTCCTTAGCTGCCAAGTTTAAAATGGAAGAACAAATTAAGTCACTCGAAGATTTGAGGTAATATAGAAATTTCTGGGCACATTTTCTTTAAGTAAAATTCAATTTTACTTGAAATTTCCTCAGCACCCCTTTAATAACATATAAACATAAACGCAAGGGTGAAAAGTGGCTTCTTAAGAGAGAAGATAGTTCCACTTAGCTTAAGCCGATACACGAACCGACAAGTTCGATCGCTTAGCTTAGGCGGCCACCAACTTCTACGCTGATCATTCAGCCAATGTCAGAACCCAGTGGCTGCCAAACAGCTTGCCAAGCTTTCACCTATATTGCCAGTTAGTTATGGCTGCAAACGACGACGGCTCTAGAGTCAAGTTCACAATAAAACCATCGAAACCTTGCCCTGGCTCATTCAGTTGGCTACTGTCACTCGTCTGGGCTTTTTGGCGTTTTGGCTGTTTGGCTGTTTGGCTTACTGGCTTTAAGATCTCATTGGTTTTCCGACTTTTCGGCTCACGTGATCACGGGAAACGCGCTCCGCGACCAGTTGCCAAAAGCCTAATGCAATAATAACGGGTTTCTCGGAGGCTCTCGGCTTATTTCGGGTCGGAAACTTTTCCAAATTGCGTCTGCAGATGCGCAACAGTCAAGCCGTCGGGTTACCAAAACAATAATATCCAAACATATGCAGTATTATCATTGAAAGTACGCAGTATGAGCAAAGACGTTTAATTAAAACTACGATTCCAGAAGGTTCACAGCAGACTTAGCCGCATGTTACCTTACCATACCTTACCTGCAATAACGACCAAAACAAACGCCTGCGCATCACCATATAGTTATAGCCCAGTGAAGTGAACCAAAGTGAATTAATAGATCCCTCCGAAATTAGAAGCCGCTTAGGCACTGAAAGGTAAATCTCCCATAAGGCAGTCTAAGAAGGAGTATATCTACTATCTGTGACCTTAAAAATAAGGAAATTAATAAATTAAATGCTCGTTTAAAGTGGAACGATCGGAAAATAAATTGGATAACAAAGTGATAATTGCCATAAATAACATACGATTTGACGATTTTAATATAAGGTTTAAATTGTATAAAATTCGGGTGTGTTCATCATAGAGCTACCATTGGATCGATCGGTAAATTTATATGACAATCTGTGTTCTTAAATATCGATGTCTCATACCACCAGTAAAGCTTATTCACATTTATTCAAAATTGCCCGACTATATCTTCTATCTAATAATAACTATAAATTTGCTTTCAAATTGCAAACTGCGAGAGTATACAAATTTCGGCTTCACAAAGTTAGCTCCATTTAAGTATTGTTTTATACATATATATTTAAACAATGGACCTGTTTTTTTATGTTCCGGTATGCCGGTATATTAACCGAAGGCCATAAATTAAAGTGCCACAAATGCACAATTGTTGTAAATCAGTATCAAGTTCTTTGCCGGATCTTCTAAGTCATTTGGCAATCACTTTAGATTTTAATCTAAAACAATTGTACTTTAAGTTAAACTGAAACAAAAATGCCTATGCACTTAGATATTTATAATCCCTATTAATATTCCTTTTATTTTGCATGTTTAAAGAGCCCAAATTTCGTTCCAATTAATCGACAAATTGACCCTTCCCGAACACCACAGGCTTAAAAGTGACGTATACGCAATGTGGGCATCAAAATTTTAAGCATTGATGTACCTCTATATACATATTTGTGACTCGTCTAACGATCGTTACCGTCCATTTGTTTTGGCCACGAGCGCAACAAGTTGGCCATATGAAAACACGTTTTTGCATACTAATGCCCAGCCGGTAGTAAAGTGAAGTGTTTGTTGTTCGAACAAAGTAAATTTGAATAGGTTTACTGATGTTAAACTTATTTCTGTGTTAGTATGATATTATGATACTCTATGGGATGCATAATACTTATAAAAGTAAATACATAATGTGCCTTTACCTTACTGCTTTTAGGCCATCTCTTTACCTTTAATTTATAATGATGTATCTTAAAATCTTCAAGCCTAAATTTAAACTAGTTGAAACTGCTTATAACTCATCTCGACTGGCTGGTATTCTCGACGTCACTAACGACATTCTCTTTATTCCATTCGAAGAAGTGAATAATAACAGAGGAATATAATTTTATTTGTGACTCATCTTATGGGGAAATCATTTGCGTGTCTTAAGAACATAGAATTTTAACTAGAATTGAAAACCAGTTTGCTAATAAGAGAAACAAAAAATGAATGCAAATATTTTATTACGAGTTCAAGTCAGTTGAATGATTTTTTCAGGTAACCCCATCTTTTTGTAAAAACACTGATGGATGGGGAATCCACGTTTTTTGCTTAAACCTGAAGCTTGAGACGCTTGTAAACCTTACTCTGAATTTCTGAGAGCTTCCAGTCTCAAAGCGACTGCCTCTTTAAAGACAGCATTTCTTAGCCAAACGTTACAGTGACTATTTTAAGATAATTGTTTCTCAACATCTTTTTAAACTCAAAGTACGAAATTCAAAGGATTTCTCTATAGGTAAAGCAAGGCATATAGATTTATTTTATAACCGGATTTTCAAAAAGAATTAAGAAGCAAAACTAACTTCGGGAAACCGAATTTTGTATATTATTGTAGCTTGCAACTTTATACATTTACACCATTTCTTCCGATGACAGATATATAATTCACTCATATAATTTTGATTAAATTAAAACCTGAATTTTCAAAGCGTTATGTTCTGTACGTTGAAAAATATCGAAATTATTTGTATTACTTCTCGGCTGATGATGCTAATAAAAATGTATATAAATTATAGGGTCGGACAAGACTCCAAAAATTATAATACCCTATATATACCAGGGTATTCAACCGGTACCATAATAGCTATTATTATATATTATAATCGCATCAAGAACGTAAACGAACCGTATGAAGTAACGTATATACTCGTAACCGAACTAAAAGTTAAGCAAACAAATAGATATAAACCTTCTTAAAAAAGGGTTTTATCAAATTCGTTCAATTCTAAGTGAAACTGATGTATCTAAAAACATGAGGTCAAATATAAGGTTCTCTCTTGAGCCACAGATGACAACATATGAGCTTGGTGGTTATATGTCTTTACGAAATAAACGCCAAGATCAAAGAAATACTCAAATCAGTGCAAACGTAGCTCTGAATGCCTTTCTTAATGTTAACAGAGTTATTTAGAAATAAGATATTATAAAATGGTGGCAGCAAGGGTCTTGTTACTTGGCAAAAGAATGTTTAAATGAATCAATAACTAAACATGTGAATTAAATAAAAATATATTATATGTATTCAATTTTACTGATTGCAATATAATTTTATTAATTGAAAAAAAAAAATGCTTTTTTCTTTTTGGTTTTGTACAAAACCGGTAGCCGTGACTCATTTTATTTACGAGCCTGTCACCATAACCGAATATGAATATACAAAATTCGGTATAAAGTAAACAGATATGTTCTAATGAATATATTTTTGCGGACGTACGCTTGACCAGAATTAAAAAAAAGCTTAAGATGCACTTCAGGGAATTTGAATTTAAATTTGGGTGAAGCAAGATGAACTCTTTATACATTTTGGCAGCACCTTACAAACCACTAGTTTTACCTATGCTGCATTAGAAACTACGAAGCAGTTAGAATCCAGTTATTATAGTTAGGTAATAATTTAATTCTCCTAAGTATCATGACAAATAATTAAATAAAATTTACAGTTAAAAAAGGTGGACTTGCCAAAGCCCAGAATTTCTAAACTACTAACACATCGCCTGTTTGCTAAGTGTCCTTTAAAATGTAATTATCTCTTCATCTTTGTATTTATCTCATCTTCGTTGTCTAGATATTAATAAAATTAATAAATAAAATGAATCCTTTTTTACGATTACAGTGTTGGTGTTAGTTTTCAGATAGTTTTGGAGTTAGAGCTTTAGGAATACACGAGCTCAAGTTGGGCACAGGGATTTGGCTTTGGCTACTTATTATTCATATTATACTATGTATACTATGTCTAAAATTAGCTTTGTCTTAGTTACTGAGATGCTTATTAATATGTCCTTATTATAATAAACACTATCGATAAAGGTATACTTTTTTCGTACAATTAATTTGAGTCACATCATTTTTATCTCAGGTTATATTGCGTATATATAACGAAATAATACATATTGCAAAATCTTCAAGTTCAGGTAGAGATAATTACCGAGACAATTAAAATAACTTCAAAATTATGAATCACTGCATAGGCAATTAATTGAAATTAAGGTGACAATCGCACTGCAATCGAAAAACGTGCTCCCCTCGCTCAAATTAATAATTCTAATTAATGCAAACGAGACGTGTCAATATTTTACGCATTTACCAACCGGTTCTCACAAGCCAAGCTCACAGATATATGTGCATACATTTAATATCAAGAAAAATGTGAGCATTCATATAGTTAATATTAAGTAATTTAACTCATTCACACCTAGGCTGTTTTATCACCCTAGCCAATTAACAACTAAGCGCGGAAAATCCAGCAATGTGATAAGTGCCTAAACATCTTCATCGCTAATTTACTAAAGTAATTGAAAAGACTAGAGCGATTTTACAGAAATTATAAAAGTTTTGTTGCATTCACTTAATTTTTATTTGGAACTGGGTAGATATCCACATTTATAGGCTTTATATTGGAGGAGATTCAAAGCGAAGTCTTTTAAGTGCACCATTATCTCAACCTATTAAGTACTTGTGTGTTCCCGGGTGCGATCAGTAAACATAGAATGTATACTAACTAACTGAATACCTTAGGAAACAATTGCAAAAATTATAGTTTTTAAAAGAAACATACCAAATATATTTTTTTTAAATATATATATATATATTATACTAATATATTATGTATTTTATTTTGGATACGAATGGTAAAATTTGGTGAAATTACTTAAATGAAATTCGTTATTTGATTCTACATAGAGATATATAATAGAGAAGAATAAGAAACAACAATTATTTAAGAAAAAACGTGATCCAGACCGCTTATTCAACGTAGTGCCTTATATCAGTGAAAATTACTCATACATTGTTAATAATTATTATAACTTCTTAGTTTAAGATATTCTTAGACTTATACGCTTTTCTTAGAATACGGTTTTAGAAACATGATGCCAGGAAGTGTCATAATTTGAGTATCTAAAGTGCAGTCCACACCTCTCTCTATATCAGACTAGCCATATATGCTTATCTGGCTCGTGATAGTGACATCATTTCTTATCTTCAAGATCTGTTGGACTTCTCTGATTGTCAGTTATACAGCTTCAACAAAGCACCCCGAAAAAGTGCCTATTAGTTCTGTTCCACAATTCCATGCTAATAGAAGCGTCCGCTGACATTTTCCAGCAAGATGGACGCATCCCACAGGAATCATCGAAATCCAGCCTTCGTGGGGGACGACGGACGCAGCATCGCCAGCACAGTGGACATTTCGGTAGGAAACCGTGAGAAATAATCCATGAGTCCACTAATCATCATTGCGTAGGCCTGCAGTGTTGCTCCGCGGGATAATACCGGGGACCAGGAGTCAGCCAAATTGCCGGAGGAGCGGGCCACCTGGGGCAAGGGCGTGGAGTTCCTTATGTCCTGCATCGCCATGTCCGTGGGCCTGGGCAACGTGTGGCGCTTCCCCTTCACCGCCCTCGACAATGGCGGTGGCGCCTTCCTCATTCCATATCTCATTGTGCTGTTCCTGATTGGCAAACCGATTTACTATCTGGAAATGGTAATTGGGCAGTTCTCCAGCCGCGGCTCCGTAAAGGTGTTCGATTTGTGTCCTGCCATGAAAGGTAAGTGAGAATTTTGCAGTAGATGCGCTGTCGCCATGCTCTTGGAAATTCATCAGAACTGACTATAATAATCTTGATAATATTTGAAATTAAGGAATGTCTCAGAAACTACTGCGGACTTAAAAACAAATAAAATTAAATCAATTAATAGATTGTTGATCAGTTGGAACTTGGCTCATATAAGAGCTGTAGACCTCAGGCAGTAAATACTGTGTGTTCGAATATTTTTAATTCTTTTACAATACGTGAGCTTAACCACTCTCTAAAATTCAGTGTAAGCAGAAAGCATGTTGCTGTAAAGGTAGAGCATTCAAGAATGTTAAATGCGATCAGTTAGGTTACCAACCCAATAAAAGGGGATTTCCCATACAACCAAGAGCATGGCAACAGCAAACGGCAGAAACTACATCGTCATTCCGTTCATCAACCGGCCTGTCTGTCCCATATGTATATCCCATGAACGCAATCGCATCTGTAGGAGTCGGAATCGGCCAGGTGCTATCCATATCCATGGTGACCACCTACTATGTGGCCATAATGGGCATAACCCTGCGCTACCTGTTCGAATCGTTCCACTCGCCGCTGCCCTGGTCCGAGTGCCGGACGGAGTGGCAGTCCCTCTGCGTGGCCTCCAGTCTGGGCAACACATCCCAGTTGGCCAGCCCCTTGGATATGGAGAGGCTGCCCGCGCAGAAGCCGGTGGCCTCCGCCGAGCTGTATTTTCTGTAAGTGGCTTGTACCTTCACTCGTGGGTGGACCGGGACCTGTGTCATTGTGGGTTGGTGGTGTTGCAGCGGCATGTTTTCGGTGTTTTCGGTGGTGTGTGTGTATGGTGTGTATGCGCAGTGGGTAATCTTATCGCGGCTCCGGACGCGAAATCCCGGAGCGAACTCAAGTTTATGGCCAGTACGACAAAGGCGCAGAACGTCCGCTTTATTGCTCTGCTAATTGAATGAGTACCCGCATCCCTCTGCCGGCAATTATGGCGCCTTATTGCCATCAATTGCAAGGCACTGCAATAGACCCATGCGATTGCAACAGCCAAACAGAGCGCGGCTCGGTTTCACCCCCCGACAGTCAATTGTCGATATGTGCAGTCAATTGCCGGGGAGTTCCCATTGCCCAGATTGAATCACTTAATCACAACAATGTAAAACCTTGGCCTTAAACTCGAAATTCGAGCCTTGCACCTTAGCTATCACACTCCGGGCACCTAAGACCCGTAACCCCAACTATACAAAGATATAATATTCTTCCATTCATAATGTGCAAACTAATTCACCCTTTTTACAGTCCATCTGGTTTCATCAAGTTAAGTCATTGGGAATCCTTCTCGCTTTATGCAATTCACCAACAACTTCAAATTTATTCGTATCTTTACTAACACGTTTACTATGTTTCTACCATTAAGCTTTATTATTCCTAATGTGCTCATAACACTCTGCTTGCTTCTCATTTGATTTGTGCTTAACCTATTATTTTCCTAACTTGTTTTTAACGGAATGAAAAGGTGTTGGAGCTGGTCAGGCGGTCCAGGTGTTAATGCTCAACTCTTACTACGTCGCCCTGGTAGCCATAATTGGTCGATATTTCTTTGATTCATTCCGAAACCCCCTGCCCTGGGCCACATGCCAGGAGGAATGGGGTATCAACTGCATTAACTCAGCTCCCGATGCACCTAATTGGCCTCAAGTGGAAAGCGATGATCAGCGCCCGCAAAATTACTCAAACAAATCACAAAATAATCGGCTGATCACCAGCTCGGAATGGTACTTTGTGTAAGTGCTAATGTAGTGGGACTGTGCGGGTGTGACGCTAGCTGGGTTTTCCAATATATGGCTTATTGAATCGTGTTCATGAATAATATACATTTCTTCAATATCTGAATCATGCTTTGTCAAAAGTATAATTACTTGCATAGTTAATTGCATAGTCCGAAGGCGCCTCAAAACTCAAAATTCTATAAAATCCGCTTACCTTAAAAAAATAGATTCCCTGTGAGAAATAGGGGAATTCTTTAAAAAAATTATAGGAAACCCCTTTTGCTGGCAGTATCTAGCCTCACTTAAAGGCAAAATTAAAAATACCTTTGTTAACATTTATCAGAACTGAGTCTCTCCCCTAAAGAATATTTCCATATTGAAATTAAATGTCAATTTGTTATTATAAGATATCTAAAGGCTGAGTACGTTCTAAAGTTGCAGCCTCTTTTGGTAGGAAGGTGTCACAGCCGCATGAGGATGGAATCGGTGATGGTTTTACCTAACTCACTTTAATTGGTGGTGGTCTTAACCTGGCTATAACTTCGCTAATTCGAAACTGTACAACCGATCTAGTAAGGAGGTCTTGCACGAGGTCCCCAACATCGAGGATGGAATCGGTCTGCCCAACTGGGAGTTGGTTATCGGACTGTTCGTCGCCTGGACCTGCGTGTTTCTAATTATTCGGCGAGGAGTCAAGAGTTCGGGAAAGGCCTCGTACTTCCTCGCCATCTTTCCCTACGTAGTTATGGGCGTCCTTTTGGTGCGAGCCGTGACCCTGCCGGGGTCCCTGGATGGCATCTACTACTTCATCAAGCCACAGTGGGGCAAGATCCTGGATCCGAAGGTCTGGTACGCTGCCGTGACCCAGTGCTTCTACTCGTTGTCCGTCTGCTTCGGCAACATCATCATGTACTCATCTTTCAATAAATTCGGCCACAATGTACACCGCGATGCATCGATCGTGACAGCCCTAGACACTATGACCTCCCTGCTGGCGGGATTCACGATCTTCGGAATCCTGGGGCACCTGGCCCACGAGATCGGCACCGACGACATCGGCAGCGTGGTGAAGGGCGGCGCCGGACTGGCCTTCATCTCGTACCCCGACGCTATCGCCAAGTTCAAGAAGCTGCCCCAGATCTTCTCGGTCCTGTTCTTCCTCATGCTCTTCGTGCTGGGCATCGGGTCGAATATTGCCATGACCTCCTGCTCGGTGACCGCTATTCGGGACCGCTTCCCTAACTTCAAGCAGTGGCAGTGCTCGCTGCTCATCGCGGTCGTTAGCTTTGTGATTGGACTACTGTATATTACTCCGGTAAGTGTCTAGTATTGCTCACCGTTTTCCAGTTTGCCAGAAGTTCCCTCTAGATATTTAGGTTAATAATACATCTATTAACGGTATATAACATTTGATATTTATTCTATAACATAAAAATTCTCTGGATGTCCTTGTTTCCTTAAGGGTGGTCAATACATGCTGACTTTGGTGGACTTCTTTGGCGCCTCGATGATTGCATTGGTGCTGGGAATTGCCGAGCTGTTCACGATAGGGTGGATCTATGGAACAGATCGCCTGTGCAAGGACATAGAGTTCATGCTGGGTCGCAAGGTCGGCCTCTACTGGAGGCTTTGTTGGAGCATAGTTACGCCTCTGATCATGACCGTTATTTTGATATACTTCTATGCCACCTATGAGCCCCTGACCTACAACAAGATTGTCTACCCCAGTTGGGCGTACAGTAAGTTTTGTGGAGTATTGAAAATAGGACGACCTGATTATGTTCCTTTTCAGGTATTGGCTGGACGATCACCATGTTTGGCATACTGCAATTGCCGATTTGGATGATTGTCGCCATTATTCAAGATCCGGGCCAGTCTCTGGGGGAGAAGATCCGAGGCGCCTTCAGGCCGAAGAAGAACTGGGGGCCGCTCGACCCTCTGCTCCGTGAGCAGTACCATAAGGAAATTGAGAACGATCTGACCCCAAAGAGGGGTAAGGGCGTTTGGGCTGCCATCAAGCAGAATATATTCGGTTGATCCAGCCATGAACAACACTGCACTGGTGCAATGTAAATAAAGTCTCGCTTAGTGTGAGTAAAACGTGTATCAAAGCTCTTGTAATTTAAGTATGCCAATAAACTTGATAAGTGTGGATCCAAATAACCCGTACAGCATATTTCAACCGAGTTGGAACTATAGAGGGGAATTAGATATTGTCTGACATGACGCTTGACATTAACTAAAAACAAGTCATATAATTCAATGTTGCAGGTACAAAAATAAATCTAATTAAGGCCCAAAATATGCGTTGTTTTGTAATTTAAATTTAAGTTAGCTGCCTTGTCACCTTGATTAATCCCATTATATTGTCTACAGCAGATCAGATTATCAAAAAGAAAAGCCTCTCTATTCTCGCCCACCCATCAAATCACCTCGTTTCGCTCCACTTCTGTTTGACCCACAAATTGACCGCAACATTTGACAATTTTCGGCATTTGCTAAATCCGCCGCACAAATGTTGGCTGAGGGAGATAGGGAAAATCAAGAAAAATGTTATGTACTTTGTCTCCGTTACTGTTCCAAATCAAACAATGGGAGCGGAGGGCCGGGAAAGAGGGTCTCATCGGCAACCGCCGGTCACTCTCATTGTTAGCGAGGCACAGTGGTGAAAAGCACATCTACTTCTTAAATTACTCATACTCATTGGAATATTAAAGTAGATTTTAGATAATGCATTTTAAGGGATTTTAAGTGTTAGAAACATAACTAACAAATTATTTAAAACTTGTAAAATTATTAAAATACCTTAAGACTATTAGCAAATAATAAATTAATTCTTTTAATTTCAATAAATTTCACATTGAAGTCAAGACTAGGGCAAACTACTTGTAATTATTAATATTTATTTCTTAAGATATCCATTTCTTATTATGACCAACTAAAGTTCTTGTAGAATTCCAGAGGTCTAATTATGTAAACAATATTAAGCCGCTTTGCTAAGGTCCTCCTCTCAAAATCAAAGCTACTGGATTCAAGAAGATTATCGCCCACTGTGCCGTGAGGAGAGGAGAGCGGAAGACAGGCGTTATACTCGACGACGAGCCATCTTAGAGATAATTGCTTTGATAAGGCTCTGCGCTCGGTCAAAGTGGGAAGCTCGCGGCTGGCCGAAAGCATTTTTTATAAATGTCACCAAATATTTACATGTCGCAGCATTGTGAAGCGGCCGGCAGTTTTTTCTTTTCGGGCTTTCTCGGCAAGCTTATTTCACCCTGGCCCGCATTCGGCCTGCGGCTTGACTTTGCCAACTGTCCGGCAGTGGTAGCTTCCAGGCCGCTGATTCCGGATGGCGGTTGCCGGCGCCGCGTTGCTGGAAACCGCATAAAAGTCATTGTCACAGCAAATGGATTAATTTTCGCGACACGCCATATACACCTCTCTTTCGCGTCCACTCTCGCGCACTCTGTTGCACCCACGGTCCGCTATCTTTCCGACTCTCTCTTTCCTTGCTCTCACACTCTATCTGCTACAGCAAGGGTATATTGGGCGCAGGGACCATAATGCCAAGTTTTTACCAATTTGTGCATTTGCACCTTTAGTTATTTAATAAAATTTGTTTTATTTACTCAAAGAAGCCTAAAAATTTCATAATGAATGCCTACCTATTCAAGTTGTATTTTTATAAAATTAATCAAAAAAATCATATATATTTGATCACCTCTTAGTATTAGATATCACAGAATTGGTAAAACACTCTACTTGGTTTTGGCATTAAGAGAAAAACGTGATGCTAAGTGGGTATTTACAAATATATAAATATACATTTAACTCAAAGCATACACAACTACAAGGGGTACTCAACAGTCGATCAACAGAATATTTCACTTTTACTTTTTTATAAAGAAATGAAAAAGCCTGGTCTGTGGTTGAGCAGCAGTGGGGGTTTGGCATTTACCGCAACAATAATTACGTTTTGGGTTGGTTTTTCAGATCCTGATGCTGGCACGGAAGTGTATAATGTTGCTAAGTAGTTGCGGTTATTTGTTGTTTTTGGGCGACATTTTGTTTCTTCGTCGCCTTTGTGTTGTTGTTTCGTGTTCCGTAATTATCCCGAAAGGCAACAGGAGGTTTATTTCATACTGTAAATGCCACATAATTAAGTTTTGTAGCTGTTTAAAATGCGGATAGAACTTACTTTGCTTTTCATTTTCGTTTTTTTTAGAGATGAGTGAAACCCATCCTACGAGACCGATACTCGCATCTTTTTATTCGTCGCCAAAAAGTATGCAGTGCTTTTTATAATAGAGGCTCAACCGTGTTTTTGCATTTTATATGTATATATGTATATGTAGTAATACTATTCTTAATTTGGTTCACCAAGCTAGGCTCCTAGGTGAACTAGTCATGCTTGGTTCGAAATTTTTTCAAATAAGTACTTATATTCGCTTGTATACATAACATGCGAAAGATGAAAAGAAACTACTCCATCTTGAGGGAAAGATTTCGGGATATATTTCCATCAACTACTAATTGTGCAGTTTGTTGCTCCTTAAGATTTAGAATTTACATAAGTACTAAAGCGTGCGTATATTTTTTATATTTATTTATATATATTTGAAACTTACTTTTCCAGGATAAGCACAACCATCTAGTGTGACACTCTGAGTTCTATGAAACAACGATGCCAGTGTTAAAGCCTCAATCAACCCAAAAAAACAATAAAAAGGTACACAACAAATAGCAGAAGGTGCATACTAGACAACTTTATAATTTAAAAGAGCGATCAGTATTACACATCAATTTAAAATATATAGCGGTCTGTTTAACTTAACTCCATCTACTTAACTACTTGTCGTCCAAAAACGCTGGGCTTGTGTCCTTCTCTTTTGGGTTTTTCCTGTTTCTGTTCCCGCCGTATACAGATTATCACTACTAGGAACCAAACTGATCGAACTAGTGGTACAAGTGGTATCTGTGGTAGTAGCTTGCATCACATTCTCTTCAATTGAGATATAATAACTAACATTTATGACTATCTTAGACGGTTCTTCAGGTAGGGGAGTAGTAGTAATTAATTCTTCAAATAGGTTAATAGTAGATAATTCTTCAGATAGGTTAATATTAGTTAATGACGCTGGAGTTGGTAGTTCCTTTGTGACAGAAGAGGTTAGAAGTGATTGTTGGGTTGTTTCGGTAGTTAATGACGCCGGAGTTGGTAGTTCCTTTGTGACAGAAGAGGTTAGAAGTGATTGTTGGGTTGTTTCGGTAGATAAAGTTGGCAGGACGGTTTTGTACTTTTTAGGCTTTTTTGTCGATTTTTTGGTAATAAAACCATATAGATCAAGCAGCAACACATTGTGGTTGTTGTTTTGCGGTTTTTGTTTGTCAAAGCATAAGCGTTCGCATTCCAATCGATTATCGAAGCCGTTGCTACAAGTAAGTTTTTGGAAACAAAAGCCTTTTTCTCGATTATAAAACCATTTTATTTTCTGCAGCTTGCAACCGGTTCTACTAAGCATAGCATAGCATTTATCTAAAAGGGCATAAATTAAATTATGAAGAAGTAAGAAGGTTACAGTCGAGTACGCAATGCATTACACTAAAAGACAAATACTCTTTGTTAAATAGCGCTAACCAGGCATCTTCCCTAGACTCTCGGACACGAATAAATATAGAAATGAAAACATTATTCATATATATGTATATATATACAAAGTTTCATTTTGAATCGCACCAGGTTCTAGTCTCGACTAACCATCGGAGGTGAGTACGAGTGATATATTGCATTTATTCTATTATATTTATTGTAAAGCGTTTGTAGTGATTTGATCTGCGAGAAGAAGATTGTAATGTTTCTGAGATCTGTTGTCTCATACGGACAGACGGAATGTCATACAGACGGACAAATCGACATGACTAGCCTGGGGAGGCTGATCAAGAGATCGGAGATGTCTCCTCTGCCTGAGATACAGATACATTTTCTGTACAGGCTATATAAAGAGAAGATATTCCTAAGGTTCTTTAATCTTTGTCTTTATAAAAAAGATTTTCTTTGTCTTGTCAATTTAAGCTTTTTTACTTTAATATCGAATAATAAAATATACTTACCCGGAATAGAATCAGAAAGATAAGAAGAAACTTTTGTCACTGTCAAAGAAATCAAAATATACTGCAGTACGAACATCTTTATTGAGTCAATGTCTCGTAAGACATGCTCATCCTCGAATGAAAGGTTTGAAATAGAAACCCCACCTAATGCAATTAGGCAAGCCGATTTTCACCAAGGCGAAACGATTTCCAAATATCATTTCTTCACACCTCCTCCCCACTTGTTTCGTTTCATTCCGAGGGCTGACATGTTGCCAATCAGACCAAGTGCCGAAAACTGTAACAAATTGCAGCTAAAGTGCACACACAGACCCGTTCCGTGCCGAGAGCGGAAGCATCGCAGATACCAAATAGAGTTCTATTTAACTAAAAGCTAAAAACACCAGCAGAAGGCAGGCAGCGGGCTTCCTCCTTCGCCAAGGACCGCATTTCTTGCCTATGCCCACAAACGCATTTGTCTTGCCGAACAGCCCGCAACATGCTGGGGATACGGGGTCCCTGCCTCTGGTCCCGGGAGTAATCCCCAATTAGGGATGGCAATGAACGAGTAATTGAAAAGCCGAGCGCCACAAGTGTGCCTTTACCGTGCTATGGCAAGGTGATTTTATTAACAGTTCTCATTATAAAAGATATGGGATTGATCCGCAAAACTTTTAAAGACTTTAATGCTTTCGTCTCACGAATCGGGGAAATGTGTGGGTGTTCATCTACTCTCTATAACACCAAAGGTGACCATGGACTCGATCTAAACACGTGAAAAGGTGAGGCACAACCAATGTCCCTTTGCTAGTAGACGACAACTTAAAATTCAATTGATGCCAAAATATATAAATTATAAATTGATGATAAAGGATGACTAAAATAATTTAGCTTCATTTTTTTCCCCTCCTAGGGGGGCTTATTAACTTAACATACTCAAGAATTCATTTAATTAATTGCATAAACATGGTAATAATATTTATTGAGAACTTAATCTTCCTATATCTGCAATAAGATATGAGATATAAGCCTGACCCAATTATTGAATTATATATATTTATATATTATAAATGTAGGTAGCCGTTACCAAGAAGAACTTTTAAATTTAGAAAACCATTTTATCAAAAAACTTTCCGGCAAAAAAGAGACATGTTATAAGGCAACACAACACCCACTTCATCGTTAAAAATATAATTTAATAATGAATTATATAATTTATATAAATAATATAATTTTATTTATGAATACATTTAAATTAAGAATAAGTTGCCTTAAATTCAAGGCAAGACAGAGCTTATAAAATTGCTTAGGGTTCTCTTTTGTATTTTGTTTTGAGTGTGATTTCATCTTAACGTCTGTGTTTAAATGATTTCTTAAATTAAGGAAGACTGGCCACTAATATCAAGGAAAGTAACCATTTTACTCACGCTGCCATCTCCAACTGCTGCCCTGCCCGAACTCACAGTATCCCATGGATCCGCCAAAAAAGATTTCCAGCTAAAAGCGAACTGCCACAGAAATGGACCAAGAAGAGCCCGCCAGAAAAGGGACAGAGCAAAAAATTTGGGAGTTCTTGGGAGTTTTCAGAAAGAAAAGTTGCGCGCTCATGCGAGGAGCCGCAAATGTGTGCAATGGGCATAAGTTTCGAAATGGGCCAGAGATGGGTTTCCTTTTCCTGTCTGCACACCGCCATTTTTCCTGCTCTCAAACACTCTTCTCCCCCGCCGCCCTGCCTTCGCCACTTCTTTCAGCGACGGGTGAAAATTTCAACGTCATTTCGCGAGCGTGTGAAAAAAGAAACTTGAAAATGTTTGGTGTTTAGAGCAACTGGCAGGTGCAGCAACTGTGCCAGGGCGGAGCTGCGGGGATGCCTGCTGTGTTTGTTTTGCGGCTGGCACATGGCGAACAAACATATGGGCGTGGGGGGAAAATCGGATGAGGACCTGCAAAATAAAGTAATTGAATTTCCATAGTGCCCAGAGCACACAAAGCTCGCAGCACTTACTTTTGAATGAATTGTGGACAGAATGGCTGTTGTAAATGCGCTGATTGTCTTTATCCAGGCGCCGAAGTGCTGACGAATAAATTCTGATGCCAAGGAATAACCATCATTTCAAGGATTAAAACTTGCTTCTTTTCGGTGTCACTTTTTTTCCGCTGAAACAAAGTAGATTCCTTTTTATTGATTGTAAGTAAAAATCCTATTAACAAAACTAAGGGTCTTGACAGCTTTGTGCACGATAAGGTTCGATTGAGTCAAATAAAAAATCTCTTAATGACATTTACGTATTTATATACAAGACTCCTATCAATAGTATTTTCTTTATAATCCAATTAATTCAGGTGTTCAATGTGTGAGAATTGTATTAGATTTGTGGCACAATTCTTTTCGCTTTCAATATATTAAAAAGACTAAATGCCCAAAGATATAAAAATTACATTTTGTAAACAATTTCTAACGGAAATTAAATAAAATCATTGTTCGATTTATCTGCCAAAAATCTTTTTTAACCAAACATTTTCAAAATTCATGACAAAAATAAAAGAAATCCTTACCATATCGGGCCAAGCCAGATTTTGTTTGATTGACTCATTATTAACAACGTATATTTCATAAATGAAAACTCTAACTAACGCGAGGTCTAGTCGGTTGATTTAAATCATATGAATCGAGCTCATACTGTTGTGCCAGAGACACACAGAGCCTTATATAACTATCCGCAAAAACGTCCGATTCTTAATATTAGCATTCTATAAGTGAGAGACTTTAAACTAATGGCTTTCAACAGTTTTAACCATAACCCTGTGAATTTTAATTTATAATTGAATTTATTATAAAACTATCGGCAAACTTATATTATTTAGTTATTTAATTAATTAATAACTCTTATGTTTTTCAATATAATATCCTCTACTCCGAGCAATGGTCTTTTTACTCAATTCGTGATACGTGATTTTATATAAATTGGATTAATATATAATATCGGTGCCATAGCTATCGATCAACTTAATTAACTTAATAAAAATATAGGAAATTGGATATAACCTTTATCTTTTTAATTACACATTTTAGTAATTTTTCATATTATTAAATCGAAGTCGGTCAACTATGACTTATACATCGCTGTTATAGGAATATTACCAACTGCAAGGGTATACATATTTGGGCTTCTCGAATTTGACTTCCTTGTTTCAGATAGATATTGATTAGACATTAATTAAGCTGTTATGATAGAAAACTGATCCCTTAACTCTAGAGCAAGCAGCACAGATAGGCAGAGATGTTTACAAAAGCGGAGTAATTCGATATATATACGTAAGGATGATTTAACATTTTAAGACAGATTAACTAATTCAGCCGTTTTCCCGTCTAGACTGGAGGGTCCCCTCTTTTAATTACGAAACAAACAAAAGAGAGACCGTACTTTCGGTAAAAATCAGGGCTTTGATGTCTTGACAAATGCGATGGCACATGGTCATTGACATTTCTGCTGGTTGTTGACGAGGACCTGCAACGAAAGGCAATCGAGTGGTTAAGCCACGGGCGTGGCCAGGACCTGGAGGATACTGTTGTGGGCGTACCGCCCAAGCAGCCGCAGCGTTTGTGGTCCGCCGCAGGCGGATGTGCAGCCCCTGGCCAAAATTACGATAGCATCCCCCACACATATATGCGTAGAGCTCAATGCGCCACCGCCCGGCGGGCTGTGCGTTAAATTCGGATTAATGTTTATAAATACACTGCGGTCGCACCGAAATTTAGCATGGAAAGTGGCTTTGGGAGGAGCATAGACCACTTTTGGGAGTGGCGAGGCTCTTGGTGTTCATTTATTCTAACTTTTTACATTTTAATTACATATAATTTGCATATGTTCAGTTATTTTTATACCATTCCAGAGGTGGTTGCGGCTTTTGGCGAGTTTTTAGCGAACTCGTGTCAGTAATAGTATAAAACGGCTTACTCTTCACCCTAAGCTTGTATTCTAGTCCTACCATAGATCGAACAATTAAATAAATGCTTATAAAAATATTTGAATACTCTAACAAATTGTTTTTTATATTTTTATATTTATTTGGAAAGATATTGTAGTCCGTACGCTATCGGCTTTAGTTTGTCTGCTTTATATTTAATTTTATTAAATTTACTGAGAGCTGTCTGCTCCTAGAGATATCCGATGTACAGAAGATGTAGGACTTACTCCGAGTTCGCTGCCTTGGGGATCACCACCTTCATAGTATTAAGTTTATTTGAATTTTTTAAACTAGACTGGAGTTTATACTAGATGGAAAGGATTATCTAGAAGGATTATCCTAGAGAGTTGCAGAGATTGCTTTGTTGGTTTATTATAGCAAAGCCAATAAAGTCTGTATTTTTGTATATGTTGCCAATATATACTCTTCATCCGGGGAATATTGGTTGATTTTATGATTGCATTGTACAAATATGTTGCTGTTGGGATCTCTAGTAAGCCGAGGAGTGTTTTGTGTTTTGGTTAGCTGCTGCTATGTAATATTGTAACGCCTGGAGGCGGAAATATACTAATAAAAGTCTTTATTTAGGAACCGCTTTTATAAAATTAAACACATTCTTTTCCTTCTGCCCTTCTTAATATTTACTTGTGATAAAATTTAACACGCCTCGCCGCATTTAGCAAGGCAGGCATCGATGGATAAAACTAACCTGTGTCGAAATACATTTCCCAACAAAAACTGAACCAAATCGATGGAGACCACATTGGATCGAATTACGGAAGCAACAACAACGACAACTAGTTATAACTGCAACATCTGTTTGAACAAATAACCAAAACACGGAAACGCAGGTGGCCGCCACTCCAAAGTTCCGCTCTGGCTAATCCTCACAACTATTTGTCCTCCCCCTGAAACTGTGATTGTCCTTGCAGCACAGTTTCACAATCAAATGGGATCCCTTCCAGTGATATAAAAAAAAAAAATATACATTTTATACTGGGTATATTTATAACCGTGCAGGGTATTATAATTTTACTCAGAATTTAGTAAAGCCTGAAGTAGCCATAGAACTTTTTGGTTTAAACTACTCTTCATATAAATTTCTATATTTCCATCTACTCAAGAGCAATCATTGAAGGACTCTCACCACCTAGGATTACGTAATATATATATAAAAAAAAAAACAAATTCTCTTAAATTCTATTTAATAACTAATAATACTATTTAATAATAGTCGTAAAACCTTCTCCCCAAATAATCAGCCCTAATCAATGAGCAATGGATTGATAATATTATTTATCTGATTTAAATGATTGTGCTATATACTTCAAAATCATGAGGAGAAAATAATATAGGTTTGGTAGAAGTCTTTATAAATGTAATAGAACTAATTAATATCCGATATGACTGAAGAACACCCTATTTATAATACTCAATAAAAATATATAAAGTCGTGGAACTGCTCCTTATTTCTATCCATTTCAACATTTTAAAACGTACACGAGGACAGAGCTCAGAGTCAGAAATCTCATTTAGGTTGTAATAACAGAATGTCAAGCGAAAATCAATTAAAATCATTTTCCATTAAAATTGTCCATTGCAGAGCAGCCATCCCAATCCCAATCCTCGATTCCAGCCCACCTTATTTGGCATCTGTTGCCACCGCTGTCATTTCGGTCGCAATTCACGTGTCTCCACCGCTCCCACCAGCTCCTCTCCTGCGGCACAGGCCTCAACAATGTTGTTTTACATTTCCGGTAATAAATATACATTTGACAAAATAATAGAGAAAGCCAGGGATAGGCGCGGGGGCATCGGGAAGGGACATACACAGGTGGCACTTGGCAATGAGCCAAACATTTTTGCGCGGCGTGGGAAATTGGAATTTTGGAAATTCGCTCGCTAGGTGAGAAACTTTGCGGCATTTCATTTCCTATAATTAATTAATTATTGCTTTGAGTCGTGCTAATAGCTTCCCAACTGCAAAGTGTGTATATGCCGCGAAATTGAGAAAGCTATGGGTACCATAATGCAAAATTGAGACATGAACCTTTAATGTTTTAGATATTGGTGGAGCTTGGGGAGCTCCTTAGCACGGCATAGCTTAGCTGAGCTGAGCAGTGTTATGTGTAAAAGAAGAAAACCTTTCAAAGAGATTCAATGATATATAATTGCTTTGATATCCTGCTAGCCTTTGAAGTTCTTAAGTACAGGCTCTAAACCCCTTAAAGTCGGAATGGCTTGGCCAAACTTAAACCTGTTCCCTACAAAGCCAAAGCATAATTGGCTTTTTTTAGATGAAGAATAATTGGAGTAATGCGAGGGCGATATAAACAATTATATGCTAATTTCCGTCCTTTAATCTGACGAGTTGGCGTATCATTCTTTGGATGCAGTCGTCAGGTTGAGGCTCTAAGGGCAGTAGGCTGTAAGCTAACAAATTATTATAGTTTCACACATCCTGCTGACATTTAACTGACAGCGCGACTGAACAAAGGAACAATTGTTGGCTGCTCTCGGGATCGGGTCCGAGGTTCACGTACCCAGATGGGAAAGGTGGAGGGACACAGTCAAGGGGCACACCTGAGACGGAGTCAGGAGTCATAACCATGACCAAAGTCACACGACATGAGACTCACACATACACTGCCAGCTCCACATCCGGTGACATCCGGTACTTCCTTCCCCTACAGCGCAGCTACTCCTCCGGGATGCAGGGCGGCTGCGTTCCTGCGGCCTTGTCACACGTTATCCTGCCCACTAACAACTGCCCAGCAAACGCCACACCGAGAGCAGGAACAGCAACCATCTCACTTCACGAGTTGCTAAGGCAACAATATCTCGCCAGAGAAAGCGATGTTGAGAGAGGAAGAACAAGATTGCAGATGCAGCTGCAGATACTCTTAGTGTGGACTTCATCGCAATGATGATAGACTTGCCTTAAAAAACTAAATAATATGTAAGCCAATTCCGACTTCAACAAATAGCCCTTTACTTTGACTGGGTAATGTTTTTTCGATTCATATTCGTAAGTCTAATTAAAGAGTACCTATGATCTAGATCTGAAATCAGCATACAAAGAGTGTGTATACATCGTAGAATCTATATTTTTAATGTGGTGATTAATGTATAAGTATACAACCTGTTAATCCGGTTTATAAATAGATTCACTTTTATTTTCCAGATTATTACTTAATAACAATGTGTTTTCACTCCTTTCACTGATTTTAAAGTGACCGTACTTTCTTAACCTATCTAAACTTAACATATTTGATCGTTTCACATATTATTGGGATATTGGGAAATGGAACAAAAATGCAAACAGTCTCACTTTACCAAAATGCTTATTCTCACTGCTAATACACTAGTACTTAATATACATATCTGCCAAGAAACCTCTGGAATATACTTCAAAAAGAGTGTACCCAGGTTGGCTACGTATTCGGCTTTGAAATTTTGCGTGGAGCTCCAGCTCGACTCCTGTCTGTCATGCATCCGCCTGCAGGACGCACGGAATAATTCTATTTGTGTGGAGTCCTGGGAGCGTGGGCGTGGCCCTGTTCCCCGACCGAGGGGATGGGCTGACTTATCCCACTCCCCTTGGATCCGAGCCACTGCAGCCCTGGATCTCTCACGCTTGATGTAGTTGGTGGTTTACTACTAATTTGCAACCACATCGTTTGTTTTGTGTGAGCCGCCCCAGTCCTCGGCACCGAGTGTCCTTTGTGTGTGACAGGAGGCCCTATTCACCCCTTCTTCCCTGCTGCGACACGTCTGGTGCATTAATTCTTGCATCACAATAGTAGCGGGAGAAGGACGCTCCTCTGCCCAGCACACTCTCTGTCAGCTCGCTTTGTTATAAATGGTCTTCGTCCTGGCGCTCGCTTTGGTCCTGGTCCTGGTCTGGCTTTCGTGGTCTCGTCTTTTTGGAGTTCTCGCTCCTTATCAGTCCAAGCTGCATATTTTGTGCGCCATTGACATAGCCAACAGCCAAATTCCTTCAGCAGTGTTCCCCAAAACTAACTTCTACCTCTTTTTAAGGAATCCGTAAATTTATATACATTGTGTATCGCTTACATTGTTCATCTACTCAAATTATAAACCTAAAGTCAGTGCCTTCAGTACTCAGTATGAATACAACGTCAAAAAGTTATTAAAACTTTAATATTCTATGATTTAATATCTAAACTCCATCTGATTTCAGGTATAAAACATTTGAAGATTATAATTTTTGAAGTGCCTATTTCATTTAAACTCCACAAATTTATATGCATTGGAAACGTTTGCATTTTTCATATACATACTAGGTCACACTCCCAATAAACAGGCATTATATAGTATTTAGCATGTTAACAAGGCAGGAGACTGAACAGGATGGGAACTGGGGTGTCAGCGCATAAATTGGCTGCAGAGCCAAAGTCGCAAATAACAAAAATAAAAATTGACAGAAGCCAGAGTTCGAATGTGAAAGCCGACGCAGAACAACAACAATATAAATATAAACACAATCTTACAAAATACATGAACAACGTATGATATAGAAATTGCTTTTATAATCGGCTTATGTTTTGATATGGAGACAACAGACAAATGCCGGCACACAAACAGGCTTAAATTGCCATTTCTACGCAAAAATATTAAATATATATGTGTGTACAGTAAAGCCCCTCATGAGGGGACTTTGAAGACATTTTTTAAGCCTCTTTCATTTACCAACATCATTCAGTATTTCCGTTCGCCTATGTCTAAGCATTTGACTGCTTAGATAACCAACAAGTTCGGCAAATTGCTTATATTTGCTACTTCCAGTGCATGTATTCTAAAATATAGGCACAGTCATAAGTATCAGGACTAAAATACCTGAAAATATAACTGAATAGAGCCAAAGGCTCCCATTAAATTCGTATTTGAACAAGAAATGTCGGGTGTATTCATGAAACTGACAAAAATTATAATAAGGTGAGTACAATCAATTCCTAAGCATGGAAGTTATTTTACAATAAAGTTGTTCTATGTTCATTTCGTTCGCACTCGAACTCACCTCAGATGGGTAGTCGAGCCCCGAACCGTGGTTTTGAACTGGAACGGTGCAGACATGTCTTAAGATTTTATCTTTTTATTTCTCCCTTCTTTATAGAAGTCTTATTTTAAAAGTGGATCGTAGAGTCCTTTTGGAGGTTCTTGGGAAGATGGCTAACTAAGGCCATTGAGCAGGAATTCATTTGCTACCTATGGATCAGACTCGGGAGTATCTTTCTTACTTCTTTTAAATACTATAGTGCCTAATTTAAAACTGTTTCTAATCAAGCTCATAAACTGGTGACTACCTTTAAAGCCTTCAAGGTAAAATGTTAACAATGCACACTCATTAAATTAGGAAGAAATAGAAAAGTAGGAAAACGAGATCTATTAGAAAATTTCGATTGACATAAGTCAAGATAGTTGCCTCGAAGTTTCCGTCTGAAAATTAAAGAGCAACTACTTGAGATGTCGCAGCCCTTGAATGTCTCAACATTTTCAAATCCCAAACTGTACTATCTTTAAGCGTTTTGAAGTGGGCCCACTGAGTGTATTTTTGACATGTCCTAGCTGGAAAGTTCTTGGCCGATGGCTGACTATCCGAGGGCTTTCCCCCAGCCCCTCTTGCCCTGTGGCTCCGTCTGTGGCGAACGTGCCCAACTTTTGTTCGAGAAGTTGTTGATAGATAGAAAACGGGGCCAAGGGTCAGCAGTCGGGAGCCAGGAGCCGGGAGTTGGCCGCCCCACCAGGGGACATGGGTAATTATCGAGACAATGCGCGCGCCCCTCGGCCCCTCGTCCTACAGAGCTTGGTCTGTCCCCAGTGTACGGTGTTTTTTGTTGTTTGCCCGGGCCAGGAAGTGCAGTAAATTGTGCGACACAAAAATAGTACCTACAGCAGGACAATGGCGTCGCAAAATGCGCCATGCCGTGCAGCCTGCGGTGGGGGAGTCCTGGGCGCTGGCTGGTACATAAGTAGTGGGCGGCTCATTGCTGGGAGCCGAGGACATTCGATATGGGGTGCACTGTGCACAACAGACGCTTGTCAGCAGCAGACGTGACTAGACGACAACAACGTTGGCGACAAGGACGAGAGGATCCACCCCGGTCCGTAAAGACGGAGCACATATGGACCTGGTTGGGTTGGGAGTTGGATAGTGACGAAACTCGTGGTTTAAGCAAGCAATTGGGCATAAAAGGGCTTCAGCCATCTGATTCAATTTGTTGAGGGCTCTACAGGAGAAAACAATTACAAATCAGCTCAAGGGGCAAATTCACATTTTAATTAAGGGCTTCATTAATATCTCTCCAACTACATATAAGCTTTATGTTTTCGTGGTTCAAAATGCTAACTGCTGGTAAGGAAGAAATTTATATGTTCTAAATACTTTATTCAATTTCAATAAGGAATAATATTTAGAAAATATTTATTAGTCCGAAAACCTTTTAGCTAATAAGATTGACGCTCTTTAATCTTGCAGATTATTTGGGCTTTGCAACAGTCAATTGGATTAACCCTGTCATTTATAAAAGGCTGAGACAGAGACTGAAGAATAATAAGAATAGGGTACCCTTGCATAGTCTCAGTTTTAGTTTTTGCAATAAAATACTTTAAGAGTTTTAACCTTTTTTAATATAGGTAATATGTCCCAGTACCTGTATAAAGGATATTGTGCCAATAACTGTAACAACAACTTAGTCATAATGTATTAACAAACAAAATATATATTCAGACAACTAGTCTCTTGTCATAATGTGTTAGCAAACAAAATATATATTTGCACAATCTCCGGTATGGGCGCTATAGTTTAAAGCTCTAGTCCGCGGCTTTCAGTCATATAATACCGCTTATACCAGAGCATACTTTATGGGGTCTCAAATGCTTGCTTCTGCCATTTAGCCCAAAACGTTAGAAGTTTGAGCTCCGACAGACAGCCGCACATGGGAGCCCAACAAGTTGAGCAGACGCTGGCATGCCGCAATCATAAACATAAATCTGTGGCATTTAGCTCGGGCTAAAGTAAAATCAGGCAGCGCACAAACCCACTAAACGTCTAAGCGTTACGGATTTCGTTTGGGGCGGAATAACCTCCCCGGATCTCGGGCTGGTGACGCAACACGGCATGATATTCAATTGTTTTTGCAGCAGGAGAATTTAATTTGACACGTACTTTTAATGTGGGGCTCTATGCTCTCAGCTGCCGGCTCCCGGCTCTCGTCAGCTAATGCCGGAACACGGCATGGAATACGGCATGGGCCTGGTCCTGGGCCTGGGCTTGGGCCTGGTCCTGGGCCTGGGCCAGGACCAAAGCACACGTGTGCGTGGGGTAGTCACAAATTCAATTTAGATACAATTTCCTGTGACTGCGTGACTCTGAGCCTAAGCCATTCCAGGGCTCCGTTCGCCGCTATATGTGCCGCCATTTCAGCGACAATTAAAAAAAATTGCTGCCCCTCTGATCGAGCAAGGGTATTGGGGAAATTCGCTGCCGCCAAACAATAAATAAGCAATTTATATGCACAAATGCATTTATCAAGCGTGAAGAGATGCCACGAATGAGCGGTTGAGCACTGAGTGTTCGGGGCAGAAAGATCAACAGTGTTGAACCTTTAAAGAGCAGAATAATTGTGTTTACTTCATCACGCTTATGATGCTATTAATTATATTTGCTACTTCGATTGGAAAAATCAGCGAACTGGTGATATGATTTAACAATAATTACAGAATTCTTCTAATTATTATTAGTTTGTATTCTAAGGTAAAACCCAACTGGAATACAATTCTTTCTTGCCAGTAGACCATAAGAGCTGTCAAGGACCATGCAAGCAAAGGACAATAGGACTGAACTAATTAAATAGAAATCACGTGAATGCTTAATAGAATTCAGTGGTTAGGGTAAAAAATTGATACAATATTTATTAGACACATTTTTTTGGCATTGCCCACTTTTTGTTATATCCACTTTAATGCATTTTCCCCTTTGTCTCTTATTCATTATTGTTCTCTGCCCGCAGCAGAAATTCAATATTTGGCTATAAAATGTACGTGTGAGTGAGGCTCTGCGAGTGTGTGTAAATAATATTCTCCCGATGAGCTGCCAATAGGCCAGCAAAAAATTTTATTTAAGCCTGAGAATTAGGTCTAAAATTTAGCTATATATTCATATCGCCAATTTACGGTACATCTTAGATGAACCCAACGCTGTTTTAAGTATGTTCTAGTTTTACTGCAATTCAGATCACCTCATGCCATAAGATATTTACACAAAAGTCAACTGGATTGATTTGTTCTTCGGCCATAAGTGACCGAATATTGCAAAATGGTCCAGTGGAATCTGTAATAAAAACAATTTCCCTCTCTAGAACGTTAAATTTGAGCTTTGTTTTGCCTCTTGAAATATTTGTGAAGGTGGACCAGCTGTGCTCGGGGCTTCGCAATGCAAAATTAATCACGGGCGGCACTTTGGACTTGTTTGGACAGCGCATTATGACAAACGGCGATGGCATATGGCGCCAGCATGCATGCCATGCAAATTATGAAACTTTTACGCTCGGCCCCGAGCACATCCGCATTTCCTTCGCATGGTATTATTGAAAATGGCCCGAACACAAACTAACTAATAAGGAGCAACCGGCCTCAGTTGGCCCGAATACAAGCCAACTAATGAGGAGCAGCCAGCTCCAGTTTCGTTCTTCGTCTGGTTTCACTTTTCAAACTTGTCAAATTAGTTTTATTGTTTATGATAAACGAGCAATGAGAGTTGCATTCAGAGAAAACCTATTGGAAGCATTTATTCTGCAGCGTAACCCGAGACACAACAAAAAATTGGTTCTACTTTCGTTTTCAATCCCCAGTGTGCGTCTCTGGCAAAGAGTTTTAATTTTCCAAACACGTATTGGTCAAATGAAAATAGCAGCCATCTCTATGCTTGTTCTTGTCGCTTTCTGTACCCATTAGTGACATAATTTATACAGGGTATATTGCTGATTCCCTAGGCTATTCTATAATACTTATATATATACTAATACTTACTATACTTTTTATGAGATTACTAAGTTTGTGTAGTACATTTGATAGTACTTGATTTAGATTCAGTGCTAGGAAATTGTAATCTTACCTTCAAGTACCTCGAGGGTATCTAAGAGTCCGGAAGCAGAACACTTTACCCTGTGCTTAGTTGTTTTTCCTCCGCACGGAGTGATGCTGGTGGGGAGTGTGAGGTGCTTGGGAGATGCAGAAAGTTCCGAGCGGACTGTCCAGTTTCAGTTTCGGGGGTATCGAATTCGCAGGACATATTCCGCACTCCCCACACTTCCGGCACGCTCGCCCGGTCGAATTGTCTGTGCAAACATATGTATGGAATAGAATTGGAGAATCGCATACGTGGAATTGCGACCAGAAGCCCCACCTAGGAGCCCCAGCTCCGTCGTGCCACTGAGCGCACGACTTCACCTTCTTTGTTCTGGCGGGGCTCTTCGGGTCATCCCAGCGGATAGTTAAAGTGTCCGAAACGATTTAGTGGATGCTCCCTGCCTGCGAGGTTATGTGTTGCTGCTTGAAGTACTCACTGGGAATAATGGAGTGCCTCTGCCAGGGTTGGTTCATCTTCTTGTTTTGGGGGCGAAAGTGTCGCCTAAAAGGTCAGCAAAATGATTGGCTACACATTGTAGTCCCTTTCCGGGAGTCCCTTCAACTTTAAGGCGCTCTTAATTGAATGCTAAGAAAGTATCTTCATTCCTAATTTATTCGAACTTATTATGCAAGTCTGTTTAGTTGGGTTGT
Source organism: Drosophila pectinifera (assembly GCA_008042775.1). Taxonomy (NCBI): domain Eukaryota; kingdom Metazoa; phylum Arthropoda; class Insecta; order Diptera; family Drosophilidae; genus Drosophila; species Drosophila pectinifera. Next base: position 471,451 of record VNKC01000865.1, read on the forward strand.
TAATCTAGTCGCAATTAAATGTTCGACATGAAAGTCTGTCCTTATAAATGGTTGTTTTAACTTTGGGCGAAAGTAAGTATTCTTAAGTCCAAGCTTTGAGAGCATACCTGGCTCCTAAAACAATTCCTATAAATATATTCGTTTCGACCTCTGTCCTGAAGCTAGTGCCTCAATACCTTCTGATCCAGTTTGTATAATACCTGCCATAGACCGCCTATGGCCAGACTCTAGTTGGCACAGAAAGATGACTCTATATTTTATCAAAATTTTAAGGGAAAAGAGTTATCTGTTCGTAAATTTGCTTTTGAGGGTTGAGCACACTTTTGAAGTTGCACACAGCTACAAATATTCAATGAGTGGTAGGTATTAAAACTTATAACCGCTTTTTGCTCCGCGCTGGACGACAGCGGAGGCCGCTCTTAAAGCCAAACACGCCCGCGCCTGGATAAACAGTTAGATGGAGAACGCCCAGAGTCCCCTTCCACAAAGGACCCACCGAGCGTCCTTCCGCCTGCGGCAGGTGTATTTGCGGGCGTTTGCGCCGGTGTTTACAGAACGCAATATGCTCAACATGTTGGCAAACTTTCACAACTGTTAGTGTAAATATTGCATGCAACAAAACGATGCCTTGAAATAACAAAGCGCCTACGCCAATAGAGCGAAGGCCGTGTTACACATATTCGGTGAGTGTAGGTAACACAAATTTTTTACTTGTGTAGGTGTACATGTTTTTTAATAAGAGTTGGAAAAAATTATTTATTGTTGGGTTAACAATAAGTTATTTTCAGTTGTTTGCTGAATTTTATGTTTTTATCATATTTATTAATCAAAAGTTGCGAATTACATTCGATTAATTAGGCAATCCACATTGGGATGAAAAGGTGGTCTTGAAAAAACTAGGGGCCAAAGTGGAAAGATACATATAAGACCCACTGTGCTATATAAGCGGTTAAGATCTATTCCCCGTTAGCTGTAATAAGCATTATATTGATATCCCTTTCTGCCTACGCCAATAGAGCGAAGGCCGTGTTACACATGTTTGGTGAGTGTAGGTAACAAAAATATTTACTTATGTAGGTGTACATGTTTTTTAATAAGAGTTGGAAAAAATAATTTATTGTTGGGTTAACAATAAGTTATTTTTAGTTGTTTGCTGAATTTTATGTTTTTATCGTGTTTATTAATCAAAAGTGGCGAATTTTATTCGATTAATTAAGCAATCCACATTGGAATGATAAGGTAGTCATGAAAAAGCTCGGAACCATAGTGGAAAGATACATATACGGCCCACTGTGCTATTTAAGCGGTTAAGATCTATTCCCCGTTAGCTGTAATAAGCAATGTATTGTCATCCCTTTCTGCCTACGCCAATAGAGCGAAGGCCGTGTTACACATATTCGGTGAGTGTAGGTAACACAAATTTTTTACTTGTGTAGGTGTACATGTTTTTTAATAAGAGTTGGAAAAAATAATTTATTATTGGGTTAACAATAAGTTATTTTCAGTTGTTCGCTGAATTTTATGTTTTTGTCATATTTATTAATCAGAAGTTCGGAATTTTATTCGATTAATTAGGCAATCCACATTGGAATGAAAAGGTGGTCTTGAAAAAGCTAGGAACCAAAGTGGAAAAAACATATACGGCCCACTGTGCTTTATAAGCGGTTAAGATCTATTTCCGTTAGCGGTAATAAGCATTATATTGTCTTCCCATTCCGCCATGCACGTTTACTTTAATATATAAAATATGTGCCTAGCTCGCTCACACATCTGAGCATAAGTATAGAGAGAGAGCAGGCGAGGTATTCGATGTCTTGTGGTCGAGGAAAGAAGTTTAGTTAGTATTAAGTATTTAAATTTTATGAATGGATTCATTTGACTATTAGCAATGATTTTCCGGTGAGTTCGGATATAAATAACTAAGGTAACTAATTTCATTGACAGCTTTTGACGTGCTCAGGGATTAGAAAAAACGGACGAAAGTGGATTGGACTTGAAATTTGCAGAGGTTTTCCTGATACCATTTTCATTTCCAATTTGAGTTCCTTTTTCTGCCAAGGCAAATGCTTCTAAAGTTGAGGGTGGCAAGGGAAGTGGTATTGCACGGAATATTAGTAAACGAAACAAGTTGGCAAAAACTGCGTGCCCGAGTGTGTGCGCCGAAAGCTGAAAATGCTTTTTAACAGAACCAAATTGCACGGCTTCGTCTGCTGGCGTTCTGGAAGTCCAGCACCAGCTCCAGCTCCAGCCTGGCTCCGTATCATCTGCCCCAATCCTAACCCAGTGACCACCTCGTACCATTCGGGCTTGATGCATTTACATTTCCACCTGTGCCAGACCCACACAGGCCCACGAGTTGTAAGCTTAAGTGCCATTACATGCAATCGAGTCGAGTTTGAGTTGAGTTCTCTCCTCTCCGCTCCGGTTTTGTTCCTTTTCTTGCAGCTCCTCACCTGCTCCGCTCTGTTCAGTGATGCCAACGGTAGCTGCAGATTAAGCCATTTCCTCATTCGAGGTGCCGAAGCCTCTTTTATTTTATTAGTTTTACTATAACACTCTGTAATGATCTTGGGGCTTCCCAGAATTATAACTGAAAATATTTGGATACAAATTCTTTCGTATCATCAGTGGTTGTGCATTTTATTAAAGGTATTATTAGGTGTATTTCATTTATTAAATTAATCCTTATCGACATTATGGGGGACATATTCAGAAACTAAGAACTCTGGAGGAGACTATAAACGACATTCACAATAATATGGCACGATATTAATAGCCCGGAACATATAACATGTACACAAGTATAAATAATATTTGAATAAGTCATAGTTTCTTTTGTAATTATTTATTTATTCAAAATAGTACAATATATCTTACTCCGCTTGTTGTGTACATTTTGTGCTAAATATCGCAACACATTAGTCAAGTACCTTTTGAAATTAGAATACCTGAGTCTTACTTCTTCTGAAACACGCCAGATTACTGACAACACTATTTACAATGGGGGCTTCCTGTATTTGGCGCTTGGTCCATAAGAGCATAATGCATATTTAAGCATATTTTGTAGTCCGCTTTTACTGGCAGTTGGCAAATATGGCACCCCTTGACCGAACACTACACCCAACTCCGACTCTTGGCGCAAAGTGCTCTTCATCGGACAATTTGTTGGGAGGTTGGTCCTCCTCGGCACCTAATATTTTCCTTATTTTTGGAATTTGTAGGGCTTGTAAGTGGCTAGATTATGTGCTGGCTACGTTGTGACAGCTTGGAGTAAAGTTAATATTAGTGGCATTCGTTATCACTGGGCGTGGTAATTAATTTAAGATATATGGAAAAAGAAATTTTAAATATTATATTCAGCAAGTAACGATATAAAAATATTATTAATCAGCATCAGTAGTGGGTCCGTTTGTATGCAGGCTACTTCCTTAGTTTTCGAGATTGAGTTTTATGCCTAAATCTTAAGTTTCGGTTATCCATTTAATGTGCAATTAATTCAACGCTATGGGATATTTTTAAATCAAATGGATACAGCTTAGATTTGTTCAAAAATGGTGGGTAGAACCCACACCTCAAATGGTAAACGTATATAATGTGGTAAGAAACCTCTTTTTGTATAATTTAAAATTTATTTATGCAGTTTATTTAATTATCTCTTATCCTAATGGGTTCCCAATGTCGTTTTGTAACGTTATTGACAATTTCTAAAGCAAAAGAAAGAAGCTTCGTTTTTGCAAAAGATATTTTGGAGTACTATCAACATACTTATCTTATAGGAACTTATAAACAACATCAAATCGTATGTAAAGCCCAAAATATTCGAAGAAACAACTTAAGGGTGTCTGTTCTACCCCACCCCTACTACAGAGCTGGATACAGATTTTTGCGAGTAGGTATAAGTAGTGCTTATAACTCAAAATCCATGAAGCTCAAATCAACGAGGACCAATACACATACAAATAATAAATAATAAAATAATGATAATAAAAATAATGGAAACTTGGTTTAAGGGCTTCTCCATATAGTGAGAGCATTCTTTTTACATTAGTCCATTCACTTCGTTCATCCCTCCCATATATATATGTATTTTTCTGATTTTAGAATTTTTTGTATTATTCCAAACACACTTGAAAATAATTTGCAATCGAAATGCATGGTAAAGGTAGAGTATCTATTGTATGTAGAACAGACTTTAAATATCCATTATGGGTCAAGACTGAGCTAAAACGTGATTGATTTAATATAAATTGCGGATCAAGTGCAATATCTATAATAAATATAGTGTGGTAAATATAGGATAGGTCGTTATATGTTCGAAAAAATAGAATTTGTATTTCTATCTTAGTACAATCGATTTCTTTAAGGTTGCCTGCAGCTTTTTAATGAATTGGAAAGAATTAATGCAGCAACCAAAATCAGGCTGCATTGCCTGTCGAGGATAGGATAGTGTAACCCAATGTAACCAGTAACATGACTGAATAAACACAATTTCCTTCTGTTTTGCCGCTTCGTTCGTTTGTCAACAATTCAATTCATCAAGCGAAAGTTTCACCTGAACAGGGCAGATACTCGCACAGGGGACTCGGGACACAGAACCGATTCGTTACTTTCCTTTCTCTATTTTCTTTAACTAAAACACCCTTGAGAGTTGTTCTTTATTTGATCATCTTAGCTGCCACTGGCAGCTCACACAGACAGACACAGACAAAACCCTTGGCAGCAGGACGAAGGAGTCGACCTCCTGACATCCTTGACTTGCTGCCTCCCATAGACTTTTACTTTTGGCTTTGGCAAACATGTGCAGGTTGTGTGGCCATGTGGCCATGTGGGTGTGTGCGGGTGTGCGGGTGTACGGGGCACAAAAAGTTTGCCAACTTATATTGAAAAATGTTGTTAACACGCAAAAGTTTTTGCAACGTTTACTCAGCCCAACAACAACAACGGCCACAACAGCAGGATGAAGCACAACAAAATCAAGCTAAACAAGTGGAATTCAATAACTGGACACAGGGAGCAAACAAAATATCCAAAAAGCCGCTCAGCCCATGTTAAAGTGCTCGGAAAGGTGCCCCGACCTGGAGATGAGCCCAGGCCGGCGCCTGATTTGAATAGAATTAGAATGTTTTCTTTACCTGAGACGTGTGCAAACGAAGCAGCTTGTGGAGGACTATAGAGTGCCAGTGGGATCTGAGTAAATATTTATCCGAGGTTAAGAGAGGGGGCCATTTGCAAGTGGCAACTTCGCAGGAACTGGCCAGCCAATTTTGCGCTCGCTAATTCAATTTCGCAAAAGTTTTCTGGAAGAATTTCAGTTTTTTTCTCTTTTTCCGTTATTCTGTAGAAATTATTCACTAACTGTACTCAATTTTGCTTAATAACAAATGGATCTAGACCAAACTTTTAAATACTATTAATATCTCTTTAAATATATACAAGGATATATATAAGTTGCAGGATGCACTATTACGATTGATTAGCTGGGCTGGTTTGGTTAAATTTTTATTCAGTCCTTCATATTTGAACTTTCCTTCATATTATTATTTTATATTATTTTTTAAATTTATACCAACCCCTATCGACGGCAGCCCAGCTGTTATGTCCCTAAAATCTTGGCTAAAACTGCATACAACTTCTACACGCCCACAATGTCTTCAATAGCAGCCAAAAGTACAAAATAATTTTAAAAAGCTGAGTGCCAGCGCAGTAAATACTGGTCGGAGCTCTCGACTACAACGTTACTGCTTTTGTTGCCTTCTCCATGTAGAAGCTAATAAGGATTTGCAATTTAATTTGTTGGCTTGCGTGCGTGGCAAAAATAAATTTGTCACCCAGCCAACAAAGTCCTTTCAAACATGCTTAGAAGTTATGTTTGTGTTACTGTTTTTCGGTTTAAAAATGGAGAAACTCCTGCTATTTTTAGGAGGGTATTTATATCGCCTTGTGTCCTTGGCTCAGTTTTGTACACAGATTATTTTTATAATTATTTGCATTTTTAACCACTTACTACTAACAAGAGTTCCCTTTAAAGTCCCCGTCGACTTAGACATCAAAGAAGATAACTCAATGATAATGATTAAAAAACCCATCAAAAAGGAAACGAACAGTAAAAGTTATTAATGCAGGCCGGATAAGGAATATAATAAGAAATCATTAAACGCAGACCGCCGAGCGAGGTGGAGCTCTCTAACCACGTGCAGAACCTCAAAGCCTCGTGAACAATGTCTTGCCATAAAGCCACTTACTGTCAGATCTGCAAAAGGCTAGAAGACTGATAGTACCGCTTCTGTAGAACTAATCAGTAGCAACTTCGCTAGAATCTGCATGTACGAAGATAGGGAAGAATGCTTAGGAGACTATGTGATGCTACTCTATTCAACGTGGCTGGGACTCTCCCGGGAAAAATAGTATTCTTACTCAGGGTCAGGGGCTGGGAAAAATGGTCTTATGTTTCATAGATTGGAGATTTCATTATGGCCTAACTGGAGCTGCCGGAAGAGTGAGCTTGCCACCGATTGGTGGATCAAGTGGGATGAAGATTTTTAACAAACCCGGCAGATACTCTGTATTAATTATGTTGATCTATATAAATATAACAGGTTGATAATAGTCGAACATTTTTACTTTTACTTTACTAATTCGAAAATGAATGTAAGATACAGCATCTAGATTATTTATAAGGATTATTAAAATAACGTAGCCCAGGGTTAAGAGTTAAATTAAACTATGATCATTCTACTCGAATATTTGACAAGAACCACTAATGTGAGACCTATGTTTCATTTGATAAAACGCATTTATCTAAGTTCAGTTTATCACATTTTATTTCTATGAATCCTCAAATTTGCTTACCGAGAGTGTATATAACAATGTAATTTTGGAAAGGTTTTTAATAAATAAATTTGTGCAGAAGTAGCCTTCTAACTTGTTTAAGATGAAAAAATTTATTTTGGAAATTTCGGCCTTGTTCGATCTTAACCTTATGGAACTTCCTGTGACAGGAAGTATGGGAAAGGTATATCACTTTCAACACACACATAGACGGATAGAATATGAATATATTCAAAAATTATAGAAAGCGACCTGCAGTGCCGAGGTTTATAAAAAACATGAGAGAGCTTCTAGTTCGGTGCTCTTTTACTTATTGGACGCAAAGATTTTATGCTGTGACTTTCGACCAAATGAAATACTCATCTTTGTTCTCACTCAGTAATTCCCCGAGGTACATCAAATAACAGCAACCTGTCCAACTAAATTTTATATGAACGCATAGACTAAATTTTGATAAGCCGGTAATTTTTGATTATTAACTGCCAAAACTACATACATTACCAGAAACTTATCCCTCTGCTGCAAAGTAAAGTACATCATTTTTTCATCGCTTACTCTGGCAATGTATTTAGCACTTCTTTATATCTGATTTAAGCTTCTGTTGGTTACATTGTTTACTGGTAGTTACTCTAAAGCTCAAATTATTTAACAAAAATGATGTTTTTTCGATTTTTGTAAATTACCATCTTCTGCACTCTTTAGCCTCCAATTACGGATTGAATTAGAAGTAGAATTAGAAGTAGAAGCTACTTCGACTCTCATCGGCTGTAATGCTTATCCGAAGAATGATATATAGCTCAGTTGCCTCTTCTAATCCGAAATGCCATAACCCGAAGCACTAACTAAATCTGACACAAGCGCTACAAGCCCATCAGAGTAATAGTTTTGGGGAAAGTGCAATCTTCCATTGTGGGTACCGCACAGTCGAGTTGTTAAGATAGTAGCTTATAACTCGATATATACTACATTTTACAAGTTATATATATATTTGTTTTAATTTAATAAATTATTGTGGTTATTATTAGCTTAATATTTGTAGTTTTGCTTAGCCGAACCACAGTAAAACAAAATCGTGGCCAGGAGTCCTAGCTCCAATCCCGTTCATCGCCAAATATACAGCGAAATAAACGTGGGATAGGTGAGTACCGTGTGTGATAGTGGACAGACGTGGCTTGGATTGGAGGGGGCAGATAGGTCTGGGCAGGATGTCGAATCATTTAGGAATGCTCAAAAAGCAATTTAAAATGATTTACGTTTCATTCTTGTGTGCGCATACATATGGACACATGTATGCGGGGCTACATAAGCCGGCAAGGCGGATAACGATTCTAGTTTGGCAGTTAATTACAATCGTTGTTGAACTCTATCTTTCTCTGCTCTAATAGTGAATTAATAAAGTGCCAGCCAGCGGGTGATTTATGGCGCTAGCTTTGGAAATCGACACAATCAGTTTTGAGTGCAAATATTGTCCTAAACTAATCGTACTTTGTTCTTTGCTCTCCATTTAGCTGAAATAAGGCTCCAGTTCGAGACCAGAAATTACTTTGTTTTTAAAGGGACCGTTCATATTTAATTAATGGAAAATGGTAAAATGGTAATGGTCATGTGGGTCTTCTGTGTTAATTGTTACGCAGATGACGGGGAGAATATTTTACTTATGTAAGTCTGAGAGACGCCAGATAAACAATAAAAACCGTCTCGTCCTTAGGCGAATGCGACACAGCAGCTGGGTACAGGCCGGAAGTGCCTGGGGCGAAATGCACTCCAGCTCCGGGAGGTGTGGCGCGACTAGAGCTGCTTCCTCGACTGCACTAAACGACGAAGTGTGCGCCCATTGTTGAGGGCTGCCTTACAATTTGACTTCCTTATCGCACGCTTTCAAGTGCCAATACAACAGCCGGCTCCAATGAGAGCTTCAATTTTGCGCCGCTTCCTCTGCCACTGCCACTGCCCCTGGCCAGGCTCCTTCGGATCCTTGGGATCCTACTGCTCTTTTTCCTCCGACAATGAGTTGTGCTCGAAGCGAAGCTCAATGACGACGACGCATCGTTGACATCAACGGCGCACTGGATTTATCAAAAGCCAAGAAGAGAATAAAGCGGAAGCGGGCGAAAGTGGCAGCGACAAAAGCGCAAATCACTTCCGTGTGAAAGGACCAATAAACAGGAGGGAAGAGGGCTTCGCAGGAAACGGCGGGTGAGTGTGAGTGCGATCGGATTTCCGTTTGAGGGCCACCTAAGTAGAGGCCATGTCTATGACCTGGAATTTATTGAAATTGGTATGGTCAAGCACAAGATAAATTCCCTAAAATTATTCCATTTGCTGTTCATTTTCTGCTCCGGTTTTCCCACACGGATAGATATTAGATATGCGTATTCCGATGGCCTGTGTCAAATGTAAAAATTTTCAAGCTCTGCAGACACAGCTGGTAATCATGCATGCCCAGTCTATACCGATCTCGATCTAACAATTTTACCTTTAATTGCAGGGTAAACCCATTACCGAGCCAAAAGGATTTCCCTGGGTTCTAGATAACCAGGAAGAGACATAACATAAGTCACAAGGGAACTTGAAGGGTTTTGATACCAACAAATCCGTATTCGATTACAATTGGATATACTATTAATATATTTTGAGTTAATCGCTTTTATTCAATGGTGTAAAGGTATAAATTCACATATAACAAAGATCAATTTAATTGTCAAGGTCAATTACAAAGTCAAAACAATCACACGATGTACAATAAAGTCATTAAGAGATTATAGCAATAGGAAAGTTTCTACTGAATGTATACCATAGTATGATAGTATAGTATGAGTGCACTGGGGGATATGTGTTTGCTATGTATTATACGTATGTTCACTGAGAAACAACAAATAAATATAGAGCAAAATATTAGAGACTTATAATCTTAGAAAAATATTGTGCAATACTTACGTCCTTATAGTTGCTTTGATTTATTTTGGAAGCAAATGTTTATTTCTATATTCATATTTTTTTAAATAGCTTTAGGTTCCGTTAGTGACATCCGAAATCTTTCCAGTACATGACTGGTTTTTTTTATTATAAAACTAAAATCTTATATCAAACTCGAGCTTAATCGACTCTAGCGATTTAAATATAATTTATGAATACAGTGATTGAGTATGATCTTAAAAGTAGTCCTCTTAAACCATTTAATCAGTACTGAAACTATACTGAAACCACACGGCTATACTCAGGGGAGAGATCTGGCCAAATATATTAACTAATGCATGGTGCTAGAAATGCAGGAGTATAAGGACTTAGAAGTTGGTTCTTCTCCTTTTTTGCCGCTGTCTGGCGGAGGCAGCGATGCAAGAACAACATCACATAAATCTTCATAAGCAAGTTCGAGCAGAGCCGGCGAAGGAACCACAGCCTGCCGGGTTTCTCGGTTAGTTTACCTCTACCTGAGCACAGCCACTGGGTTTAGGCTTCCACTCTCCACCCCGAGCTCCAGGCTGGTGCTAATTTTTTGCACGCCCCTTCTGTAAATAAAACACGTTGCAAATGGCACGCCCCCAGAAGCTCACCAACACAATAGGCGCCATAATTCAACATAAAATATTACGCAGAGCCCAGCGATTTCGTGGAGGGGAAGCTAGCTGCTCTGCAGTTTGGCAAGTGGCTGGAAGATGTTCCTTTAGTTTGCCTCACATTTGGAAGGCATCGGAAAACTTGTCTGAAAGTCGAGAGTACGCAAAGTTTGGCTGGAAGATGGGGGCTTTAAAATCGGATTTTTAGGTCTGCTCCTGCTATGTAAGTATTTAAAATAAAAGTGTTAAGTATCAGCATAAGACAGAGTAATTCATAGAAAAAATCTAATTGCACTTACCTTTCATCTTGTTGTAAATAATTCTTACAAGTTCGTAGAAGTAATACATTAAAGCTAATCTTTGGAAACGCCTCTCGCTCCAAACTCTTCTATGGACTTCCGATTTGTAGTCTCGGAAGCGGTGAGGTTTTTCTATAAGAACGAAAAAGACAACAAAACGTCAGCCAGGCAATAAGCGGAGGCAAAACCCGAAAACTTTTCTTATTTCGGATGAAAAATGCAAAACTTTTTTAATATGCGAAAGTTAAATTTTATTTAAATCAAAATAGCTGCCTGATAGAAGAAGCCTGATGCAACTTTAATGCAGAAGCTTAGTTTGTTTTCCTGTTTGCTTTTTTAATTAAAGCCTTCTTTTCAAAAATTATAACTAAGGCCAACCAGAAGTTTGAAAATCAGCCAAGAAGACAACTCCAATCGATTCGCAACAAGACCCCAGAGCTGCCAACTTCACCCGATGTCCGGTGCAAAATAGTATGCAAAAATTGCATCAAAGTGCTTCAGCACTCGAGTTAGGTGCAAAAGCAATTACGCGCTTTGACTTTGTAATTAAAATCGATTTTCATCAAGTTTTACTGCCAGCCAAAGCGCTTTTGATTTCCCCTCAATCGCACGCACACGCGGACGAGCCCCTGCAAACACATGTACTTCCATGTGCAGTCCTGAAACAATCCATTTTTGTCTGCTGCAACTGCTGTTTTGCGGCAATTTTGATTAGAAATTCGGCACGTTCCCCTTCACTCTTTCTCTGGGCAAATTAATCTGCCATTTGAACGCATCCCGCTCCTTGCACACTCTTCTAAAAGGGAAGGAGCCCTCGCCCACGCCCACTCCCACGCCCCAGCATCGTCATCGACATGGTCGTCCTCGTCGTCATCATCGCCGCCATCGTCCTTCTTTCGCTCGATGAGCTCGGCCCCCAACTGTTGACGTTTGAAAAGGGACAGCAGTTCCGGCCTTCCGCCATGCACTTAGTAGTTGATGAGCTTGTTGGTCTGCTGTCGACAAGGATACTTCCATAAATCTGAACGGGGAATAGTATGGAAGGACAATTAGGGACTGGTTTCAAATTATAACCAATTAAAAGGGATTGCAACTTGTAAATATAAAATATGTGTATAAATGAAACTAGAGTCGAACATCTCTTCACATTTAGGCAACAACATTTTTTGTTATTTTTGGTTAATATAAAATATTATCGTATAAGTTTAAATTGTAATGTATTTTTTCCCGATTAATGTAACTTATGTTTGTATATGTCAACATAATGGTCTAATTATCCTATAAAGAGGAAGAGATGTACATTTTTTATATGACACAGGTAGAATATAAAAACTGTCTTGTTTATACAGTAAAAAATAAATAAATAATAATAATAAAATAACTTCAAACAATGACATTCCGTTCCTCGAATAATATTACAATTATTCCCTCGAAATTCGGAAGTCATGTTTAATTAGGGACACTCTGAACAAATAAAATAAGGAAAATAAGAGCCATAATTAAAACCAGAAATCGCCTTTCATCTCTCGCATTCAATGTATGTATTTCTTGGGTGGCGCAGTGTAAATAATAAAGCGCATATTTTAAAACTGGCCGAGTGCGTCGTTTCACTTGCCTTCGTATTGTACCAACAATTTTATTGAATTAAATTTTGGGCCATTATTCGAAGGGCCCTCGTCCTTTAGTCGCTTCAGCCCCTACCCTGCGTGGCAATTCCGAATTTCCGCAGTTTCATCCATCGAAGGACATACAAGTCACGACTGCCTGTGCACATTGCCCACATGTGTAATCTGTTTGCCAATATTAAAATATTCATTCACCTTAATTGTCAACGGTTCAGGTCCGGCTATGGTCTCGGTCTCGATCTCGACCCGAACCCCGAACGCCGAACACCGCAACCGCGTCAAAATCCCCCTATATTTATCTCTCTGTCGCTGGCTCTCTTTGCATATCTATATACCTATATCTCCTGCCTGCCCCCCTCATGTAATAACTTGATCTCTGTTGAGTTGTCAGCAGAACATCACGAAAATTGTAACGAGCAGCATAAAAAACTTGGAAAAACTTCCCAAGTTTTTTTTTGTATGAATACCTAGTAACCAGGCGTAAGAGGATATATAGGCAGTATGAAGTGGGAACCCATATGTTTTAGCTAAAAGGTTTTTTTAGTATAGTTTTTGGTTTCAGCCTCTCCGTCTTATGTAATCAATTAGAACAAATATTTTCTTTCTTTGTAATAGCTTAATAAATTATTTTTTGTGCCTAATAAACTATTTAGTGAATCAAGTATGCGATGTTTCAGCAATATACTACGGAACCCTTACCATTTTAGGTTAATAAGAAAACAACACCATTAAACAATTTATTGTTGTTTGAAATCAAGCTGGTCAGCGAGAACATAATGTAAGTCTCTAGGGATATCTGAACAAAGACCATCATAATTTTGTACAGCATATCAAGTGTTCCAACACCCCGCGCACTTTCTTTGCGAAAAGATTTTTTGTCCCGTTTTACCAATGTTCCGTGTGCGAAAATTTCGCAAGCCTGTTACACCCATACGAACCCGGAGTTTGTTGTTCTTTTTATTTATCTGTCTGTGTTGTGCTTTTCGCCGTCCCTGCCAGCGGTGCTGGGCGCAGGGGGGAGGCGGAGGAGCGCAGGGCTAGGTCCAGGAATACAACAATTGTAATCACTGGGAATCAGCATGTTCCACATACCAACACGAAAATCTGTCGAACATAAAAGCAAAAATGCTGTGCCCACCACCCCCATAAAATAAAACTGGCGAGTGTGAGTGTGTGTGTGTGGGTGTGTGTGTGTGTGTGTGGGCCATCCCAAAGTGCTGCGCTGCACGAAAACCAAAATAAAAAAATAAAAAACTTCGGACCATGTGCGGGCTGTGGGCTGTGGGCGCTGGGCGGGCCGCTCCCCTACGCATTTTTACCTTTTGTGCTCCGCATATGAAAATTCAATTTGCTCTTCAATATTTGCGCTACGCCGTCCCCGCCGTTTGTGTCATCCGCTTTCCTTGGCCATGCTTATTTGGCTCTTTCCTTTTTCGACATTTAAATTTCATTCAGACTTGTTGTAATTAATGATTTTTATGCTGTGCAATAAAAGCGGCCATTGTTTGGGCAATGCGAGAGTTAAGCCAAACAGAGCCAAGAAGGAAAGGAGTTCTGGTACCTCCGCACCTTCCCCTCTTTAATTTCTATAAACTGTGCATTATTCTGCCAAGAAATGCCTACCTGCTACTTTTATATTTATTTGTATTTATACAGAGGCATCTACTGTGTAATGTATATATATTTTTTTTAAAACCACCCAATTTAAAAACCACACTCTCCGGTCCAACAAAAATGAATTCCAACTTAAATAAGAAACGCAAATATGCATTTGCCCTACCGCGGTCAGTGTCAATTGATTTTAATGACACTTTTTAAATGTCAGTCCATGCGGCTAATTCCAATTACCAACATCGCCCGCCATTAGGGCAAGGAAGTAATCCCCCTCAGTCGAAAGGCGACAGCGGCGATAAATATTAATAATAAACAGCCCACACAAATGTCGAGCAAAAAAGGCAATAGTATTAATAATCATATCACAACGACCGCAACTTTGAAAGGCTTTGTAGACTCGGATCCGAATGCATTTAGCACGTAATTCACAAGCAATTTAAATCCAAAAACATTCACCCACCTTGGCAGCCGGCAGCCCGGCAGCGATTCGGCTTATACTTTCGCTCTATGCATCATTTGTGTGCAATGCGCATACGACCGCAGAATATTTATTCTACATATACGCGTTTATATTTATACATTTTTTAAATTTTTTCCCTCTGGCCTGTCAAACGATTTGCAAAACCAACTGTCGGCTGCCGTTAACAATTGCATTTGCAGTTCTGCGTTCTGTTTGCGTGGTCAATTCCCGTACTTTTTGTGTGCTTTTCTTCTCGTCCGTTGTTGTTTTAAGCGTTAAATTTAATTACTCGCCAATGGCTGGCAAAACTATAAAAATTCATTGTCGGCCATGTGTGTGTGCCGTGGAGAATGCACCCAGCGTGGCATAGGAATTCGAGCAGCTGCTGCGGCGAATAAGCAAACAAGCAGGAGGACTCGCCAAAACATAATTCCCGGGGAAGGAATCGAAGGTGAGCTGATTCGGAAATAGTTGACCGCACTAAACTAAAAACTATGTTTATTTTAATAAATGATTATATTTATAACGAGCTGAAAACAGCCATAGAAAAAGCTGTTATCAACAAAACCACGATTAATTAAAGGGAATATTCTGTATTGAAAGTTTTGATTTATAAATAAACCTTTTTTTAATCTTTTTTTATTACGGCATGCCCAGCTATGGTTAGTTATTTTAAGTTGTCATTTATAAATAAGGTCAGAGGCATATTATATATTGTAATTAATTGATTAATAAATTGATAATCCCGCTATTTGTGAAAAAGTGATCGATCCCTTAGAAAATCTAGCTTCTAAACAGCAAAAAATGGTCAATACGTATATTTCTTAGTAATATTTGATATATTTTTTAGTAATAAATACTTGATATGACACGACAGCTGCTTAAGATATTTGAAATTAAAATCATATATGTAGTATGACTTAAATGCTACTAAGTCAACTACTGTTTCGATTTCACTGAAAAATCGAATAATTATGGTGAGGCTTTAAATGGTTGACAAATAACCGCGTAATATTATCGAGGCCAATTACAAGGACTTTTCGATTTATGACTGTTTTAATTCACCAAACTTCACTATCGGACTCAGTGGTCAAATGTTTGCTGGACACGCATTAGGTTTAATTAATTTAACACGAAATCATTGAGGCGCCGTTTCCGAATCAGTTGGACTTTCATCAAATGGCTGGTTGACATGACACAAATGGAGGGTCATTCAATTTTAAGGTAAAACTCTTGGTTGTGCTCACTGAACATTTTTTTATACATTTATCACATTAAAAAATTATATTCACCTACCGTAACCAGATATTTTAATTATTCGAATATTTAATATTGAACTTTGGCCAACATAATTTAGATAGTAGGAGTAGTTTCCAACGGTACAAAATTTTCAATTTAAATTTTCAGCTGCAATCTTCCCGGCTTGTTAACGGCCATTTACTGAAAGCAAAGTTTTCCAGCCGCTCCTCCGCTCTTGAACACACGGAGTTTGGTCTATTTCAAAGTGTTTATGCGGCTACAAAATGAAGCAAAGCAAAGTTTTCTTTTTATTTTTTTTGTTTTGACAAACTTTACTTTTGGTCACAAAAACTTCTGCAGTTGGCAGCTGGCAAGACTGGTGGAAAGTAAAGAAAACATTTTTCATAAATTTAAAATTGCAAATTTTTGGTCCCAAATCAAAGGGGAGAGCGGAAAGCCGAAGCTCGCCCACAAAGTAATATCTATTTCGGGCCGGTCCTGCAGGAGCTCAAATCAATAAGGCGGCCCAAGACAACTAAATCGTGCGTCCGTGGGGTTGCGCGCCCGGCGGACAGGACCCTAGATAAATAGGCGCTCGGCACGGAACACAAACCGGACAGACGCACTGCAATGTGGGCACGTTGATGGCAACGTCTTAATTGATTTAACACGAAATCAGTCAAACGATAATCGAAAATTGCTACGCAAACTGTTTGATTACATGCAATGTGGGAAGGACGGCTCGGCCAGCTCGATTGACCCGCCGCGCTGCCCAGCAACTCACACAGTAAGAAATTGGGGAACTTGCTTACTTACAAGGAATCGTAGTGCTTTGATTGCTATTTTTTTGTTGGTTTATTAAATATAATATTAATTAATATGTATAATGATACATTTAACGCATATGCGACTTACAAATATTTTAACCAACACTTGTACTGTAATGAATGCCTCTTAAAACACTAAAAACAATGCAATCAATAATATTATAATATAGTTCAAAAATACTACCGGACTTGCCGAATTTATTACTATTTTCAAATCCAAATGTTCCATAAATAAACCTAATTATTTTTAGAGAGTTTGAATATATATATCAAATTGTAATTGCTGTATTTGTTAACCTATTCTATCTATGAGTGTAAGCCAATTGATGTTCATCAATTTGTTCAGTTATAATTAGTATCAATAGGGCAACATTATATATTCAGGAAATTAATATAAATTCAGCTACAAAGAAATATTACTAAATAAAATCGTTAGAACACAGCACATTGTATGGAACGATTTAAAAATATTTAGTTAATTGATTTCATTAAAAGAATATTTGTACAACTTAATGAATAAAATGGGAAAATGTAAGAGTTCGATTTGATTATGCTTTAATAGAAAGATAATAGATTTCAATGAAGTAATCATCGGATCCTTTTTATTTGCACTGTGTAGCCATTTAACCACAGTGCGGCCCATGACATCCTTCAGCTCATCCGCTTCCACTACGCTTCACTGCTGACAGAGGAATTGGCAAAGTTGCTCGATTTGGCCTTCTCGTGGGGACATAATTGAATTTCCTAAATTACAACCGTTAGTTTCTGCGGCTGCGACGAACTGGGGCGGGTCAAATTGTGGGCGTGGCCGGTATGAGCAATTGTTGTAATTGTGTGAATTTTCTTTGCTTATCAGTCATAATCGCGCCTACCCCAGCCAGTATCTTTGGTTCTGGCCTATTCATCGACGTGGAATTACAGTCATGCAGTCCAGTTCCTTATCGGCAGGCTTTACATTCGATTTGGCAACGAACTACCGGTCTGCCAGTGTTGACTAATGCACCCTAATTAGTCAAAACTGTTGCTGTTTTTGTTTGTGTTTCCCTAGCCATATCCTTCTAATGTTAGATAATTTATATTTATTTATGGTTATTAATGGAAAATGGAAAATCGTGGGAGGGGCGACTAAGTGGTGGCCAAATATCGTGTGTATGCTTACTAAAGAACAGATTTCTTCCCTTTCCGGATAGTAATAGAAATTGGGCGGTGCTGAAAGATAAATTAAGAACTGGACTGCTAATAATAGGAAACGCAGTTACAGGGAAAGAACAGCATATCTCAAATATTACATATTGTTCCTAAGGAAAGTAGTTTAGCTTCTAAGAATTTTTGAATTTGTATCTTATTATTAAAACTAACTTCTTTTTCCGGTATCAACAAAATTCTAAAACACTTGGATTACAATTTGCTTATGCAAAATTGCTTAAATTTGTATTGCAAAATGTAATGTAAAATATTCCTAAGGAAAGTAGTTTAGTTTATAAAATTTAGGAATATTTATATATTATTATTATAATTAATTTCCCTATTCCTATTCCTATATTCCCTATTCCCTATTTCAGTTACAAAGAATTAATTTCAGAACATAAATATTACTTATTGGTCCTAAGGAAAGTATTTTAGCCTCAATGAATTGAAGAATATTTATTTATATTATTATATAGTTTGTTTCCCTATCTGGTTTTATCAAAATTGTATAACACATTGTTCAGCCTTTCCTTTTGCCAAATTGCTTAAATTTTTCATCGCAAGATGTAATGCAAGGAAATAACTGCAATCCTAAATGTCCCTAAGGAAAGTAGTTTAGCTTCAAAAATGTTGTAATATTATATTATATATTATATTATATATATTATTATAATAATTAAATTCCCTATCTGGAGTAGCAAAATGTAATAGTAATAAACGCTGTTACAGGGAAATAATTTCAGAACATAAATATTACTTATTGTTCCTAAGGATGATGCTAAACATGCTAAACATCTATGAATTGAAGAATATTTATATATTATTATATAGTTTATTTCCCTTCCTAGTTTTACCAAAATTGTATAGCACATTGTTCAGCCTTTCCTCTTGCAAAACTGCTTAAATTTGTATCCCAGGATGTACAAGGTGTGCAGATATAAGCAATTATGCATACATAAACAAAATGGTCATTCCGGTGACGGGTGTAGGCGTACATTGCGGTCATGGGTGGCCTGGGCAAATACGTGAGCAAGTTGGCACTTAACCAGGCCCGCGCTCCTTCCCGGTGACTCCTGTGAGTTCGCAATTGAATTGCCAATGAAGCAAAGTGCCATAGTATGAATTAATGAGCAGACGCCTCGGCAACAACAATAAGAGCATTAAGGCCAACTGGGATCTTGGGGTGCGGCTCGGCCTCTAACCGGACGGTTCCAATGAGTCCGAAGCCCATAGGCCGTTCGCTTTCACTTTCCCAGCTTTCACTTTGGCCAAATGCTTTTGGCCGACTGAAATATTCATGGGATGCACACAGGTACTGTATGAGTGATGCACGCATATTCCCTCATTTTGCCACCGAATCCTATCGACCAGTTCCAAATCTCCCACCTGTCATCTGGGTATGGAAATTGGATACCTGGTAGCCGTATGATACCAAGTTATTAATACTTATGGACAATTCATGAAAAACGTGTAACAAAGCTATAAGACGGTAATAAATAAATATAAGATAAATATTAAAAATATGACTTGATATTTTGATAATTCAAGTACAATTGGATAGTAATGGGCGTTATTATAAAATAAAAATGCACCTTCTATTTCCACCTCGCTTGCACTCGCACTCACCTCAGAAGCCTAGCCGAGTCTCGAACAATGGTTTTGAACTAGGCGGACTGCTGTTTAAGCTTCTGACTTCAATATAATACCACTTGCAAGGGTATAATGATATAATACCGATCTAGAGTATACAATTTCAGTTCCAGTAAGACAGAAATCTCTCTTTGAGTTATATTTTTTTGTTTCTTTTTCGCCTTTAATTTAATTGAGGGGGAATTTGAATAGTCTGCACTCTTTCCAATTCCAAATTCATCGACCTTTCCACAATCAACCATCTTGTCCTCTTCTCTGATGCGAATCTCGAAGCGATGTCGATTGAATTGTTGCTCTGTCAGTAATCATTTTGGTGGAAAAGAGGTCAAGCTAGACAACACATAGGGAAGCTGATGGAGTCGTAATCGTTCAAACTTATTTCACCTGGAGAAGGACCACGCCCCTTGGTTATCCTCCCTTGCGAACACCCACGCACGCAGCATTGTCGGAACGGGATTCATGCATAAAATTATAATAAATCATGCTGCGCTATAAATATGGAATGCGGGGGGGCAGGGCGGCCCATATGCGTGGGCGTCGATAAGCTGCCCGAAAAGCGGCTAAACATAATCGAAAACGCGTTTCCGTTTCCGTCTCCACCGCCCCGCCCCTGCTCTTCCAGCTCAACCTCGCCATTTCAGATTCCCCTTCTGCCGCTCTTCGCACCCGATCCCCTTGCAGTATGAGGGTATATCGTATTCGTGCAAGTGTTTGTATCGGCGAGGTCGAAACTTTTGTAAATAATCGGTAACACTGCAGTGTGTGCTATCGATATAGAGATCGATTATTTTGAGCAATCGTAGTGTGATTTTCCAGCTCACACATTTAATTTAAGGTAAGACGACTAACAAAAACAAACAGTAAAAAATGTATGGTGCCAGGAATAATATATTAAAGTTAAGTAAGCTTCCTAATTTTACCACAAAAGATGGACGATAAATTAAAGATAGGGAAACTTCTTAATTCACCACAAAAAATGCCAGATTTTTTGGAAAATAATATACATTGTCGGGTATCTCTTAGTCGGGGAAGCGTTCTCCCCTCCTGTTTCGTTTCGTATTTAAATATAAATGAAAATGTTTTGCAGCCTGATTGCGGCATATTTTGACGCAGCCCAAGAGTGTCAAACGGCGAGGGGGGCGTGGTGTGCGGGAGGTGGCAGATGGAGGCTGCTAAGATCTCCATTTGGCTTTCCCTTTGATAAAATCACGTACTGCCTCCTCAGGCAGTGGCTCTCTAGAAAGGCTTAAGCCTTAAGTTTGGCGCCCAACAAAAGAACCGTTTGCGCCATTTTGTTGTCTGCCTCGAGTGTCCTTATTCTTGCTGTTGTTGTCGTCGATGCGTCACTTCACCACGCCCACCGCCCACCGCCCACCGCCCACTATCCTGCTCCTGCTCCGCACCAGCCTCACCGCCTCACCGCCCCACTGGCAGAGAAGGCTCTGAAGTGGTGAGATATAAGCAGTTTACAGGTCTTGATAAAGTCACATGTGAGCCGAGTGCATTTGGCAAAGTTGAGGAGGGTTTGTCACCCATTTCACGGCTGTTTAGCCACGCTCCTTTAGCCGCGCCTTCTGATTGAAAATGCCTCCAAGAAACCGTTCAATTTTATGGCTGACTGCAGGCAGGTGAGGTCAACGTGGGTTAATCCTAGTGTTTGCCGCCAGTTTCAAACGCTCAGCTTGTTCTCCCTTAAAAATTCAAGGAACCCAGCCAGTGCTGAACATCATAGTAAAACTCTCACTGCAATTATATATAAATAAACTATACTTGGAAAACATTTATATGAACGTATATGAACACGCCACAAGCTGGCATTGCCGAGAACTCCACTTCCCGCCAATTAAATGTTTTTTTAAGTTGAAATTGCCTTGTGGCAACCCTCGGAAATGTCATATAATTTTTTATATACACTCATATGTGCATTTCTGATTTCGTAGCCATATCCCGTATCCTGGCGCAGCAATCTCGCTAAACGCATTCGCAAACAAAGCATCCCTGTTGTCGTCGTGCTCGGCGATGGGTAAAAAATTAAACAAGTTGCGAGGGTCGTGAGTTGCCTTAGCAATTTCACCTATCCCACCTGCATCCGCCGTTCAGATCTGGCCAAAAGTCAAACAAATTTAAGTACTTTTATGCGCCATAAGAGCCACCTGATAGAAATCTTTTATTTGAACAGGAAAGCGAGGGAGAAGGGCAAGCCCACATACTACGTCCCTTTTCTGGCTGCAGGCACGGCTTTATCTTACCGACTAAATGCATTTTGCATGCAATAGGGGTTGCCATGTGTACGTCTTTCGTATCAGCGCGCTTTGTGCGATTTATGAATTAACTTTTTTTGAATGAATGAATGAAGTCGACTTGCAAAGCGCACACACAGTCACATTAAGAAGGAAAGAAAGATGGCAGAGACATGAAAAATCCTTACAAATGCTGCCCAGACGTATGCACAGAAAAACTGAAAGGAAATTCGAATGCAGAGGTGAGCGATTCTGCGTTTCTGGCAAATATATCGAGTCCCTATGGGATACTCTTTCACCATCCTAAAAATATGGTATATAAAAAGTTCTGGTAATTTTAAAGCCTATACATGTAGTTGGATTACATTTTTATATATAGTTAATATTAATGTTATTATATTTAAAAATTAATTCAAATTTGTTTCATTTGATATGGGATTCCGGAATGAAAGATATGAAGATCATATGTGAGCCTATTCTTTTGTCAATTTTTAAATGATGTTTATATTGATTTTATATATATATATTTCTTAATTAATAATAATGTCAAACTAAATAAAATGTTTATAAAATTTTATGAAATATATGTTAATTAGTATCCAAGGATACTTAAATTCGGATTAATTTATTTAATTTTCGTTATCATACCACTTGAAACTAAAGACTTAAGACTGCTATTTATATAAAAATTTCAAGTACCAAACAGAAGTTTAGAAGTTTAGATAAATTGAAGAATTTTAAACCATTTAAAACTCATATTATAATATATTTACCAGATTATTCTACTACGTGTAATCGCTAATTCTAGGGTGAGCGTTTAGCGCTACAAATTGTAGATTCCGTGCACCGATATAGAGTGCAACCCGAGTGAGAGCCCACCCTTTTCACCGCCATTCACATTCAGTACTTCGCCCGCGTTACTGGAGATCCCACTTGCACCCCGCCGTGGCATATCATATTAGTTGAACTTTTGTGCTCGCAATTCTCATTTCTGTGTGTTTTCTGGATGGGTTTTTTTGCCCGTCTTCCACATTGCGAGCCTCTAATTGAAATGCCTCTCAGACTAACGAGTGACTTGACTTGCACGTTTTGTTTTGACATAATTTCCACTTGCCTACCAAAGTGCCTGCATAATGCATCCTTTCGATATACATGGCATGTGTAGGGGGGCTCGAGTTCTTTGAGTAAATATTTGCCGATTGCATATAGATAGGATTTGTGCAGTGAGTATTTACAGAGGCACAATGCTAGAAAAAATGTTGGTAGGACCTCGTGTAATCAAGGCAAAGCAATTGAGACCGGACGAATTGGAGCACATAATTTCGAAAGGCGAAAAGGATGGGCAGTGGAGCATCACAGCGACATAAATACATCATTAATAGAGAACTTGCCGAACTACATGAGCTCAAGTACTTTCTAAAGGTTTTCCTCTCAAAACTGTTTTATTGATTCAATTTATATTCATTAAAATGGCTGTATGTTTGTATATTTCAATCGTCAACAAAATAATAATTACTGCAGCATATTAATAGTAATCGAGCCGCTTTGCAGGCCTGAAATTTATTTCATTATAAATTTGTTATGTTATAAGAAATGTCAGGAAACTAAATGAACCATGTATCGTTTTTCTTCTATACTTGTTTTTTCTTGATGAAAATAAAATATAATATATAATAACAATAAGCAATTACTTTAGAATCAGTGGGATAAGTACACCAGAATTAGTACAAAATTCTTTTAGTAATTCTTGTTTGTCTGACTCGCATGAAAGCTTCTATGGAGAAATCTCCAGATCTCATTGAGCAAAAATTTTAAGAGATCAACTGCGTACCCATTGCAAAAACTATGATACGATTAAAAATATGAAATATAAAATTCTCATCAATAGTGTTCTATCTCAGGATCGAGATGACCTTCCAAGTTGGAAAATTTGGTTTCTTCCTGTCCAATTTTATGCTCAAGTGAACCCCTTTTCACATAGGTCACTGATAGTATTAAGCTACTTACCCTCTAAAATGGGTCTAAGGATCCATGAATGATTTTAAGCAATTAAAACCACGTTTTGCTGGTATATGACGGTAACTATACAAATTTGTATGCGAAGTAATTACACCGAGCGCCGCTCTCGGTTTAAATATTAAAAAAGGCTTGAAAACAATGATTTGATCTAGAAAAGTTCTAGACAATTCACAAACAACTTTTGGACAAACTAAAATAGTTTACCCAAGTTCTATATTTGTGTAACCTTTGTAAAAAAGAGATCATTATGAAGTGCGGACGCAGTTCCTCAGTGGCCATTTGCTATTTATACAGCCTCCGAGTCATGCACTTATGTTAGCACTGAGATGGCCTATCAATAGCTATCTATAGGCAGCGATAAGAAGGCTTTGAATGACCTGGCAAGTTCAGCTGAGAGCATTTGAGCGTCGAGCCCGTCTAATATTAATTTCATCAACTTCGTCAAAGTGCAAAAGTCATGAGGATAGAAAGCAGAAGGGAGTCATCTCTTAAGAGCCATAATCATGCGAATGTAAAAGTTAATGCGACTGAGTATCAAATTTCTAAAAGAAGCTCGAAATAATACTGTACTCGCCTGCCTCGACCATGAGGTACCCGGTAGTCCTCAAAGTATAAGTTTGTTACAAGTATTCACATTAATTGTTATATATTTTTTTGAAATTCAGGTGTAAACGTAGATGTCCAGATGGAAATGGTTTTCTATATCGGCTGTATTTATCTTCATTTCCCTCTTTTATTGCAACGAATAATGTATACCCGGGTGCTCCACAAGTACCGGGTATAAGAACATAAATATATATATATATCCGCGAACATTACGTAGGAGAAGTGCCTGATTTGACATCCCACCCGCAAAAGCAGAGTTCATCATTTTGTGGCTGTCATTGTTGGGAATTGCTTTTGGCAATGGAAATCGGGCTCGGAGATTTTTTTTGCCATGAATTTGGCCTTTGTTTCGCCTGCCTTTAAGTGATTTGACGCCTCTAACTCGGTACAATGGCTTATGCCAGTCATTTCCTCGGCCAACCAAAAAGTAATACAAAAGAAGTACATAATACTCAGTGGGTCTGTCTTCGACACTCGTGAGTTTATGGCAGTTTATGCTATAGGCTTATTTGGACAGCCTTTTATCTGCATTCTTATTGAATGAGTCTGAGTAATCTGATAGACTTTAATTCCTTATTGAAAAGGTTATCCCAGTAAAATGCCGGCCAAATTGGGGTTGAATGTATAAAATAACTAGATAACATTAAACCAGTGTACTTTTTTAAAACGGTCAAATTAAGTAATGGGATAATATTGTGTGGATGTCTTTGCTTTTCATTACCACTAACTATTATAGACAAACTGGACAGAATTTAAATAGTTATTATTGCTATCTGGATTTTAACCAGTCAGAAAGAACGAAAACAATCAATGTTCATTTAATCGTGTATTATGTCTGTTTGTATTATATTCACATTTGATAAACCTTTAATGTATTGCTCTCTATGTGAATCATTAAACTTCAACGAAACTTTCTGATGATACTTAAATTACTCAGGTTTTTCTTGTTTTCAAGATCTATCAAGAAGTCTGTGGACCTTGTTAAATTGTAAACTGAAGTATTTATATACAAAAATACTTCGGTATCTTTATATAATACAGATATATATATAGCAGTCGAATAGTTAATTTAGAATTGCAGTGATATATCAATTTTATCGTTCCATTATGCGAATTGTATATTTGCCTAAAGTTTCCTTGTTCTATCGCCTCCTTCGGCTCTTTTCGAACCGTATCGCAGACGAACCCCTTAAAATCTATTCATGGTAAGTGCTTTTCCAAGTTGGCTTGCTCTGTTTAATGAACTGAACATGAAGAAATTATATTTTGCCAAACAAGCAGGCAGAAACACACAACGATACTTGGGCCCCAACACACGAGCTTGCACACGGACGGACAAATATATCTAGCAGATACATCCGCCCACACAGATATACAGTTTAATTTTTGCTTGTCAAGCTTAATTTGCGCTTGAATGCATTGCCCCTCGATGAGTGCTCGGGTGTGGTTGTGCCTAGTTGTGTGTGTGTGCGAGTTTCGGATTGCACGACATGTCGGACACGGCAGCAAATGCCACAAGCAAAGCGCCATGGTCGAGATCCCCGACTATGGAATACCCGGTTCTAAAAATATGGAATGAATGCTTGAAAAGATCCAACACTGAGAAAATATTTAAGGTTACGCCAATTAGTTATGAGGGTACGTAAATATTCTTTTAAACATTTAAACACTGGCAAATTTGATCTGTTAAAGAATCTAATCGAATTTTTATTTCATTCTCCCTAGAGCCAAAAAAAATGTTGGAACTTTTAGTTAATAAGAGCAGAATTTATGTGAGTTCAAATCTTACACTGATAGATATACAAGGCAATACCAATTTCTGTAAAGTTGCTTTTTCTTTATTCTAGTCCTTGTATTCCCCTGCAACACCGATTACCGGCTACAATGAAGCACACAAATCCCCCTTGCGGACTGCAACCGACGAAAATTTGTCGCTTTCCCGCCATTGAGCGTTTGTTTTTGAGCCTGTGACTCCTGCCATAGCTCATATTTGACTGTGGCTGTTCTTATTTTGGGGATCTGAGCGGAGATGACGAGTACAATTACCGTAAACGTAGGTACACACATTCATCAGCGCTGATTAGTGCTCCCATTCCATTAACATGGGAGGCATTACTTTTGAAATTGTGCCTACAC
Organism: Drosophila pectinifera; assembly: GCA_008042775.1. Lineage (NCBI taxonomy): Eukaryota > Metazoa > Arthropoda > Insecta > Diptera > Drosophilidae > Drosophila > Drosophila pectinifera. The sequence continues at coordinate 497,739 of VNKC01000865.1, forward strand.
CCTAAGCTTCTCTTTAAAAGACTGTAAATTTACTGAAAAATGATCCAGCGGTCCATTAAAAATAATAATAAAAATACATATATATACATAGTTACACTCATATCTGCTGGCAATAAGTTAAGTACCCGTACTTGATGGTTATGGGATATAATTATTGAAATGATGAATTTATGAAAAGTTATCGGTCCGTGACCTTTCCGGGAAACTTCATTCATTAATTTTTTTGTGCCTTTTATTTTTTTATTAATTTTAATTTGTTTTACAGAACTATAATTTTAATTTAATTATCATTTGAACAAATATGTTTCTACTGTTCTACTTCAATTCACAGCAGATGCTGATTAACTTAAGTAACAAAAGTAAACGGGGACTGAACCCGGTTCGATATTGCATAAGCAGATTACTGCATTCACGCTGACCACTATACTACATCCATAACTGTATCTCTAATGTCATACATAGTCTAATGTCATACTAAATAATGTATCATTTTGTCTATTAAAATGCTTTTTTGTTTTAAAATAGTGAAATCAGATGCTCAAGTGTATGTGAAGGGAATAGCATAATGGCATTAAAGTCTTTACTTCTTATTTAAGGCACAAACCGGGTATCTAAAAGTCGAACTTACTCGTCTGTAACTTTCTTATTTATTTTCTTTAAACTTAGCGTAAGCCATATGTCGAGCATATTTTTAGGCCTTCCCTAATGTCTCCCTAATAGCCATAAAAAGCTTTGTCAATTAAAATCTAACATTTCGACGAATTACATTTAATTTTACACCAAATTCAACAATCTGAAAGGGATCGGCCCCGGTCGGTATGCTACATTTATTTGAAATGGCGACATAAAACTAAATAATGTTATAATTAAATATTTTGTGTACCCCATTTAATATACAAACAAGGAGTTAATATATTAATTAATAAAAAAACCTATGACTAAAATTTTAAATTCAATTTCATTTAAATTAATTCTTCTTATTATGCTATATGTTAATTGTAATTAAATCCTTTTCTACTTAAATGGAAATTAAAAATATGTGTAAACTTTAACTTTTTGCTGAAATATTGTCTAAATAATAACATTTATTTTGAATTACTATTATGAATATTTACCTTGCAATAAACCCATTGTTAATATGAATTGCTAATTTTTTTCGTACATAGAAGCTTGCATCAATAAGGATGTTTAGGGGTTAGGCGTGTGTCGAAGGGATCATTGTATTAGGTTATTCTAGTAGAGAAAACAGGTGGTAGTGTGGGCGATGTTGCCGGCAACAAAACCATAGCTGATAACCCCAACACACACATTAGCTGCTGCTATTGCATTTGGGCAGCACCCTTCAGGTATTCTTCCTTTTTTTCTTTCTTAATCTTTAGATATGTGCTACAGGATGTTGCCCAATATGTTTTTTAGCAACTTTTGGCTATTTTTGGGAGTTGCTCAACATGTTACTAGCAGTATTTATCTTAATTTATTAACATTTTCTTCTGCCTTCCGTCCTGATAAATTTAAGTTTTCATAATTCTAAGTATAATTATATTAAGTAAATTAACCATGTCTATGTGCCTTAAATTTCAACTATAATGCTTTAAGGTCCGCGTATCTCACTGGCGATCACATTCGACTGTAGTTTTATTTCTTCTTTTTGTTATTTCTTTCTTACTTGTTTAGTTATCATTTTTAGCTGTCCGATTAGTGCAATGGACCACTGTGCGCGGATCAGAAAGAAACAAGGATGCTCAGTCGTACTGCCAATTCTCTGGTAGAGTAAGATGAAATAACACCGTCCACTAATGCGCATTGATTTTCGCATTTCCAATGCCGTCATTTTCCATTGTTATTCAGGTTCTCCATTTTCCGTCCTGCTGTTGTTTAGCAACGGATCCGACGGTGAGCTAATGGCAGCGGATGTGGTTAAAAGCATTTGCCTGGCTACCTTTTTTCATAGACCATTAAATTTGCATTTGCCGACGCTGACTGGCGCGATTGGCTGTCGGGCAGGCTTCATCTCAACTCAGTATTTGCCAGGTCTGGAGTATGCATGGGTAATAGACTTAGTCATAAATATTTAATAGAAATTTCCAATACAATCGCATTGAGCATTGAGCAATGGAAAAATAGAAAGAACTCAAATTAAAAGAACTACAAATAAAAAGAACTAATAAATACTAATAAAAATGAAATAAATAACAAAAATAATTATACAATGATAAGTCACAAAGCTTCAGGTACCGGGTATTTCATTGTCACTCGATAGTTGATTTCTTATTATATACGCATTCAGAAGGACTGACTTAATCCAATGATTGAAAATTGTCGCTTTAGAGCACAGATGAGATTTCAAAGTGTCTGATGCGATCTGAGAATTTTGATTTCCTAAAAAAAGATTATCGAAAAATTCAAGCTTAAACTTAAGAATTTCGAAACTAAAATTGATATTGAAAAAATCTGGTATGTTTATAATAAAGATAAGGAATCCGAGCTTGAACCGATTTCGAGTGCATATTCCGTATTTTTTCCGTGTGATTTGTGTCATTTTATTTCCGTTTCAATTATTTCGATATTACTAAACTGACTGTGAAGGCTGTGAGAAATATATATATAGCCTTAATTGTATAAAAGTATCCATAATATTCGAATTCCATTTATTATTCTAAACGTTAACAACGAATATTTTTTTCTGAGAGTGAGTTTACATTTCTTATGTATCTAGATATATGAATGAATTTTAGTTTAACTTTTTTATTGAGTTTGGGCTTTATGCAAATTATATCATTCTTACCCATTCTCCTTAAAACAATTGTTTCCCGGGAAATGGCTGAAATGCCTTACATTCAATTCAACTATCCCTGAAAATTTGTTCCGACATTTAAAATCCTTTTAAAGTTCCACCGTCAGCACCGCTAAACCGTTGGCACGTGCCCGATGCATAAATCGAAGTGGGATGAGTATTGTCGACATCTGCTTCTGGTCTGGCGCACATGAATCATTCATGAATCGTTTTGGCACAAATGCAAATCGTGCAAATCTTTACAACAAACAAAAGCCTCCCCCGTCGCATCGAGCACACCCGCATGGCGACACGGAAAACGCGAGCTAAACAATGTAAAATGTTAAATAATTATTTAAAACAGTTGAACGGAGGGGCAGTCAGTTGCGCATTGAAAAGCAACAATAAAATGTTTACTGTTTACTTTTTGGCAAATTTATGGCCTAATGCAGCTGCCACTTGACCAACCCTCTCGTAAATCCGAGGCAAATGCAAAAAAGTATGCAAAAAATAATGCATACTACGGGCTGCTTTTTTTAATTTATGCAAATAACACAATGCAACAAAAAATTATTTACAGTATGTGGACACTTCAATGCAAGAAATACATTTAAAATTGAACAAAATGAAATGTAAATAATTGTAAATGTAATAACCCACACGACTTGATTTAGTGATGGCGACTACCACCTAATAAGGTATATTTTTCTCACAACTGACACTTGCACAAATGTGTTGGACACCTAATTAAAGGGACTATCACATACAGTATGAAATAACACCAAGCAACTCAAACTTTTAACTCATTTTTAAGTCAAACTTGCAGATCCGGCCAAAGTTGTCTCCGCCAAAATTAACGACCTCAAATAAACACCACATTAATAAAGAAAATCTAGTTCTAATTGCTATATTATTTAATTGAATTGAATTCAATTCAAAGGAGAGGAATGTGCCATATTTTTCGAATAGTTTTCAGAAATAACGATTTTTAACAGTTGACCGAACGAAATAAAAAATTTGGCTTTATTTATCGTCATCGCCAAAGTCAATCGATCGAGGAACTGAGTCTTCTCTTCGTCTTCCTGGCATAAGAATTAGTCCTTATCCTTTTCCTTGATTTTTTCCGTGATGATCGTCGCTAGAATTACATTGTTGATCAGTTGTTTGTAGAACAATCGCGAACCGATCTTACTCTCAGCAGTAAATTATGAGGCGGAGTTCCTGATGCATTAAGCGAGTTCAAAAGTTCATGTTGTCAACTGATTTAGTCATTGCCAAGAGCCAGCAGTTAACTCCAAAATTCCGTGGCATCGCTACTCCCATGTTTGTGGTCAACTCCAATTAAATTACCTCGTAAATCCTTCATCGTTCTTTCAAGTGCCTCCAAAGCTTGTTTATGCGATATAGTGCACTCATCCCAAATAATGTTTCCATATTTTCGCATTATTTTTGCTGTCGTGTAGTTTTCATCAACCTACTCCCATAACATTTTCTACTGAAAAATAAGAAAAAACTGGAAATATAACTAACTAAAAAGCCGTTCACAAAATCAATTTTTTCGATTTCGCGGGTAGCCTTTCTCAAATTTTTCTTTTGTAAAAACCAAACTTTCAGTAAATCCGAAAGATTCAATGTAATTTCTCTCTTCAATGCATTGCAATGCATTGTATCTTGTTAGTACTTCTTCAAAGCGTTTTATATAATTCATTTGACACGCTTCTCTAATACATTTAGTTCTAAGCTTTCCGTTTCAGAAAGCATTGTATAAAGTAAATTAGGTTTAATTCTAAACTTTAATAAGTTACGCAAATTTACATTCATGAATTTTAGCCAATATTCTTGATTCAGTTTAACCTAATTTGATTTGCGCTAAATTGTGCAGAGTTGTCAAATCGAATGTCTCAATAGCAGCGACCAAGGAGTGGTCAATATGTAATTTGTCAAATCAGGACATTAAATTAAATAACACCTTCGGCACTGCCAGCATAGGCAAGCCCACGGGCAAGTGGGAGGGGCTGGGCATACAAATGTTTCGCCACGTCACATATGGCCTCGAGAGTGGAGATTTTAAGGCAATGCGAATGCGAATGCGAATGCGAATGCGAGTGCGAGCCAACCTGGCAATTATATTTATGTTCCCATTTACCAAGGGGCATTCTGTTTACTTGAAAGCAATTAAAAGCAAACCAGAAGCAGGAATACAAACACACCCAGCCCCCGATACTTCATCATATTTGTGTGCGAATATTTGCTTAGTCCTGGCCCCAAGATAGGGGTTGAGTGGTTAGTGGTGGACGGGGAGGCAGGAGCAAGCAGGCGGGAGGCGGGAGGGCACTCCAAGTGAAAGGCCTCGCAGTAAAATGGCCACTCAGGAAACGAACTTCGTTTATTGTGTCAGGGATATATATCTTTTCTGAATTGTTTGTCTGAGTGCGCTCGCATCCCGGAATGTAGACGAGCGTACTAGCGAGTCACAGCGATGCACAAATAACCTACGGGGCTATAAAAGAAATACGTTTACTACGTACTAAAATTGAGTAAACGCTGCCATTACACAGGCTGCAGCAGTCAGAGGTCCTCGGCTCCTCGGCTCCTCCTGCCGAGTCTCCGAGTTTCCAGTGTGTTTTGTCCTGGCTCGTATTTGCGCTCTGTCCTGCCGTGCTCTATTATTTTGAGTGCACACAACTTCATCCAGTAAAAAAGACCATACTCGAGCAGTCCTGAAGAAGGACGCAATTTGAATTGTCCGGCACAGTGACGTGGGCTTTGGCCTGGCTTTCCCACTCATCAATTAATCTCGTTTGCAGCGTTTGCTCAAATCAATTAGGAACTGCCACACTCCGATTGATGATAATCGAGTCAACTTCGTTTGGACAAAACAATGACAGCAAGCGATGAGGATATCAATATCTTCATATCTTAAATCGTGATGGGATTGTCAGGGTCACGGGAATACCCAAATTACACCCACTCACAACAAATTTCCTACATTGAAAAGCATTCTGACGACATTTCGGTACGATTTTGCACCAATGTTAATGACATTTATTTTCTTACCATAGAAGAGCCAAATCTTTAATTCTTAAATCTTAAAATTTAATTAAGAAGTTGGCAACTCAGTGACCGAACCTATAAAATATATTAATTCTTAAAACGCGTCCACAGCCGAGTCGATGAAGCCTATCTAGATCGAAATCGGTCCTATAACTTAAAAGAATGGTTGGGTCAAAGAGTATATGAATATTCGGCTTCCTTTCTAGTTGTATTTAAAATATATAAAAGGTAAATTATAATTATCAGTGCTTTATGCATAGTTTAAAAGAAGCTATCTTTAATGTCATATTCCCTTAACTCGCCACCGTGTATCTTAGCCCAAGTTCAAATGCAAATGTCGATTTCAACAATCATCAGCTCAGTCAAAGCTTTAACTTGAGGCTAATGGAATGGAAGAGTCTAACATCCAGCAGCCACCTGACTTGCCACTTTGCCAACATTTACATTCGCAAAACACTTGCGGATTTGGATTCGGGCAGGATGAAGAGAGAGATACAGATACAGTTCAAGATACATTTTAAGTAACAATCAAAGCTTTGCATTCAGGGCACCTCGTCTGATGGGAAAAATGTTCGATTTCAAGTGGTTTACCACATAAATTTGCACTTTGCTTTGTTTACAAAGCAATTGAAGGAACAAAGAAAAAATACCAAAAAAGAAAAAGGCAAGCGAGAAAAATCGACAATTGAAAAGGAAATGGAGAGGTTTCAGGTCATACCGACTTGACTAAGATAATCGGGTTAATGTTCTACCTGTTCAGGTATTGATGGGTCTACAGAAATAATATAATTTCATTGCAGCACCCAGAAATTGCATCTGTTATCACTAGCAACTATTTATTGGCTTGCTAGATCGACTACAACGGCAGAAGTGTCAAAATCGGGTGGAGGGAATATTTTATGAAAATAATAAATAAATAATTAATTTAGTTTAATTAATTAATTAGTTTCTTATTTATACATAAAATTCATATTTATATTAAACCCGTCCTTAGATTAGTTATACACATTCTGATGTGAATTACGTTCGAAGGTTAGTCCACTTCTTAAGGCAGTCCTCTGGTATAATTGTCTGTTGTATACACTTCCAAGTGAATCAGTTGGATATTATATATTTATAAATTGGCTTTTTTATTTTTCTGTAATATGGCGATTTTAATTCCTTATAAATGGAGTATTTGACGCAATGAGAACAAGACAATTTATGTGCTCGTCTCGCCTGAAATACATATTTATTAGCCTCGACTTACTGCCTGTGTTAAAAAGCCTCGAAAAATACTTATAGCCGAAATAACGAATTATAAAAAAATACTTTTTTAACGAATTTATATAATTTATTTATGTTCTCTTTAAATCACTAGATTTAGTTTAGCAGCGATTGATTTGGAGCGAGGAATCCGTGAGTGAATATATCCAGGTGGGAGAGTATTTTCCAGGGCGGTGTCTGGATACTTTTCGGACTTAGTACAGCTTGAAGTCGATCATAGGTCGAGGTTGGTGTTGGGTGTTGGCTTGGGTCCCAGAGGTGGACTAACCAGCATGGCATTCAACTCTTTGGCATCATTTGTCAGATAATGACGAGACCTCTTCTGCAAGTCCTCTGATTCTCGGACGCGCCTTGAGAGCTTCTCTCTTTTTGCACTGCTCAACCTTCGGCTGCAGTCATCGAATCGATCGAGTTTTCTGTATATATTATGCAGGTCCAAGTATATATCAGCAATGTCCTGATCTACCGATTGCATTTGCAGCAGATAAGCCTTTAAGGAGTCTTTGATGTCCATAATGTCCTTGTGGAGCTTGTCGTAAGAGGGGAGCTCGCTTCTAATCTTGGGCATTATCAAATCAACTATATCATTCACATTTAAGTCGCTACCATGTGAAATCGATTGAATCTGATCTAAGATATTATTCACAATTTGTTCGAGTTCCAAATCCTTAAAAGGTGTCCTAGGTGTCCCCGCTTCAGGGGAACTGCTGCTAAAATCGTGAAGAGATTCCATTCTTTGCCAAAGGAGATAATAAAATTTTGTTAACAAAAAAAATTTGTGTGATTACAAGAACTTTGTACAGGTTCCAGTAAAATGAAATTTATATATAGTAGCCTACTGTGTTTTTGTTCACTTTGCGAGTTTCGTTTTTCTTAATTCATTGAAATTGTTATATCTTTATATTAGATACCAAAGACCGTAGACTTTTTGTATAATTAAATATCTTAACATCCAAGTGAAATAAATGCAGAGTAATACATTTAAAAGGCTTAACCTATTGAATATTTAGGAAGCAAGAACAAATATAGACCGCAAACAAAAGAATCAGCTAATCAAACAACAAAAGTTTCCAAAAGATCTGATATAGTATTTCGGCTTTAAGCGATGGAAAATTCATCATGTTGCATGAGCAACAGCAGTAGATTTCCCTGATTTATCCCTGGGCCCTGCAGCCCAGCCTTATTCAATTGCCTAAATGGGCAACTGGCCGCTATTTCCTGCATGCAGTGCACAAGCCCACTCGCTTGAACCGGCTCTTATGCTCCTAGCCAGCTTCTGTCCGCATCCAGTTGGATATTTCGTTTCATTTTTATGAGGCATGCAAAAAATAGCCAGTGGAGTGGAGCTGCGATGGCCGATGGTGGACAGTGGACGGTGGACGGTGACCAGGCCCATGGAGAGTTCAGCGCAACGCCGAGCGCTGTCAACAATCACGAACCAATTGTCTATAAATACCAGCAGCGTTAAAGCAAACTCATTCGGATCGGGCCAGTCTCTGGCCCTGATTCCGAGCCGGGCTGGGACAACCCACTGCGATTTCCGCCCTGTCGTTTTTCATTACATCGCATGTAACTTCCGGGTTGTTAAAGCGACACGCACCGTGCTCCTGTCCTCGACTGGAGTCCAGGTTCCCGGCCGTTGTCATGGCTGCTGACAGCCGTGCCAACAAATTTGCCAGCTGCGAGCGTGACTCACGCGCCGCTGGACAACTGAGCACTGAGGCTGCCGATAACAAAAGAGTCATCACTCTTCTTAGTTATCTTAAATATATATTTTTAATGCTTCCAAACAAGAGTCAAGTAACCATTTAATTTCAAGTAGTTAAATTTTAAGCAACAAATTGACCAATGCATGGACAGCGGTAGGTATTAAGTTAACTAAAAATAGAGCTAGCTTTAACAAACTTTATTAATGAAACAATATTTTCAAAACCGTCCATCTGGCATCGGTTTTTTCTATCCAGATCCTAATTTTAGTGCTACTTTTAGTGCTCTTATAGGTTCTGGTTTCACTGAAATGTACCTTCAACTGATAGTGTTAAAATAGGTAGGAGCGTTTGAGATGTTTCAAAGCCGTTACTGATATTTTTAGACACCTTGATTCCCTTTTCCATTGGGATTTATTTGAGAGATGTATAGATCTCATTCACGTGTATATAATGAACCATGAATACCCTTTAAAAGTGGGTATTTAATAGTAGTAGTAGGCATAAGTTTATAAATTATTGAGAGCGCAATCCGCCTCACGCAGCCATCTCTAGGAGCCACGCACACTCGATCGCCATTGAGCTGGCATGCCTTGACTCGGGCTCTGGGGCTGCACATCCTTCTGCGATGCCCACATCCCGCCAGGACCTCCCTAAGCTCACCCCCACGGGCCGGACTGATTCAGTGTTTGTCCGCACGTTTAGAACTGGAAATGACAAATTCACTGTAGGTGGGCCCAACGCAGTCGCTGCCTCGGCCATCGGCTCCCCGCTTAACTCCGGCAACACGTTTGCGACTCAGCAAACACCATCATCAATTTCCGTGGGGAAATCACACAAATTTTTGCACAAACAAAATGTTTGGTTGGCCAGTGGCAGCCGGACCAGGCAAAAAACAGCGAATTGCCCACGAATTTTTGCATGTGACTCTGCGGCGAGGGTTTATCTCCTGTATGCCGGTTGGTTTTCGGAATGTGGCTTAGACCCGGACCATATCTACATATTTGGGTGGAATATTGAATAACAGTAAGTAAGTCTGGAGTTTTGTTCATCATCTCTCCATTTGAGTATATGTTGTGCCTTTGACAGCTGGAAAGAAAAGTTTGTAATGCCTTTTAGAGGCTAATAAACGTAAGATTTCCTCATTTCAGAAACCATGTGCACCTCAGGAAGTATCTATATGATGAAGGTGCTACAACATCATCTTTACCTTTTGAATCAGTTTTAATTTAATTATTAGATATCCAGGCGGATGAAGTGGGAAATATGTAGAATCCAGAATATTACATTCAAATGGTAATAAATAGTTTACTTTCGGTAATAACCACTAGTAGTATGTACAAGCTAATGCCCATAGGGCTCAAGAAGAACCTCCTTGAACTTTACTCCATTCTGTACCCACTTGCCTCATTACTCTCAGATTTCTCAAGTTTTAGCTAAATTAGAAGCAGCTTTCGCTCATTTGTTAAACTCACTGGCTGGAGGTCAGGGATCCGATCAAATTAAGACTAGGGGTGAAGTGGGCCCCAACTTTGTGTATTTCTGCTGAAGCTCGTTCCGGAAGTGGATGTACTTCCTCCGGTTATTGTTGGCAGGTAAGGCCGGCCCGTGTAATTTGCGTTATACTTCTGGTGAACCGTAAAACTTTCAAAAAGTCATCAAAAGTTTATTTAGACGGGACAACCCAAGTCGGAACTCGGGATTCCCCTCTGCTCGACATGTGTATGCCGCACAATTTCCAACGCTTGCAATTTCTGAAACTTTTTAAAGGCCTCTCCCTGCGGAGTCCATTTAAGTGATCATAATTTAAGCTGAACGTGGTCTTTAAGTTGTGTGAGCGCATCGTTGGGCCAAGGGGGCCCTGTGCTCCGGCTAATTAGCCGATGCCAATGGGAACGGCCAAAGTAAACTCGATTCGATGTTATCGGGTTGCGCCTCTATCCCACGCGCTATTGCTCGTTCCTGCTCCTTTCACTCTCGCCTCGTTGTAATTGCAAAAGTTTATCTTTATCTCGACCCAGCAGCAGCTGCAGCTACATCAGCAACTAAAGCGGCAAATGGTCGCATTAAAGTAATTACATTCACCGCTCTCATTGCTGCCCATGCAAAGCTGACGCTACCTGAGACGAAACCCGAAGCCCGTAAAAAAACAGGAGCGGAAACGAGGGAATCTCTGGAATACCCGTTCACCCAGTATGATTGGGCACTTCGTTAGCTGGCAACCACACGAATGCACCTTTGAAACCGAACAGAATATCTAAAGCATTTTAGATGTATCCGAAACCACATATCTGTTTTGCTATAAAGAGCTTTTTAAAGACCCCGGGTCTAGACGGTGGTATTTTATTGATTCAATCGGAAACAAACAAATCAATTTCCTAAGGCGAGCAGTATCCTGAGTCCTTGCTGACAACAGCATTGATTTGTATGAATTAATTAATATCCTTCTGCTCATATTTATATCAACCCTTCATTCCCAAGAAACCAATACACCCAGAGCGCTAAGAACTGAGTATTTCAAGACCAAGGGACGAGTCTTCATCCAATGCTAATTTGCCAGCAGAAACCGAAACGCATTCGACTTGCTAAAGAATGAAATAAGAGAAGACGGTAAATGGTGTGCTGATGATTCCCAAGGGGAATCGAGCGAATTTCCTGAAATGGTCGGGAAGTTGTTGGGCAAGTTGGTGGTAATCAATCAAATACATACCTTGAATTCCCTTTAAGAAAATCTCAAATAGCTCATTCTGCTCTCCGAAAATGCTCTGTAAAAGGTATTAGGATACATGGAGATTGGCCGGAACAGAGCCATTGGAAGCTCCTTGACTTGTTGCCTCCTTGGCCCAGTTTATTACCAACTCACATTTGCATTCGCGCCGGTGCCAGTCGTCCACTGCACAGCAGCTGTGCTCTGCGCGAGCCTCACTTAAGAAGATTAAGGACTGCTCCTTGGTCAGGCGCTAGCTGCAGGACCTCGCCTTTTTCCACACGCCAGTTCAATTTTCCATTTGCGGCTTTTCGCGGTCTCCCTATATGTATGCATGTGACAACTGCATTTGTTTGCGGGATCCCTCACATACAGTGCCACAAGCCGCAAAGCCGAATGGATTTTTACGGACTCGATTACTAAGTTTTCTTGCCTTTAAAAATAGTAGGTAAAATAGGTCGTACTCCATCCATTATTTATTATTATTAAGCTGATAAAGTAGCTCTGTGAAATTCTTTGCAAATATAAGTAGAGATCGTTCGTTTACACATAAATAAAACATACATAAATAAAGAAGGGTAATAATTAAATTTAAAAATTTTTTCAGTAACATATCTTATAAATAATCTTGATTATAATTAGAAAGAAAATAAGGATTAATGTGCTAATAGTTATTTAATAACATGTCCTAGTTTTGAGGTCTAGAAATGTTTCACAAGCCGCAAAGCCGAATGGATTTTTACGGACTCGATTACTAAGTTTTCTTGCCTTTAAAAATACTAGGTAAAATAGGTCTTACTCCATCTAATATTTTTTATTATTAAGCTGATGATTGCTCAGAGGCTCTGTGAAATAGTTCCCAAATATAAGTAGAGATCGTTCGTTTAAACATAAATAAAAGCTACACAAATATAGAATAATAATAATTATAATTAACATTATCTTGGTAACATATCTTATAAATAATCTTGATTATAATTTGAAAGAAAATAAGGATTAATGTATTAAGAGTTACCTAATAACATGTCCTAGTTTTGAGGGCTAGAAATGTTCCGCAAGCCGCAAAGCCGAATGGATTTTTACGGACTCGATTACTAAGTTTTCTTCCCTTTAAAAATAGTAGGTAAAATAGGTCGTACTCCATCCATTATTTATTATTATTAAGCTGATAAAGTGGCTCTGTGAAATTCTTTGCAAATATAAGTAGAGATCGTTCGCTTACACATAAATAAAAGCTACATAAATAAAGAAGGGTAATAATTATAATTAAACATTATTTCAGTAACATATCTTATAAATAATCTTGATTATAATTAAAAAGAAAATAAGGATTAATGTGTTAAGAGTTACCTAATAACATGTCCTAGTTTTGAGGTCTTAAAATGTATCGACTCCTTTCATATTTTTAACGACTCAATTGCTAAGTTTTCTTGTCTTTAAAAATTGTAGGTAAAATAGGTCGTACTCCATCCAATATTTATTATTATTAAGCTGATGATTGCTCAGTATATATATAAGTAGAGATCGTTTGTTTAAACATAAATAAAAGCTACATAAATAAAGAAGAGTAATAATCATATTTAAACATTATTTCGGTAACATATCTTACAAATAATCTTAATTATAATTAGAAACAAAATAAGGATTCATGTGTTAATAGTTATTTAATAACATGTCCCAGTTTTGAGGTCTATAAATGTATCGACTCCTTTCTTATTTTTACAAACTTGATTGCTTAGTTTTCTTGCCTTTAAAAATTGTAGGTAAAATAGGTCGTACTCCATCCATTATTTATTATTAAGCTGATGATTGCGCAGTAAATAAATAAATAAATACATAAATAAAGTAAATAAATAAATAAATACGTAAATAAAAACTACATAAATAATGAAGAGAAATAATCATATATAAACATTTTTAGGTAACATATCTTATAAATAATCTTGATTATAATTATAAAGAATATAAGGATTAATGTGTTAAGAGTTACCTAATAACATGCCGTAGTTTTGAGGTCTAGAAATGTATCCTATTTACTGTATCATCTTAAGACAATTCCACTTGGATAGCTAGCAGTCCTCGTTTGAAATGAATATCTCAAGGTTTTATCAATTGTGTCATCTCAGACAAAAGTGTTACCCCAGTGACACCCTCTACCTGCTATATTCAGCCAGGCACCACCTATTGTCGGGTCCCCTCAAGTCCCCCTCCACCACCCAGGACATTTCGAGCTGAAAACATATTTCTGTTGCACTCGTTGCTGCTCCGTTCGTCAGCCAAAATGCAAATATCGCACTAAGCATAAATCGAAGCATTTTCAATAAATTCCCACTGTGTCGAGCTCCACTCCCGTCCTTCGTCGCCATCTCTGCAGGCCCCTTGCCGCGCCATCCTGTCTGTCCTCGAAGCGAGGCGAAAAATAATAAAAAATAAAAATTGTCAACGAAACAGTGAGACTCGAGAACAATGTGTTTCACTATTTGCAATCGAATTTGGCACTGTTGATTTGCTACACCTCCCCTTCCATCCATTCATTGCTGCCATGGATGCTCGAACACCATTTGATTTTTATGCTGCTTATGTGGGGGGAAGCACTGTGGGGAATCTATTGGTTTTCGAATTAGAAGCGTTTATCCTTATCATTCCTATTATCCTTTCCAAGATATGCATGTGTCAAAATACTGACAGAAGTAATAATAAATTGCAGTCATACTCTTCACAATATTCGTGGGGTAAATATACAAGTGCCACAGAAAACATATTAAGCTTTAATTTCGTCCTATTTAAGTCACTCAAATTAGATTCTTTTACTGTCAACAAGCCAAATACAAGTATTTCTGACTTATAAACTTATGCCTTTTCTGAAAAGCGTTGCCTTTCGGTGGGACATTTCCAAAAAACTCTTATACGAAAACTTCCTTTAGCCGGCTACTGAGTTCGGTTCGCATTCTGTTGCTCCAGTTTCTGGCTTCTCCGCAGCGCGATTTCCGGAGTCTGTATATGGGCCTACCACAAGCAGAAACTTGGTCAACACTCGCTCGCTCTCCATAGCCAGCTCTCGGACCGCTGAATGGCGCTCTTTTGCCAGCATTTTCGCTCTTTTCCACCGAACCTCCTCTCTTCTACCCCAAGTTTTCCTCTGGAGCCGTGGCCTCGTGCGCCCCGTCGCTCAGCGTCAGTTGAGTTTATGTCTTCATCGCATTGGGTCCGCTCGCAATTTATTTGCATGCCGGTCAGGCCTTACCCCTTGGAGTATGCTCTATAAATTAAACATAAATCAGTTGCACGACAAATCATTTGATTTCATTTGACGAAGTCCTCCGCTCTGCACTGGAGCTGGTGACATTTCGGCTTTGCTCACGTAGACCATGCATGGATGGGCTTTAAGCCCTGGCCGAAATGACTTGCCCTGCCAAACAACAGGCAGCCATTGATGAGTGAGTGTCAAGGGTCACAGCGAATTAGTGAGTAGGGGCAGATTTTGGGCAGTCTGTAGGTTGACACGGAACTGATAAGCAAATAGCCATTTAATGGGTCTGAACTGAATACGCAAAGTAATCAGAGTGATTAGCCGAATAGGGCTGAGGAAGTTTATTTTTGTTCTACTTATGATATTTAGAAAATCGATCGATCCCCCTCATTCGCGACCTCCTTTCTTTATACTTTACGCTGCATTATAAACTTAAATTGCGATGCCCCAAGAAGAAAACTTTAAAAATAAAAATGTCTTTGCTTGGATGGCTTTTGGTTCGAACTGGACCTTATAGCTTTCCGCCTGACAGCAAGACTCCCACGTATGGCCATAAAATCAAATAATGGGTTTACTCTGCTTGTGCATCTAACCAAGACTGGGAGGTCTTTTTAGAAGCTATATTAGACTGTCTTGGTAAAAAACTTGATTGGATTTTGGAAACTACTGGGATAATATATGAATAGGTTTATGTTTTTCATCTTGATTATACAAAGTAAAACGTAAGTCTGATTTCTATCAACAGCACTTTACACAGAGTAGCCTTCAAGACAATTTTTAACAACGCTATCTTAAAATTATTAAAATTTAAAACTTAAATAACACTCTTATAGCCACTTTTGAGGTGAAATTGAGAAGTAATTCATGGGAGATTATACAAGTGTGGGAGTGTTTAAGAATAAACCAAGGAGTTACTGGAGGACCTCAAAAATTAAGATAAATAGGATCCAGATTGTGTCATTATATTAGTGAGTATTTAATTCTAAATGTAGTTAAGAGCTTTTTAAGTACTACAAATATATAAGTAATTCCTCGCTAAGTATACATAATTATTAACCAATAATATTAATATTGTTATTTTCAAAGATATAATAAAAAAAAACTGACACATTGTATCGAAAATCAAGCCCTAATAAAATGTGTACCAATGGACACTTATTTTTTAAATATATATACTTGCATTATTTGCATCTATAAGAATACCAGATAGACACATCTTGGATTCGTTTCTCGTTTTGTTCATTATAAGCGCACATTAAAAGTAATTACATTCAAAATAATCCCCTTCCATTATACTGAAAACGGGTATGTATAAAGAGCTAAATGTTCTATCCCTTTGTTCCCCGCTGTAGGCATACTGGTTAACCCCATTCCAGCCGGGCGCTCCGTTGTGCCACGTCATAGGAAATACGCAATAAAATCAAATCATGCTCAAAATTGATGAATATTCATGGCATTAAAAGCTCTTGAATTATTAACGACGAAGATTTTCAGTCGGCCAAATGCTCTTCCAAAAAGCACTTGGCAGGCACACACACCACATCTGCATATAGTCATGCATATTCCCTTTCTCTCATCTCCTCCGATGGCTGAAACTGTTCAATTATGAATTTTTGACATTGTCTCCCTGCCAGCAGCGAAGTCGAGTCCCGGGAAGAAGGTGCAAAATAGGCGAAAAAGGCCAGTTGACGGCGGTCGTTGGTGGTGAATGGGGGCTAACAGCCCTTAAATGGGCCTGCAACTCACCCCTCACCTCGACTCACCTTCGCTGGGGCCCTGAGTGTGCTGGAGAGCCATTGAAAACATCTTTGTCGGAGTGCATCCGACTGATCCCCAAAACAGAAAGGAGCAGTACAAGTGAAAGTGCCAACAAAGGCGCTGATTAGACGATGGGAGCACAAAGAAGTAAAGTGACGTACTGGATGCTCGTTAATTGAGCTGGAAGAAAACCAAAGGGAGCCGAACCAGACATTACTGGTTGTACATATCAGAATTTTCCCCCTTGTTACCCATTTTATAGTCTGGTCGCCCATCAGTTCTTTACTTTTAGCTTATATGGTAATGAAATCAGTATTCAATACTTGCTGAAGCATTATTTTGTAATATTTTATATCTTGCATTAAGTCCGCAAAAAATTAGTTAACTGAATGTTCCCTGAGAATATTGTTAACGAGTGGAGCGGGAAAGCCCATAAAATTAAGTGCCCAGGCAACCTTAAGAAACATAAAATCGAGCCAAAATTATTACTTAATTGATAATCGCTTATTACTACAAGGCACAGATGTTGTTAAATATTTGTCTCTCTACAGCCATAAAGAAGAGAAGCTTGATTTCACTGCAAAATAAATAAAAATATATTTCTTACTTGAGAAAATTGGTCACGTCGCCGGTCTCAGGTATAAAACGGATATTGTAAAATTAAATTGATTCTCTTTTACTGTACTCCCAACCGCCAACATCTCTTCTCTTTTGTCTGGTTGATTTGGATTTTATCTTTTGGTTTTTGCTTTACATATATAATGGAAAGCTAAGCATATATATATTTGTGTATATAGATTGCGTGCAGAATAAATAAATATAAATGCTGGTTCATCATTCTCATTTTCATCAAGAGGACGTTACACATTTACGTGACAGATTAGGGAGTGATAGATAGAGGGCCAGCAAGCGGAAAATCGTAGACCAGGATAATAATTTTGAAATGAATTTTCAAGCCCACCCTGCTATTGAGCTTGTGCAGCGGAAGCAAATAAACATAAAAAAAGAAAAGTGGAAAGCTACAGTTTTGCTTTCTCAAATGTCTTTCCCATAAGCCTTCCTGTGCTTTAATAAAATCGTATAGCCTGGAAGAAAGCTATATAAATAACTTCATTTGATTATAAATATGTTGCCACATAATTGTTGATAAAAGTAGTATCTGATAAAGGTGAGGTTCTGGAAGTTGACGGTTAATAACTTCGAAGCTGCCACACTCTGTCCGGTTTTTGTGAAATATTTATTAGTTTTACTTTATACACAGTACACTGTTTTACTTTATATACAGTACACTGCCAGCTGGCGCCTACAAATTAATGAAACCTGGACAGAGACGGCAGAAAAAGAAAGCAAAATCAGTTCTACTTTTGAAGACGAAGAAATTGAAAGAAGCACCACACTATGTGGAAATTGTCTTGCAGGGAGTTGTAACAAAGTGAAATTCTAACAGCCTGTAGAATGTACGAGAAGTGAAAGAAGGTGGAAATAAATTCAGGGGAAGACGATATCATTATATCTGCGACTGTATGGCGCAGCAGGTGTGTCCATCGCAGTTGCCTTGACATTCCAAATCACGACACGAACAAGGACCCCTTTGGCAACTGTAACAAAGACCCAAATTATATTTCATCGCATGTTCCAGAGGATATGCTACAAAACCTAAGATTTAATTTTGAAAAGCGATAACTACAAGAGTCGTTTTTATAATATTTATTTTGTCTCAAGTTAAACGATATTTCAGAAAGTAAAGCGGTCACAAGGGAAATGGGGAGTATTTTAAAATATTTGTGCAGTATTGGAAAGAGTATTTGGATAGAGCTCATACGAATATATATACTAAAATTATATGATCTACCTTATAAGATTATAATAAATTATATAACATAGCTGTCAGTGACTTTCACAGTTAGGCGAGAAACCGGCCCTTAGTCACGATATACGTTTAAGATTTAAAATTTTTCCCCAACTATAACTGCATTACTCATAAATAAAAATCCAAGTATCACAATTATCAGAAAGTGCTTTTGAAAAGATATAGATATGATTACTGCTTTAAAAATCTTTAAACTTAATCGTGTTCACACACTTGGCAACACAATTGGCAGCACAAAGGCCTTGTGTCTAATCTCTAAGCCACTAAGTGTTAATTTTCGGCTATGAAGACTCGGCCAAGAGCCAAGAGAAAAGTTGTCGACTTGCATGCCAAGAGATTTGGAAAAAAATCTTCGGAAAGTCCACCTATGTTCATATATTGATCAAAATATTACTTGTAAACATTAAGTGAATTAAATTTTGAATTTTAACATTTTAATTTAATTATGAACATTTTTTTGAGAATTATTATTTTTCAAAGACTTATAAATTAAAGTAAACATAAAAGACGTAAACATAAAAAATATAAAAAAATGTTATATGTCGGAGATATGGGTCATTTCGTAAGAAATATTTTTCGAAATCCTTCCGCATAAGGTACATGGTTCCGGAATAGCGAAATGACAAAATTTGTTACTTTCATCATAGGACTACAATTTTTTTAATGACAGTTATTTGAAATCCTTTATGAGTACTAGAGAATAAAAATATGGGGTAAATGAAAGAGTCAAATAGTTTCAGTAGAAGAGTAGAACAGCACTCTCTTCCTATCGCTATAACCTCCAAAATAATATGACATGGTAAAGATTAAGCGCTTAAAACAATCTGAAAAGTACAACACAAAAATATCGATTTTAAATTATTTAAGGGTAACCCTTTAACAAAAGCGGAAGTTATATTTTTCTGGCTTACATGATGGCCTGGAAGGGCACGAGTTGAACAAACTCCCTATTTAGGTTGATGGGCCTGAAGTTGAGAAATTCCTTTCCTGTTTTTTCAGCAAATGAAGCATGTCGCGTTATGTTTTGTCAGTCCTTAAAAGCACCACACAATTTGCCACACGTAAACACGGGACCGTACGCTGTCAGCAAATCCTTCACTCTTACACGGACACATCAAAAGCCGCATTTATCATGCAAAGATGGAACTTTCCGAGGAAGTCGGCAGCGGAAAGCTTTTTAGTTCTGTATGTTTTTAGTTTCTGCAGGTTGGAGTAGTGAAAACAGTGTGTCTTTTTGTTTTCCCATTTTTTTGTTGGTTTTTCTTGAACAAAATTAAAAGGGTTTGCAAAGGTGGAGAGGACTCCCTAGGCTTATGTCCCCACTGATGATGGAATTGTTGCTTAATCCTCCGGCAAAATAAAGCTATTCTAAGCTTCGTTCTTGAAAATAAGAAGGTTTTCTTGTTTACTTTAATTCATTTAATTAAAAACAACAATACACTATAATATTCAAGAGTATATTGCTTTTATTGATTATTTAATGGAGCGGTTTAAATTACATCGTTCTGGTGATAAGTGCAAAATATTGAGAATAAATGTTCACCGTAAAATTTCGTCCCTGCCCTAAAATGATTCAATTAAAGATACGATTTGCATACGATTTCATATTATAATTTTTTCTCGACAGCAATTACAACTGCAGATAAATTACATTAACGTAGGCAGAGTCACGTGTGCCATGCGGTAGACAGCAAAAATTAAATGCCAGTCCTGTCGATTTAAGTTCGTCAGTCAAGGAAGAACGACGGTGAAGCAAACTGAAAATATTTTCCCTAAAAAGTTCATCAGAAAGGTGAGATCTGATGATAAGTGATACTGCCTTATAAACAAAAAAGTATTTTATACTGACTTGCATTAGAGGGAGTAATTATTCTTGCATTACCTATGAGTTTCACAAGAACCCGTTTCATTTTAAGCAAAATTGTTCATTTAAATTTATTAATAACCTACCTACCTAGTTGAAATTTAAAAAATTGTCTCTGCTTCCGGTTCAGTTCTGGTTCAATCGGAACATCTATGTATTTCCTTTACAATTTTTCAGCGGGCGCCTAAAAACTCATAAACATGTTCTTTTCCAACACACTGCCGGCCCAGAACTACATTGCAAAAGCATTACTTCTCGAGGGCATTGCAATTTTTCTTCATAAATATCCACAAATACATTTCCACTTCCCTGTGTCGCTGCTCGTTATGTTGTTTCAGTTGTCTTTTCAATTTGCATATCAATGGGCAGCGGATTCCCTCGAATTCGACGCCCATCGCATGCATCCATCAGCATTTCCATATGTCGACATCGCCATCGTCATCGACAGCGCGGGAAAGAACAACACTTTTGGCCGGAGCAAAGGCAATCGGGCAATTTGTTGTTGTCATTTGGCACCTGTGAAGTTGTGCGCTGCACTGCGCGTTTTAAATTCATTTAACCGCAAAAATGTCAAGCCACAAAAGAATTAATGCCAGTCCCATTTCCCGAACCGTTTTTTTTCGTTGATGCTGAATTTAATTACTCAGGCGGCAGGCACCGAAAAAACGGCAGGACAGAAGTTAGTACTCGGAGCAGAATACATAGAGGTATATATATCCCCATCGAATTGCATTTGATCGACGTAACTTCAGACCGAATCGAGCGTCAATTGAGGATGTTAGAAAATAAATTACCTGGATAACCTGTTTGATTTTGAGAAGATTACTTGATTTCTTATATGGAATATAGTGGGAAAAATGGTAGCTAAATGCAAATATTTATATATATCCCCATCGAATTGCATTTGATCGACGTAACTTCAGACCGAATCGAGCGTCAATTGAGGATATTAGAAAATAAATTACCTGGAAAACCTGTTTGATTTTGAAAAGATTACTTGATTTCTTATATGGAATATAGTGGGAAAAATGGTAGCTAAATGCAAATATTTATATATATCCCCATCGAATTGTATTTGATCGACGTAACTTCAGACCGAATCGAGCGTCAATTGAGGATGTTAGAAAATAAATTAACTGGAGAAACCCGTTTGATTTTGAAAAGATTACTTGATTTTTTATATGGAATATAGTGGGACAAATGGTAGCTAAATACAAATATTTATTTATTTCTATCAGGTATTCAGTTACTTTTTCACTTGTATCTCACACTAATCAGTGTCGGAGACTGTGTCGCTTCACTCATACCTGGAAGCGTAACTCTAACTTGACGCTTTCAGAGTATTCCACACTTTTAGCCAGAACGCGCGTTGAGAGCGCTGAACGGGAGAGAATCGTCGCCATTTGGCCGTAAGTGGCAAGTGCTCGCATCCCAACGGGATATTCCCCTGCTGCAAGCAATTGCTGCTGCCTACAGAGAGCCCGTCAGGCTCCCTGGTTAAAATATTCGATTTCTGGCACTTGCCAGCCAACTCTTTAAATATGCATTATGTACATTTGTAGCACGCCCCGAGGCGGAGGTCCTTGCTGAGGGAGGGGGATCGTGGAGCTGGGAAAAGCCATTGGTGCTAGTGCCTAATGGCACTTAAGCTTAGGCATCTCCACGGGTGGAAGGGCCGGACGACACGACGACTCCCTTAGGCTCCGGCCCTCTGATGGGCCCACTATATCATGGATGCTCCTGGAGAACGTGATTCGTTGACGCTCTCCGACTTTGGTTTGGTTTGGTCCCGCATTTCGTATTTTTGCCTAGGTGCAAATGCAAATTTCAAGGAAATCAGATTTCGTCTATGGATTCCATGCTGCTCCTGCATAATTTATACGCACAATGCAAGAATCCAACAGTTCGCGAGGTACTGCACAGGCAGCAGAAATGTTGTAATGGAGGATGTAATATACAGGGATGCTTAAGAAGTATCCTATATTTATAGCGCCTCTCAATGATTTTGGAAGCCGGTATGAGCTGGAAGTATCTATAATTGGAAAGCGAAAGCCTCTTATTAAGCTATTATAGTTTGCTCCTCTGTAGAACACTGGATTTCATTTCCATATTATTTGTAAGTATTAAATTGTCTTCCTCGTTGTATCTCATTTATCAATAATAGTCGAAGTATCTATAATTGGAAAGCGAAAGCCTCTTATTAAATGCCTCTTATTTATTAATTATAGTTTGCTTCTCTGTTGAATACTGGATTTCATTTCCATATTATTTGTAAGTCTTAAATTGGGTTGGTATCTCACTTATCAATAAATAGTCAACCTCTATTTATTAATATTATTCTTTTAATTGCTTATATTTATATGCTGAAGAACTCCTCTCTTGCGTTTGCTTTTCATTTTGTCCAATTACTTTGTTGTCTCCATATATATTTCAGTACTTGGGTCCGTGACTGTGACTGCAGGAAAAAATGTAACCAGGAGCCTCCAAAATGACGCCGCAACAGTCCGTGCTGCATAGCCGCGAGCAGCATTAACACAATCTTTGTAAATAAGCTTTTATCCGTTGAGCGCAGCAGCTCCTCTGTCGCGCTCCTCTGTTTCCCTCAGACGTATTGTCCGAAGCGAGACTGGAGGCCCATTCTCCTTATCTCCGAATGCCGGGGCTTTTGTTTGAGTAACAAAGGGGGGAGCGGCAGCAGAAGCAGCAGGAGCAGCAACAGCAGCAACAGCAGCGGCTCAAAAGGTTCAGACGTGCACCGGGGCGTATGCGTAATGTTTCCACTTTTTTGTCCATACATGTGCCTGGCAGTACGTGTGTTTGTGTTGAAGTCTTTTGTGTGCCAACGGTTGTAATTATTGCCGCTGTTGCTGCCACATATAGAAACATACGTATTTCTGGCCTTTCTTTCCTGCTCGATCTTGTTCTGGTTTTCTTCCGCCGAGCCTTAGCAACTCCGTGCTTTTGGAGTGTTCGCTTCAAGTTTTCAAGCCTTTTGTCTGCGCTAATTAGCACAGTTTGTGGCCTTTTGACTAAGGAATGGCCCTCTTCGCGTAGGGGTAAGAGTGTACAAGCTTCTGCTAATCTCCAATGCTGGAAAATGCAATAATATTAAAGAAGTGTACACTTCTTAATGAAGTTCTAGACACTGACAAACAGTGGGTTTTAATATATAAAAATGTTATTTTAAAATTAAAACTTATTCAGGTCAAACTATAATTTAACTTTCACTTTCTCTTAATGTCAGACTAAGGCAAGAACTCTCAATTTAAGTGGATTTCTTATTATATTTATTAAAAAATAACCTCTGTTTAATAAAGTTTTCAAGTTTCAAGTTTATTTTACTATAATCCGATATATATCTACTACACATCTCGATACATATTGATATAAATATTATTAAAGAGCAATTCTAAAAGTGTTGACTTCATTAAATAAGCTGCAGCTAAATGTCATCTTGTTTTAACCTGGCCGCTGACCTACATCGCTGCTAATGAATAAAAATCGATTACAGGGAAAGTCTATCTATTATTCACAAATGACACCGTATCCAACCCAATAGTCGAGGTGGAATCGCATTCAAAATGTCAACTCAACATAATTTCAATTGCACAAATTCTAAATCAATTAATGTTAAGCTCTTGCCGAAAAATTTCAACTTTTTAGCGCCGGGGGATTGAGCTGCGAACGGGGTGGGGCTGGTGGGGCTGGTGGGGCTGGAGTGGCCCAAATTGGAAACAACAAATGTCAGCAGTTTTATGTGGTGCAGGACATCGACAACAACAAACAAGAACAACAACAACAACAGCAACAAAGGCAACTACGACAGACAAATACAATGTATAAATGATGATGTGGCTGATGATGAATGCACAAGTGTGTGCCGGTGCGGCGGCTGTGTGAGTGCGAATACAGGGGACGTGTGTTTGTCTATTTGTGTGCATGTGTGACAAAGTGAATACGAAATTTGCATACGTTGGCTTTACGACTGAATACAGGGAAGAGTTTGCCTTGGCTACCAATTTACGAGCAGATCACCCAAATTGAAGGACTATCCGTCCCTGTCTGTCCTCCGGCCAGCTGCCTCTCGCTCGCCCTGCCGCCATGGGCTGCGCTGGTGCTTGTGTGTGGGTCTCGCCTCTTGTCATTTCAAATTTCCAAACATTTCTCCGCAAAAAATAAACGTTCAGCTCGAACCACTTGATTGCGGTACTAAATGAAATTATGGCATTACTGAATACAGAATACATTCGAAATTTATGTGAGTTTCACTGCAAGTTCATGTCAATGCAAACATGTAAAATGTCTAGAAGTAAATGAGGTTTATTCGGTTGGGAGCTAATAAAAATCAGAGAGTTAACCTACGGAGCTGAAATGATTTCATTGAACAGTTTTTTTCCAGGAGTTACTATGTAACTATTCAAAAATTACTATGAATTTTGCCATTTATTACATTCCTTAGGTTAATCTTTCAGTAAAGTCACAAGATAAATCGCTAAGTATACTAAAAGTACTTGTCTATTTTAATTTGTTTGAAGGGTATTTATTTACGACCCCTCAGATATACATATACATTCTTAATAAGTGCAGGCATAGATTCTGACATATATATGTAACAACATAAACATATATTGAAGAATACCTCCCTCAGAGCATAATTATTAATTTAAAATTGTCTTGTTTAGAAATCAGAAAAATTCCTTATTATGGCTTCAAATATGTTTGATCGTTGTATATGATTTCACTATTTGGACAACTTAGACCTTGACTTACATTATCCGTAACCCCTAAGGGAATGCAAAGGAAAACAGTTAGGTTTTCTCTCCTGAGAATGAACTTGTTAACAATTTTTCTTCATTCAGTTTTTTGTTATACGTCATTGACAAAAAGTGCACTTTTCCTTCTTTAAGCTACGAAAAATAGGTTGGGCTATATCACCTCTTACTTCACTTTTATGAAGAAGTTAAGAAAAGCAGGCCCCAGCTATTTTTTAGTTCAATGCTTCTCTGCAATTACTCTTCAGCCTTCGTTCACTCAATTTCCACCTGAGTGTCCTGAAAAGCAAAGGTAGCTCATTATGCTGTCTATTTACAATATGCTTAAGCAACCAGACCTTCCGGTGCTCCGTGCACGTCCCACCAACACCCAACACCCACAGCTCCTTGGAGTGCATTGTAGTGCCACTTGGTGCTTTCCTTTTGCCTCCTGGGGCGGTGAAATTTAAATTACTTTGGTTACGTCAAATAATGTTGCCTGCGGTGCTGTCCAAGACTCGGAATATAACGGCCAGAAAGCAACGAGCAGGTGGTAAAGGGGTTCACAAAGGATGCCAGGGCCACCATCTTCGCCGGCAAAAAGCAGCAATTTATAGTGGCTACCGAAGGGAGCATAGTGATAAATTTGACATGGCCAACACATAGCACCAAAAGGCAAATGCATACCTCCTTTTCCTCTGCTATTTTTAATCATACACAATACTCAGTATTCCTTTGTTATTTCTGTGATCGGGAGAGTCACCCGAGAAGAATTCTCCAAAGAATCCAGCCCGAGCAATTTAATTGTTTACTTATTATGTTCCCTTTACCTGTTTTAGAAATAAGTATGAACTGTACTGTAGTACCAACACGCTAAAGGAAAAAATACAATTCATTCTGAATAAATAAACATCCAATCTTCTTAAACTAAATATCGAAAGAGAAAGGTTTTTTTAAATGAAATTGGTTAGTAGTGAAGAAAAAATCTTTAAAATATACTTATTTGATAAACCTTATGCTGGGGTTTAGTACTAAAGAACCACTTTTTAACGAGCAGCGAAACTTAAAGCAAAATAGAGAATAAGCTACTCGCAGGCAATATTTTATGGTAATTTTATGCAATAAACGCTGAAATGTTTGTCATCAATTTTCTTAACTCATATTTCATGTGCAACCCAACCGCCAACCCGAGCATTTCGCCCACTTAGTCAACGGAGGCTTGCACTCTCTTCCCGGCATGCAAAAAGGATGCAATTGAATGAGAGCTGCGGAGGAGTGGGTGAGCCTGGTATAAATTCAAACACTTTTCTATCCGCTGTCTGCTTAAAGCGCCGCCTCCCTTGTTTCCCAACTTGGCACTGCTGTACTGCGTTTTACCTCTCACTGTCTGAATGATGTTGAGCCAGACGCGAAGTGCAGCTCACTAATAAATAGGGTGCCAAGTAATCAGGTGTATCACCTGCACAATATACACTTTTTAGGAATGCAATTAGACTAAAATGTAAATGCGCCGGAATTCTTAGAGGCTATTCGGTATAATAATATAGGATTGATCTGGATCTTAGCAGGGTGCCCTGTATGGTGGAAAACTATCTTGTACAGGGGTTGGCGCGGCTCGAGTTCGAGCTAGGCAACCATGCATTTTCTTTTCTCAGTTGCCGAACAATTTTTATGCGCTCCTTTGGTTTTACGCTCGGCTAATGTGATTTCCAGCGCATAAAAACGATAAATCTATGGGTATTCCGATGATGATGACGATGATTGTGGGAGTTGGGTGGACTTGCTCCAGCAAACGTTTTCGATTTCAGCATTGCTCCGCGGATGCCTTTGCTAACGAGGCAGTTAAAACGAATCCACGCCAATTTTTGAACTGCCCTCAACCGGGGCCAGAAATTGCAATCCATTAAATGCACATTTTTGTGTATAAACGCATTGGTCCCTCCATTTAGTTTCTGCCTAAATTATAATTCAATTTCCTCTTTTTTTACATATTTTTCAATTTAAAATCAACAAAATCATAATAGCAATTCTTTATCAACTAGATATGTCCGGAAATAAGAAAAATATTTTATTTTTATAAAATTCTAAAAGGAATAATATGAGTTTTAATAAATAAGTACTTGAATAGCTTCTGATATTTACAATTGACTTATTTTTGGTCGCTACATTAAACTCGGCATCATTGAAATGTTTTCCAATGAAGAAGAAAATACTAAAAAATATTCAATTCATTTTTATGAAAGTCCCAAACCCGTTTCTCATTTGTACATAGAAAAAGCGTGGTTGAAGGAATTGTCGGTTTAAAATGTCTCCTAAAATAAATATGTGTAGTATTTATTATAATACCTCTCATTAATTTTAGGCATTTAAAAACACTTTGAAAATCTTTACTTTAGAAAATGCGTGGTTGAAGGAAATGTCAGTTTAAAATGTCTTCTAAAATAAATATGTGTAGTATGTATTACCTCTCATTAATTTTAGGCATTTAAAAACACTTTGAAAGTCTTTACTTTAGTGAACCTTTTTGACAGTTCTGAATTTCATTCTCTGAAAAATTTGTGATAGATGCCTTAATAAAATATTTAAATGAATACAAAACAATAAATACAGACATGTGTCATCTCTCGAGTACCAATTCGATGTATATTTGCGAGAACAAAATGCCCAACAATTGTTATTTTTATTCCAGCTAAAGCTTTTGTTTTTCAGGTTGGAATGAAAATGTCAGCTGGGAGAGCCGGCAAGAGAAAGGCAAAAGCATTGCCAACTAATTAAACTGATGAGAGACAATGCATCATGTGGAACAGTAACAAGCAAAACAACAGCAAATACTGTCTAACTGTCAGCATCCACCCTGCCAGCTTCGGCCTCGTATTGCCTGCGCCTCATTTGCCCATTTCCATGGAGTCGGACTGATGTATGCAAACAACAACCAGGAGTGGACTACATCGCTATCTATCGTGTTCTGGATACCCTTACCAGTCTGCGAGCTCTACGAGCTAACTGAGTCCCCCAGAATGTTACTAAGAAAATTACACGGTTTGGAATTTCGATGATCAAATTTAAATGGCTTCGCACAGCCAAGTGAAAATGTTCCCCTCTCTACAAGTTGTTAAAAGTAATTGTATCCAAGTTCACTGAGAATTTGTTACTATAATAATATCAATCCAACAATAAAAACTTAGCTAGTGCAACTGACCATTGCCCAAGTCAAAAGTTGAATTTTTTAGACGAAGGACAAGCTTCTCAATGTTGAGTAATACATTTTGTGAATCAAGAAACTAACAAGCGCCAATTAAGATAGTAGTCTTTAATTGAAATCAATGTAGAAGATCGCCTCTATAGCCTACGTAATTTTATGAAACAAATACACAATTCCCTTACACATTTCAAGGCAATTCTTAAAAAAGTTCTTAACCCTTTTTTTTTTTAATTTTCATTGCCTCTTGTTAAAGGGCGTTACACATTCGTTGCGCTTCGGAAAAATTGTAGTTTTTGGACGTGTGGAGTTTTTTGCCATGTTGTTACAGCACATTTAAACAATTGAACACACATTTTCCATCCCATTCCTACATTGGTCTTGATTTTAGTGTGTGAGTGTGTGGCTACGTCTATGCGTGGCATTCGACCCTCCCGAAAACGAACTCTTGTCATGGCATTTGCACAATTTCCCACAATGAAAAATAAATAGGTGCTGGATTCATTAGGATTACAAGAGTTTGTAGTCGACAATTGTTCGGAAAAGTAGAGACGGCATATGTCCAAGGAGGAAAGAACATTTAGATATATCCTAACACCGGATTATTGTATAGATAAGGCTATGCAATTATCATTTTTTATTTGAATGATTGGTTGAGCTAAGACTTTCTTCCATTGGTCATAAGCTTAGTTTAATAGTGACGAAAAATGTTGTAGGTGTGTTTAAACAGATATACGTTAATTTAAATATACTAATACTAATCTTAAGTATACTCTTAACTTCTAAAAGGATAATCTCTGAGAGTATAGTTCAATTCTGTCACTCCTTTTAGAATTTTTTTACAATTAGTTCACAGCAATGCCAATGTTTACATGGTTTGTTTATTTTATTTATTTAAAATTACTAAATATACAAGAAATATACGTGTGTGGATGTTTACTGAAAATATAAGTATAATAGGAATATTTCTTGTCTTTTTATTTTAAGACGTAACAATTAGTTTGTTTTTTTCCTAAGCTCTATTACTTGTGACCGACCTCATTTCAGGAAATTTTTATTTTTTCCGAGGACGATTCGTTCTTGAAAACAAAAGAAGAAAACAATACACTTATTCTCAAAAACCGTTCACAAAATGAGAATTATTCACCTCCATTTCAAAATGCTCATTCTTGACAGCCTTTTTAAGATCGAAATTACTAAATTTGAGTAGGTCGAACATTTTTATTCTCAGTGTTTCAAAACTTATCAAAACTGTGCGTTTTTCTTTCTTTATTCTATTGAATATTTATTTTAGTTATCTAATTCAATATTCAATTAATTCAATATATTTTCCGATCGCTTCTATGACATCTTATGATAAAGTCTTCTGATCCTGTCTGTTAAGACTTCTTGGAAACTTTTATCCTGACAGCTCTAGACTCTTAGATAAAAACAAATGAACGGAAATTATAGTACTCTGAAGGGTATACAAAGGAAATATTTACATTTAATTTCATTCGTCCCAGTTTGAGGACGGAGGAGGAGGTAAAAAGAAGGTAAAAAATTGTATTGTCTGAAAACTCGCATGTTTGGTAGCTCTAGCTCATAGAGTCTGTTAGATCTTTTGTTTCTTAGGAATGGACAGACAGACGGACAGACGGACATGGGGAAGTCGAGTCGGACGGTGATGCTGATAAAGGATAAAAATGCATTATTGGCTCATAGATTCCTCCTCCTGCCTGTTACATACATTCTCGGCTGGCACCTGGACATAATACCCTTGTACCGTTATCCGGGTATCGTTATCAAGACTTTGGATACCTGGTGCAGTCATCACACTCGCTTGTAGCTTTCTTACTCAATATATAATTATTATTTTGGTTTTTACTATATTTTTAGACTGCACTATACCTTATATCTTTACTTTAAAAATTTATATTTTCCATGACTGACTGAGGTCTAAGTAATATGTGTTTGCCTAAATTTCCAACGTGCGCTTGCTAATATCGGTGTGGACTCTCCCTACAGCCATGTCGCCATCTCTGGCAAATGTTTGCCTAACTACTGACAGAACAGTTCCAGTTTTGGCCAAATTTCCGCTCTCAACATTTCGAGCAAATAGAGTTTCAGAATGCGTGAGTTTTGTTTGGTCATGAAGTAGTGGGTCGTGTGCACGAGGCACCGGAGGCGCTGCCAAAATATATAGCTAATTTTTAAAATGCACAGCAATGTGCAGGCAATGTCGAAGCATATATATATGCAGCCCTATTGAGGTTTTCAGCCAACAAAGGTAGGAAAGTGCAGGACAAACAGCATGAAAATGAAATGTACTTGGTGGACGGCTCCAAAGTACAACCAAATCAGCGAGAATGACTAATGGCTACAGATACCCTTCTTTAAAAAAAAAAAATCTCTTGAATTCTTGGTCTAACTAAAACCATCTCTCTTCGTGGTTTGTTTGCTATATATATATATTTGCTGATATATATAAATAATAATTATTATTTTTTATAATCATATTATAATAATTATTTATGAGTAAACAAATTACGTAATTTTACTTATTCAGTTTTAATCAGAGAAATAAAATATATCTACAATAAAAAATTGTTTGAATGTTTGCAGCAGGTGCACATTCTGTGTTATTATGCTTCCAATAGATTAAATGTTTTTAGTTTAATTTTTTAGTTTTGATTTTAATAATTATTAATGTAAAAGTGATATTTATAGGTATTCAAATTTAAAATTAAATATAGATATATATATATATATAATTATTTGATTTCTTAAATAAACATTAATATAATATTTATTTTAAA